>VXBL01005988.1:445586-787171 GCA_013400195.1 Aramus guarauna | reverse complement strand
GGGAAGCTTTTCCTTACCAGTTTTAATGAACACACCTAGATTCCTGTGCCACCTGGTTCTTCTGTAGGTGTTTTATCTAAGCTGTTACTGGCTGAATCTCCTTTTTAGCTGGCCTTCTGCTCTGCTGTCTGCTTAGGTTTTGGGTGGCTGAATCTCCTTTTTAGCTGGCCTTCTGCTCTGCTGTCTGCTTAGGTTTTGGGTGCTGGCACAGGCTCCTCTCTAGCACATATTTGCTGAGAGCTTGGCACGGATTCCTCTTCTCCCTTCCTTGGCGGTGTTTATCCCCATGACCATAGCATGGTGCTTACTTGGCAAAGCTGGCCAGCCTATCTCATGTGGTGTTTTTCCACCTGAGGGTTGCTGTACACTTAGCAAACATCAATTAAATTAATCCTCACACAATCATTATGACATAGGCGTTAGAATCTGAATTTTGCAGAAATAGATATGGATGTGTGCTTAGAGGGGAAGAGGAAGGAAGAACAAAATACAAAGAGGTGATGCAATGTGCCCAAGATCATGCAGTGACAGTCGAGAATTGCTTCAATTTCATATTTTCCTCCCTCTGTGCGGTCTTCTCCCTCTGTTTTGGTACGTGCTGAGGGCATGAGCTTCTTCCCACTTTTAAGATCCAGCAAAGCAGCTGAGGCCATGCTTTAGCTTTAAAGAGCACATAGCCAGAACTCAGCGTGTGATGGTGTGGTGCTGGTCCAGGCATTGGGAGTGAAAGGTTTACTTGCACAGCTGCCACAGAAGAAGGGCTTGCTTTGGGAGGACGTTAGCAAGAGAGAGGCTTGGGCTTGCTTCCTAGGAGAGGCAGTGCCTTGATGTTTGGGGTCATTGATGAGTCATACAGGGCGGTCTCAAACTTAGGCTCATTGTTTGAAGTGTCTTGAGTTTTCTCATTTCTCTGCTAGCAGGTCTTGTTGCTGCACTGAGTACTGCTCTTTTTTTTTCCTTCACCAGTTGATGTATGTTTTCTCATGGGAAAATTGCCTGGGGGGCAGAGGGGAAGAGGTGATATTGTCTGCTCTTTCCATACCTGGGTCGCAGACAGCGATTCAGGAAGTGGAGCAGGACACGATGCTCGTGGTTAATGGGGCTTGAGGGAGGAAGAGGAGGTACGCATATCAGTGGACGTCTAATACGTGCTGCAGGTCTTGTCAGAAACTATTACTTTGCACTCGAGTGGGTTAAGCAGATCTCCTTGCACTCCTTATAAAGCCGAAGGAGAGGAGAATGAACTGTACTTGTCCTCTTGTGAGCACTTTTTGTCTTCATTATGGACCGATTTGACAACTTTGTTAATCAATGACCTGCCACCCTCTTTCTCCAATCTGGTTTCCAGGAAGATTTTTTTTTTTTTCAACCGAACCATGGCTTCAAATGACTACTCCCTGTTTCTCTATTGGAAGAGGAAAGCAAAAAACGTCTTGGAAACAAATACAGGAACCCCCCTGCTGCCACTCAGTGATTCTCAACTGCAAAGGTCAATCTCCTGTGCTTTGAAGGATGGTGTCAGCTCTGGAGTGGGCAGAAGTTCAGTGTCTGGCCTCCCTGTTGACACATTTAAAGATTTCACTCACATGTCTCTCCTCCTGAAATACTTTTAACAGACCCTTTTGAAAAAGCTGCAGCCATGAAGCAGTGCCCCTGCTGCTCTCTGCTTCTGCTTGTTACCAAACCAACAAGCATTATTAGCAGACAGTCGGTAACCTTGCAGTGTTCTTAAGAATTGCACCCTTTTCCTATGAACTTCGAAGCTCTTTAATCTTTTCTAGCAAATAAGGAGAGGTGACAATGGAAATAGGTTTGTTAAAATAATAACCCAGGGCCCTGAGGCTGAAGAAAAAACCCAAACAAACCCATAACTTACCTGATCCAAACTCCTAGAGGCAACACCCTCTGAATTTGCTGATGGCTGTATCTGTACAAAAGCTATATTGTCTGGAGTTGGCCAAAAGATGGTTTTGTTCTTGTCGCTGTTGATGAACTTCTGGGGTTTTGGTTTGTTTTGTTTTCCCAGATAGAATTTCAAAAAAAGGGGAAAAGACTTTTTTTCCCCTTCCCCATGATTAAAAGCTCTTATTCAGATTTTCCTTTACAGCAAAATAAATGCTTCCCCTCTTCCAAAATATTTTGTTTGGAGGTGAAGAATGGAAGTCATCTTGTACATAGTGATGATGAAGTAGATTATGGATGTTGGAGTATGATTGCGTATTTCTAGGTGTTTGATTTTTCAATTTAAATACCAATATTTTCTGTGGAACACATCTGATGAGTCAGTCACCAAATTTCATTGAAAAATAGTTTTAACAACAAAATATCTTCTGAAGGGGGAAAAGATAATTCATTAACTGCCTTTGGTTTTTTTCTCTACTGTCCTTTAAAAATGTAATTATTTCAACATAAGCAGCAGAAAGAGGACAACTTTGCAGCCATGAATCTAAACTTCAAATGGGAAATTTAATAATTTTTTTTTGTCTTGAAAATTACCAGATAAGTTTGAGAACTTGCTTCCTTTGACCCAGCTCAGAGCATGAGGTCTTCCAACTTAACAGGGACTTTGATACGGTCATACCAGTGAAGTCATACCCAGTAATAGATCTGGGGAGCTGTAGAGCATGGGAGGTGGAAGGAAGACAAAAATGCCTCAGATCTAAAACAAAATTTTGAAAAATTACTTACGTGTTCAAGGGGCTGCTTCTTTTAGCTTCTCTCTGCCTTAGTTTTTCTGTCTGTAAAATACAGCTGATAATTACAGCTAATAGAATCATTTGGGTTGTACAATTAATTTAAAAATTGTAGCTGCTTCTGTTTGCAAAACAACTCCAAGAGGATTTTGGATTTTTCAAATGTATTTGCTACCTGCAATTATTCAAGTCAAATGATTCAAAACTGAATCATTTCTGCAAACAGTTCTTGGACTGTAAGTTGACTTCTAAGATCATCTTTCTGAGTTTCCTAGACTTGCAGAAGAAGGAAATCTAGCTAGACCTTGATTTGCCCCAGGTACAAATTAGTGGTGTTCCTGTTGTTGTGGAGTTTTGGTTTTGGGGGTTTTGATTGCTTTTGCTTCCTGCCCCACCCCTCTCTTTTTAAAGACCTGTAATATTTCGCTTCCTTGGAGGAAGGTTTTTCTTCCAACTGGATTTGTTTATGTGGGTACGTGTTTGCTTTATACGTTTTTTTGAATTACAACTTTCTGAACTAAAATTAGGTGGTAAGGTACTTCTTTCTGTCTCTATGACCGTTCCTGCCAGGAAATGAATTTTCTTAGACACCAAACAGAAAGCACTGATTAGTGAGCTTCCAGTGTCTTTTTGTCTGACCTGTGACTGTCAAGTCTATCCGTTATTCTGTGTGTCCTCGAGAAGGGATTACTTGCGTGATGGAAAGCAAACTGGCTTACAACCTGAAAGTGGAGCTACTTGCTAGAGTTTCTCCTCCTTCAATTTAGCTGCTTAATTAAAATAAATAAATAGATTAAAAATGCATGAGTCAGACTGGTGCTGACAATGCATAGCTTAACATTTGGATTATTACCCCAAACACAGAGAGGCTTGGTTTTACGGAGCAGAGCTGCTGTTCCTGTTCTTTGCTGGGGTCTGCTCACGTGCCTTTCATAAGCAAATTCTCTTGTGTACAACTTTGCAGTTCATTTCCTGCAAGCCCTTTGTGGCAGTAAAATTTGATTGCTTGAAACTCCGTGGGAAATGACAGCACAAGGGTGCAACTGAAATGAATCAATTCATACAGTCAGTCAGAGGAGTATTTGCGGAGAGTTTTCTGTGTCTTACTCACCCACCTCTCATGAAGGTATTTACTGCACCTTTGTCCCAAGGGTGTGATGAGACTTAATTTAATAAAAGCTTGTGAAGTACTTTGGAGAGGAAAAAGAGATAAGTGTTGTATGTTGTTATTTCATTTTAATGTGCCTTTGAGCTTCACTGTTCTATCTCGTGTCTCAGGTAGGAGTGCTAGATAAGCCTGTCAGACAGGTTTCCAGATCTGAAAGAGCAGTTTATTTTAAAAAAAAATAAAAAAAAATTAAAATTTCCAAGATTTTAGATGAGCATGGTCCACAGCCTGCTCTAACCAGCTCAGCTGAACTGAATAAACCAAGAACACAAGATCATCAAAGCCTCATGCAAACACTGAGGAAGGAGCTCCAAAAGCTATGAGCCTTCTCAACCAGTGTTTTACAAGCACAGCTACATTGCACAGTAGATCAACATGGCACAAAGATGCTGCTATGCAGAGAGGCTTGTTAGTCTTGGAAACTAGATAGTGCTGTGATAGCAAGGCACTGTACCTAAGCTGATAAACCCTGCCTCTCAGCTGGGCTTGACCTTGAGCGCAGGCCTATCCAAACTCCATAATCTTTCTTGCGCATCACAGCTAGCTCAGATAGTGCTGGGAGCAGCATTTGTACCAAACTCCATTTGTCCACAGCGACTGTGTCCTCGGAGCTCTCCTAGGAGGAGAATTGTTTTGCCCGGTATCATGGTTTGGCAGCTATCTCCTTCCTGGCCTTGTGCGATAGCCCACCATTACCTGGACACAACTATTGCTGAGTTGTTCTGTGGTGTTATGTATTTCTCTGTGCACGCAATACATAAAAGCTCTTACTCATGTTTACAAAAAGGGCGGATTTGAGGCATAGAGATATAAATCTCTTATTTGTGGTCACGAGGGAGCTGGAAGAGGCAGATTCCCTTCACTTCTAGAATGAGGTTCAACTCCAGATGAAAATGTCTAAATTTAGGGGTCTTTCTGAAGGTATCTACAACATGTGAGTCGGTGTCAAAATGCCTATTATAGCTGATAGAGATTCAGTGCAGTCAATTGAAGCTAGGAACTTAATTCAACTCATCCTAGAGCAGACATCTCCTGATCAGCTGAATTAACCTTTTGACTTCACTGCCTGTAAGGACTGAGTCTCCATTAACTGCAGCAGGAAGTTAGACCACGCACCACCTACCCGTGGGAGATTCAATCTCGGACTGAATTCTGCCTCAACCGGCATTCCCCTTGCAGTGTGCCTATGTCTATGACTTTGCTAAATGCTCTGCAGAAGGAATTTTAAGGAGACAGGAGATAATCCTGAAGTGGAGCTTCCAGCCAGGGGATCAGGCTGAGGACCAAGGAGTCCTGCAGAACCATCTCTGGTAGGAATCAGAGAGGACATGATGTCTACAAAATAGGAGGACTACTCATGTCTCCCTTTCACACTCTAACAAAGGACAATAAAACCCAGATCTGCATTTGACATGCAGGGAGGGAGGAAGAAAAAGGAAAAAAGGAAGCAAATGGACACATGCAGGCATGAGGCAGAGGGATTTGTGTTTCAAACTTAAAACAAATTGTCCCTTCTTTTTCACCCATCCTTCTCTCTACCCTCTTCTGGCACTCGCTGGAGAAATAACAGCTGGTTTAATGATATTGACGGACTCCTGTCTTCTGCTTTGTAAACCTGTTTTCTGTACTAATGTATGGGGGCTGTAGGGCACAGCAAGAACAAGATTGAAGTTTCATTACTACATCCCCTTAAGCGAGTGTTCGGAACGACTAGCTCACCCAGCTGTCTGGATCCCTTCTGGGTGAGAATGCCAGGGCAAGAGTCTAGCAGCCAGCTCGCTTGGAAGATCAAGGAAAAGAAAGTAGAGAAGAGGGGGAGGGCAAGACAGAATTGGGTATTTTTCATGTATTTATTATCTCCAGTGCTTGAGCTAATTTTGGCAATATAGAAAATGCATTTAGAAGGTTACAGAGTTGAATAATTCTGTGTGAAATACATACACAGTAAGACATGTGCATTTTTAAGCCTATTTCTAAATGTCATGGTAAAGTCCTTTGCGTTCAGGCTGCCTTTGTATTGCCAGGGTCTAGTAGCAGTGCTGTAGCTTGGTCTACGATGGTCCCAAATAGCTTTCTGGTGTCAGTCCTCCTGTTGTGAGAGCTGCATGATCCCCTTTAACTCAGAAGGGGATGCAAACAACACGTTTTGCCTACTCAACACCCTTCTCCAGCTGGTCCTTATAGCCTCTTTAGATTTGCGACAATTTCTTAAGGACAATCATGATCTGGTGGGATTGTTTACTGTGACTTCAAGAGCTGCAAGCCGTAGCTGAGGAGGTCTGGGATGAAAAAGAGGGAAAAGAAATCCAAGCAGCTCTCATAAGCAGCACAGGCAATAAGCTTAGACATGAAAGGAGGAAAGGAGTTGGTGAAAGATTTGGGGTGGTAAGCGAGGAGCGGGTAGAACTGAACAGTTGGTCTCTTTAGGTATTGTTTCAGCCTCCCTTGAAAACTCAAGGAAGCACTGGTATGTCAAATATGTCTGCTTCACGTTTTCTTTCTAAATGAAAGCAAAAAGCTGCAACACTTCCATCAAAAATATTAGAAAAAAAATAATAAAAATCTGAACACAGTAAGCAAACAAATACCAAGCTCAATGCCTGCTTGTAACTTTCTCAGACAGTTCCCTCTGGGCTGACATTTTTCATGCTTGAAGTAAAGAAGCGTGTACATAAAATACACATGCACATTGCTACTGTAATGGGAAGTTTTGTCAAAATTCCAGTGATAGAGTTTTATGTAGTTTTGGTGGTGCTAGTTTTTTGTTTCTCGAACCAGGCAAATAGTTTTCAGTTGCTTCTCTTGTACTGAGATGACATAAAATTCTCATTTAATTGTCAGCGTGCTCCTGAACATACACTCTTGCTGAGCCTTGCTTAGAGGGATTTGGGGTCTGTTTCTGGCTAACCATGAACATATACACACTTAAAGAATACAGTTGGTGCCAGCATATGCAGAACAGGATTCCCCCCACTCCTGCAGATACTGCCTGCACGCTCGTACAAACACACACCCTCTTAACTAGGGTCCTTTGAAAGTCAGGATGGGTTGCTGCTTGGAATTGTTTTAATGGGAAAATCAAGGGCTTGAAAGCAAAAGTTTTGGAGCACCTCTCCTGCCTGATCGGGAATCAACCACTCTGCACAATGGCCTCTGCGGAGTTTTGAAACCTGCCTGGGAATGAGGGCATCCCGAAAGGAGGGGCTGCCTCCAAGCATGAACTTTTTTGTCGGTGGCAAACTTATGACTTGATGCCTGCATGTGCATAGTAGAGGGGCTGAGCATACCAAGTTCCTCTGGGTTGGAAGGACTTTACCTTTGCAATAACACAGCATGGTTTTCCTGCTGTCTCTATCTTTCGTCACGAGTATGATGCTCAAAGCTTTAATACTGCATGGTCCGTGCATTCTTATGGCTGCCAAGATGGTCGAGTTTCTGGTTTTGCTTCCTTGCAATTTTAATGTTTTATTCTTTCATCCCTTCTAAGACTCTTTGAGCCATTGAAATAGTCTTTATTTCTAGCATTCCCCTTTCTCCATTCCCTCCCCCTTAGTCTTCCACGCTCTGTACTCCATCCACCCAACCAGGAGTTGCAGTCCGATAGCCTTGTTTATTTTCCCTGTATTGCAGTGGAGGATTTGATTGATTGCACTAAGGCAGGTTGTGAAATGGATATTTCAACAACTCCAATGCTGGTTGTCACAACACTGAAGTACAAATGTGTGTGCGTTGTACCTGTCTCCCAAGTGTAACTGGAAAAAGAAAATATATATTGAATAATGAAATCAAATAGAAATGCATTTAAAGTAATAACAAAAACAGAGTAAACATCCTCAGTGTGTCATTTTCCTTAAAGGAAAGCTTTTGCAATTTAACTATATAAACATGTACATAAATAATAGTATGAGAAGCGACAGTGTTATTTTCTTTTGTGTAATGCACGCTATCTGGTCTGCTGTTAAGAATCTGAATTCATTCACGCCTCTATGCCCTCTGTGATTTTGTGAAGTACCACCAAGTTATACACTCGTGTTTTAAGTTTCCTTTATCTACTGCTGGAATCTTAGATTTTACAAAGTAAAAGTACTGTGTAAATCTCCAGTATTTTCCCTGGTTAATGCTCTTGGTGGGAAGGTTTACAACGTGCGTTTTGCAGGGTGTGCACCATAAAGCTAGGCACAGTGCTTCCACTTTTCACTCCCTTGAAGCAGAATTCAGGACAGTCGCACTTAAGCTTTATGGCTGGCCGCGCAATGGTATTCTTCCTGCGCTTCCCTCGTTGGCACCTCTCTGATGGTCTTGTCTTAATTCAGACACCAGTCCCTTGCACACGCAGTCTGAGCTTCCTGGCATTTTTCCCAGGAGTAAGTACTGCTTCCCTGACAATGCTCTTTTGAGCTGGGGTCTCTTGAAGCTTTTTAGGGCAAAAATTAATGGCAGATTCTAGACCCCTGAAGCAGAGCTAAAAGAAACAGCATGGCGGTTCCCAAACCAAGCACAGAGAAGGCTCTGCTGGCAGTGCCTCCCTCCTGGGAGCCAGTGCCAAAAGGAAGGTGGGTGCTGATGGTGGCTTCACCCAGGGAGGCAGCCTGGGCTGGGAGAGGAGCTTGAGCCGGAGCCAGTGGGTGCCTGCACCTCCTCCCACCTCCGGGTTTTGCAGAAGCAAGGCAGGGCAGTGCTGCAGGAGCTCACAGCCAGTACCGAGCGCTGCAAAATGTCCAAAGTCCCTGAATGTTGTGAGTGCAGGCTGCTTTTCCCTGTTGCTATTTAGCTTTCCAGCCTTTTCCTGTTTTGTTTATGTTCAGGCACACCTGTAGTTTCTATATAAGCAATAAGATAACAGCTGGGGCTCCAATATTAGAGTTGCAAACACGGCAGGGAAATAATAGATCTCAAACCACAACACTTTTCTCCATTAAAAGAATAATAACAACAAAAAAAGACATGGAATTTTCTAAACCTATTGCGTCTTTCCATCCTCTGCCTCACCCTCTTTAGCGCTGAGCTGAAGTAATGCTGTTAGTTAAAGATTTAGGGCCCGTGATATCCCTGGTTTTGCCTGGGGACTCAGCCCTTATTTCAGAAGGTGGGGCTGCCATTTTCACAATAATACGCTGCGTTTGTTGGTGGTTACAAAACCATGCAAAGCTCCAGGTTTTTTTGCTTCTCTTTGAGGCCTCAGTCCAGAGACACACGTAAGCATCTGACTAGTTTTAAGGAGTTGAATTGTCCCATTTCCTTCTCTAGGACTGCTTATCATGCTTAAACAGTGCAGGGTAAGGGTTTGAGGGAATTGCCAACAGCAGTGGTTCAAAGCTGGAGTAAGAAGGGGTCTGCCAGCATTAGGTCCATGTGTACATAATTGGCTGCTTTAGCAATTAACATAGCTACTGTAAATATAACTGGATTCTTAAAATGATGAATTTGCAAGCATTCTCAACGTACACTGCCACTGTTATTCAGAGGGAGAGGGATGCTTTGAGACCTCCTCTGCATCACCAGATTGTCAAAATACAGCTTCCCTGTGGATTTTGAAATATGTATAATTTATATTTCTGACCCTTATTTATTTCTTTAGAAAGAGGAAAGATGGTTCATCATTCATTCCTCTTTGTAATTTGATGTTGTTTGTTTATTGACTTATTTATAAAGCACCTCAGGCATGTGTGGCACTTTACAGGCAAATAATATTGACAGGTCCTTCTCTCCTGCAGGCTGAGTGTTCAGTTGTGCCTATTTCACACTGGCCTGCAGTGCAGCAGCACCGTGATGCACTGACCTAGCAGGGACATTGCCTCAGGAAGGCACAATGGATTTTGGAACCTCTTAGTACAGGTGTATGAGCAGGCACTGAAAGAGGGAGGATAGATCTGCTGCTGTGCCCTCGGGGTTAGAACTGAAGAGAAAGGCAGAGCCCTTCAACTTCCCAGTTTTAGGAATACTTCCCCCAGCTTTACCATTCAGATTACACTTGTCTGAAGAGGAGCTGATGGCATGGTTGTGGCCCCCAGTTCCTCTGCCTCCATTACTCTTTGCAGACCCTGGAGGTTGATTATAATATAGTAGAGATGCAGCTTGAGAGCAGATCTCCCCTGCACGGATGTTCGGCAGGGGGCAAGCTGTGTCCTTAAAAGCTTTCAATCTGGGTATCCACAGCAGATGAAGGAGGAAAGATGATCACAGCAAAGGATTTGAAGGTGGCTTCTGTCTTGCAGGTACCCTCAGAAGGGGAAGGTGCCTTCCTCATACAGTTCTTCTAAAATTGCTCTGAGGTCAGTCCCTTTGACCTGGCAAAATGGGGTGTGGGGGCTCAGAGAATGCCCACGTTGTCTCAAACCCCCAGGCACGCTCTTGTTTGTTGCCTTTCTACCGCTCAGCTTGCTTGGTGTATTTAGTTCACCTGGCCCTCCTACCTGCTTGTTTGCCTTTCTCACAGGGCTAGCACTTAACCTTACTGTTGCTCTTGTCATCCACAGTATTAAAAATGAGCTCTCCTCAGCCCAAAGAAGTTGAATGCAAAGGTTTTAATGCTGTGATGTTTCATTTTGGAGAATGTCTTTAGTTTTCCATTGATAACAGGCCAAGCCACCATCAGCGCGTAACGGCATTGAGAAATAGAGATGGAAAGGAGAGCAAGAAAACTGCTGCCTTAATGGGGTTTGGAGCCACTGACAATCTCCAGAGTGTAATGCCTTAGATCCACACCTCATCACTTCCCAAAAAAACAGAGAAAGCAGGAAAAGGGCTGGGGAGCCAAGACACTGGCTTTGCTAGCTTGTCTTCACTTTCCTCCCCCCGCTTCCCAATCTGCCTTCAATCTCTAATGGAGAAACCTACAGCTCCAGAACTAATACTTTCCCACATTGCATTAATCCTAATTGACTTGGATATAAGTTCCCCCTCCTACTATTTTCAGCATGGCATTACCATCTGCCCCCTGGGAACCCAGAGCCGCCTTTGCTCGCTGACTCTTGCTGGCAGCTTTCGCGCAGGAGAGAGCAGCTTTCCAGTGGGCTGCCTAGGGTTAGAAGGATGATGTGGGCAGTGACCTTGTTGGAAAGCTCAGGACACAAACTACGAGAAGGTGCTGTGTTATAGGTTAGGTTAGGCGTGTGCTCTGGGAGGATCTGGGGTTGCAAATTGGTTGGGTCAGCGTGCCCTTCCATCTGGGAGTGGGAAGCACTAGTGCTTGCAAAGCACTACTGGGTCTTTTGCAAGAATGGCTGTTAATCAGGGCTTAGAAGGGAGTGGCAACAGATGCAGTACGGAAGTTAGCTTGTATGTTGAGACTGAACTAGCCAGAGCCACAGCACAAAACAGGCAAGAAGTGTTGTGGCTGATTTACACTGTCTTCATAGTGACTTCAGTTAGTACAGGCATCTTGCCTTCCTCCTGTCTTGTCTGTCTGCCTATCATTCCCCAGTCATCTTCTGACTTCTAATTCCCATTATCGCTGCTTTTGTCCATGCCTGTGGATGTCTGCACTCCACTCTCTTCCAGCTCCTTTCTTATCGCTAGCGTAGCTAGGATTAGTTAATCCTAGCTCAGAGTTGCTCTGAATCAGCGAGCAAGCTGGAGCTCCTGCATCCCATGTCCAAAGCCCCGCATCTGGCAGCAAATCTGATCAGTACTGGGTTTCCACACCGTTCCAGTAGTTCAGCTGGGCAAAGCAGCGATCTTAACTTGATTACTTCTCAACTTTTGTGGTCAGAATGGTGGCCAGAAACACACACCTGATCCTATGAGGAGCAGAGAAAGATACTGGAGGAGGAGAGATGGATGGAGAGGGGAGAAGAGGAAATCAAGGGTAGAGGAGATGGATGTAGGGAAAGGACGAAAAATGGTGAAAAGAGTGTAATGAGAAAGGAATAGAGGATAGGAGGAAGAGAAAAGAGAGGTTCTCAGCCTGGGGCAGCTACAGCTTGCAATGGGGAAAAAGATGAGCTGCAGCCTCATACTTTGGCTTCATTTGTGCAGCAAGGGGGAGGACACAGTGTGTGTTTGGGGGTGTGTGTTGGGGTATGTGTGTAACTGCAGGGGGATTATGTGCAACCTAAATTGTTTAAGATAGTGGAGAATCCAGTGCCTGTGCGCTCTCTTCTATATCTGCAGATCTGAGTGATTTTTTTTTTTTTTGGCCACTGTGCTAGGATTTGATCTCCAGCAATAAGACAGAGAACACAGGGGAGCAAAGGATGATTAGTACAAGAACCTTTCTTGCCTCTGTCTCTTCCACTCTGATTGTTTTTCCTTCTCAATACTGTATCTTTCCCACCAGTGGCTCTCAGTTCCCTCTCTTGTGTGTCAGCGTCTTTCTCGGATCATCCTAGTCCAAGTATTTTTCTTTTTTGGAGCACTCGAAAAAGGTGTACCCTGCAGGACAAGCATCCAGTCTTTATTCCCCATCAACCTCCCAGGCCAGTATGCCTTTGCTCCACTGTGAGCTCAACTGGCCCACAGCAGGAATGGGAGTTTCTTGTCTTTTCCCCAGACTACTGTGGTTATGAAAAGGAGGCAGAGAGTTTTCTTCTTTCTTGTAATAAGTTGATTGGCCTCTCTAAAGACTCTTGACTTTCCCCTTTCCAAATACCCTTCACAACATTTTTATGAGCCCTGCTTCTTTCCAGGATTCCTCTGCTGCCTGCAGCAATGGCTGGCCCTAGCTGGAGGTTCGAGAGATGGGAGGGTGAAAATGTGATCTCTGTGAGGCCCTGACTCCCAGATGAGTTCTAAAATTTTAATTTTCCTCACAAAAGATGTGTGCATGGCTTAGAAGATACCGGTTAGCTACCCTTACCTTTTGGAAGTGGCTAGAGGCTAAGTTTGTTTCATGCTCTTCATTGAGCAATACTAATCACAGTGTAATTTATGTAGGAGGAAGCAGATGATGTGTAAGTTGGAGGACCTTGCAAAGATCTTTAACAAGTCTGGTTTGGTCTTTAAGGGCTAGACTGTTGCGGGCACTTTGTGAGTTTATCCGACAAACGTGGAAATGTCAAGTCTTAATCCTATGTTCTGATGCGAGGGATTGTGATGTGCTATGAGAAACTATGAGCTTTCTCTGAAAAGGACCACACCAATTCCTTGTCTCTCCTGCCCCTCTGCTTTCTCCACATCTGGCAGCTTCAGCTTGGTTGTCTGTTTTGCTATTTACCCTCTAAAACGCAGCATGAGAATTCATTATTATCTGATAACAGATAACAAAAGGGGTTCGTTGTTGAGGAGCTGGCCTCCCAGGTGTGGTGGTGGTGGTGTTTGGGGTTTTTTACCTGCTGAAGTCTGGATTGCACTACAGGAAACATCTTTGCCTGGAGGACCCTCGCAGTGCTTTGGAGAGGCCATGGAGTGCAGCTGAGGTGCTGTGGCTTGCAGACCAAGACCGACTCCAAAAGAGCTCAAGGTTTACCCTACTGTATGGCAACACCAGAGGCTTGCTTGCTGCTGAACTGACTCAAAAAAACCTTTAGAAAACAGACAAATTACTGGCAGCAAGACCATTTGATCAGGAGAATATATGACAAAGTGTTCACTTGCAGAAGCCCCACAGGGCAAAGGGCATTGCCGGGGATGTCACGTCAGCAGAGGAGCTGGGAACGGGGCGACATGCTCCTATTCACTTTAACAAGCAATGCTCTCCTTCCAAATCTGGGTGTGAGAGACGTTTGTTGCAAACACAATTGCTTCCCCAGATTAAGGCCAGGCCCAGCTTCCTGCTTTTTTATTCTGTGTTTTAACTTCTATACCGCTCTGGCAAAATAAATGAAGAAAGAAATCTGATAGTCCCTAGGTAATCATTAGCTGGTTGTCATGTCCCTCTGAAGACCTGAAATGCCGTTTTCCTCTCTCCAGCTTCTCTATCATGCGAGCGCTGCATTTTCTGAACTCTTTTATTGCTCTAGTAAATATTGATCACAGTATATGAAAGACGAAGTTGCCTCTCACTAATTTTAACCTCACAAAGCCGCTTTGTGGGGAAGATGGAAGAAGACATGGGGGAAGTGAGGCAGAGCCTTCACGCTTTGCTTCCTGTGGGCCTTGTGGGTGGTGTTACTGCACACAGGCCCCTCCCGCCCCCGCAAGCTCACATACACTAGTTTTTGAGGGGAAGAATGGATTTATTTATTTTTTGGCAGTGTTTTTATGAACATTACATGTGACTTGGTTGTAGGAGGATCAAGGCTGGACGGCTGGAGCGAGGTGCTACCTGTGTCACCAGGAATCAACAGAGGACCTTAAGTCTGTTCAGATCAGCCCTGGAGAAACTGGCTGTCTCGTCCTTTAGAGACACCAGTTTGGCTGAAAAGAGGGGTAAAGCCCCTCAAACATCTTTGCCGTGACTGGAAAGCAGAGGAAACACGGAGATGTGGAGAATGGGCTCTGTGGGCCCTGGGCGCGGAGCCACAGTTGCCCGCAGAGATCAGCAGAGCAGGGCACGGGACGTAGGAAGACGTGCTTGCCCCAAGCGCGGCTTGGTTTGTTAAGCTGGGTCTTTGCTCCAGCGTGCTCCCGCCAGCCCGTTCTGGGAAGGCAACCTGCTCTGCTACAGCAGCTACAGCTTGGATTGCTTCCCCCGGGGTCGGGATGCTGTCGGAGCGTGAGAAACGCAGGCTTTTTGGGCAGACTCAGAGGAGCAGCGGGGCTGCCCCTCTCTTGATGGAGAGGCCCAGCCTGGGTGTGTCTCCTGCTATGCTGAGGATGGAGGTGTAAGAACCGGAACCAAATTCCAGGTAAATTTGTGAAGGCAAGAATTTTTCTGTGTGATTAATACAGAGGGATGGAGACCTAGTTGACCCTATTCAATTTTCTGAGCGTGTTCACAGTTTCAGCTGCATCTAGCTGGTTGGCAGGGAGGGAGGTGTGGGTGACACTGTTTCATGAATGCCCCTGGTAAAAAAAACACTGAGCTTTTGGTTCATCGTAGTTACAAATGAAACTGTGTTACTAAAGTAAATCTTATGCCTTTTTTTCCAGATAAATATCATTATCTGTTGCATGTAGCAGCCTTTGATATCAGAGGACCTAGATGCCCTTTGTATTTAGATGACAAGTGAATGATTTAAGCGGATGCAGCGTCGTCCTGAGGGGACATTTATTCACATCACTAAACTATCACAGAACTGGGAACAATTAGGCATGATTGGCTGTCTTAATTGAGGAAAAGCCGAAGGGACTGCAATAACGGGTAGTGTATTGACAGAGCTCTATGGGGTCCCCAGGACAAACTGTGGGATAAAACTATGGGGCAGGGGCAAAGCTGGTGTGGGAGCCCTGAGCTGGGGGGGAGGGGGGCTGCAGGGCAGGAGCTGGTGACCAGTCTGGGATTTGTCATAGTGTGTGGAGAATAAACTGCTTTGCTGTTGTCAGAGGAATGGGAGGAGGCTGGACTGAGTTGCTTGGAAGGGAAATAGGCGTGGATCTTAACTGCTCCATGTTTAATTCTCATTTTGTACTGTAAAAACAGCTAAAATCTGAGAAAGAATCCATATGTTGCCATGTAATGGATGCATATGTATATTTAACCAGCAAGTCCAAACTCTTCGATTTAAAGTGAAAGCCCTGGCAAATATGCAGCCTGGATGATAGCAGGCAAGGCTTCTCCTTGCCCTGGAAATTTTCTGAAGAAAACATCAAAGGTGTCCTCTATGGGCCCAGGTAGCGCCACTCCTTGTGTTACGTGTTCTGCTGTGACACCGAGTTGCATCGCGTTAGTTTTCCACGTAGCAAGTACAAAACCACCCAGCTTCCATCTAGGTGATTTCTGCCTGAGATTCAGGAAACAGAAAAAGAACAAATAGGAGCCTGCCAGAATAAAAGGCAGGTGGATATTGCCCACAGTGTTTTCTGCACAGATCTCTGCAGAGTCATGCCTGCAGACCCCGCTCCACAAGCTGATTCAAGCCAACCTTGCTCCCCCAGCCATAGCCATCAGTGTGCATTCCCACCGAGCCAGGGCTGGGACCCACACCTACCAGTTCCAGTTCTGCAGGTGCTTTGCTAAGTGACCTGCCAGCCCTGTTGAAGCCAAGGGCAACCCATGAATACTTTATCAGGAACTGGGGTGTGCGTGCCTAAGTGGAAATGCAATTAGATGGATGGTGGCGAAAGGGTCGTCTGTCTTACGTACAAGAGAGAGTATTTCTTGAAGTCTTAAAAGTGAGTTCAGAGTTGTGGAGCAGCTAACATTCAGGTGAGTTTTCCTTGCGTTCTCCCTCAGTGGGAAAAAGCTTTGCTTTTCCAACTGCTGGCTTTCTAAAGATGATGGTGCAGGAGGTTAGGTTCAGTTCTGACAGGCAAAGCGCATCCCCCATGGATCTTCCCGAGCCTTGTTTTTCCAAGCTTGCTGCTCACAGTTTCCCCCTCTGTCATGAAGTCCCATTAGTTTGCCCAGGATGTGTTAGGTGCCAAGGGCTGCTGACGTTTTGGACTCGTTTTCAGGAAATGTCTGCTGCAGTACTGTGGTCAGGGCTCCAGCGCCCCGCTGGGCCACCACAGGGCAAAGGACATGGCTGCTGGTGGTGCTGGCCGCGCTGGCCGCTTGTCAATCTCAGCAGCATTCAGACAGGCAAGTGCAACCTAGTGCGAGGGATGAGTAAATGCATACAAGGTGCATAGGGCAAGGAGAAGGGTAGATTTGCATTCTTCTGGGATTGGGGATATTTGTGCATGGGGGTTGTAAGCATCATACAAGTGTGCTTGGAAGGGGTCTGTCTACCTGGTGTTTTGTCTTACTATCTGTGATCGTGATACCTGAGTGCTTTTAAAATCAGGTTTCAGACACTTGCTGTTTTGCAAGGCTGCTCTAATTTTGTGGGCATAGTGCTTCCCTTGGCCACAGGCATGCATTTGTGTGGGAAAGAAAACAAACAGAAGCGTGTCCTGGTCACACACGTGTGATGCGGTAATCGGGTACTTGCAAGCACTGGTCACATTCAGAGAGTAGGCAAGGAGGGGAGGAGAAGTGATGGAGGTCAGCTTCCACCACCCATACCCACATTAAGAATCAGCTTCTTTTAAAACACTTGCTGCTAATGGGACTGCTGGGGGACTGCTCTGTATTGGCAAAGGTGCCAGAAACAGGGTCAGCATTAATATGTAAGTGACCTCCTGAATTAATGTTTACAGTAAGGAGCTGCAGGGGGGCTGATCTTTATTTTGCTTGAAGAAGAGAGCGGAGAAGATGGGGAATGGTGAGGGCCATGGCAAAGCTGCTCATTAAATGGAAAGCTTTCTAAAGCACTGCTTTCGTTTTCAGCTTATTTGCAGGATAAGGATTAGTTTTAATTGTGAGGTTTTGCAGAATGGAAGTGCTTAATAGGCAGAAGGCGCTTTGTATGTGTGTGCGATTGCGAAGGGGGGGAAGGCGGCACAGAGTGTGGAAGGAAAGGGATGGCTGGACTGCAGCAGATGGAGAGCGCTGGGGAGAGGGAGCGAGCAGGAGCGCGGTGCTGGGCGTGCACAGAGGGCAGGGGCCCGGCTCTAGGTAGGAGGCAGGGGTTGCAGAGAGTAAATCACGGGGTGCAGTCTGAAGATGGCAGAGTGGTAGTGGGGGACTGAGATTGGCACTTGGGGACCGGCAGAGGGATTGCAGGGAACGGATGCACTCTGTGAATTGAAAGGTATGCTAGGTGGCAAATGTTTCATCCTATGTTTTCTGCAAGGCAGTGGGTAAAGTGGACAGAATATACTGGTAGCATTGCTGCTCTTCCCTTTGGAAGAAATAAGCACACTTACAGGAGTTCCCTAAATTCAGCCCCCTCTTGCAGACGTATGTGTGCACGTTCGTTCTGTGGGTTACTCCTATTCCCATTTTTATCTGAGGGCGGTGAAGTTATGCCTTGTCACGCAACACACTGGTGGCTAAGCAGTAAAGGGGAATCGGGTCTCCCAGCTCCTGATTCTCTCCAGTAGCTCGTGGGCAAAGCCGCTTCCTTTGAGGACCTTGCCACTGTCCTCCTCAGGAAGACTGGCCTCACTCTCCCTCGTTTTTAAATTATGATCTCTGCCTATCTAAACTCTTCTTTTCCCTGCTGCTGAGTCCCCTCGCAGACTGCATCCTGGGAGGTGAGTCACAGCGTCAGCAGTCGCTGTCAGAATGAAATGAAGGAGCCCAGGAGTCTGCTGCCGCTCTGTCAGGGGAGAAAGAGAAATTCCCATGGCCAGGAACCTAAAATAGAAGCAGCCAAAATAGGCCAGAAGACTGCACTGCCTAGCCATCACAATCCTTTCTTCTGTACCTTTCCCATTACCTTTCACTCCTCTGCAAAAATACAGCTTACAACAGGGACAGCAGCAGCAAGAATAAATGCTGCAGCTTTCTGTCTGACTTTCCTATGAAATACCAGTGCATGCTACACACATGCAGTCAACACAGATAGTGAGTTGCGTTCCCATCTGTGCAAATGACTGGGAAAAAAACCCGATGATTTCAGATGAACTGTACCTGTCTGTGTGTGTGTGGATCTAGTCTGAAGAGAGACAGCTGGAGACAGGCGTATCCTATGCAAAGTTGATACAATTGCTTATCACTAAAGTGCTTAACGTTTTTCATTATCCAATGTAATTTTCCATTGCTTATCAGTTTGCCAAACTGCATCCATTTGGTTTGAAGTAGTTTGTGCTGAGTATTAGCCCAGGGCTGAATATTTGTGAAAATTTCAGCTAAAAAGTCCAGAGATTAGAGAAACATATGTTGTCTTACTAATTAAAAAAAAAAAAAGTTCCTGTTTTGAATGAAAATTCAGCATTTACGTGGTTTGGAGGAGAGATTGGAATTTGGCAGGTAAAGTAGCCTTGGTGTCAGGGATTTACCTTTCGCCATCTCGGTTCATATGTACCTAGATGTGGCCTAATTGCAAGCTTCTGCAAAATCTCAGTCCATACGTACTCAGCAGAGACTTGTTAGAGTTTGGCCACTAAATCTTCCATCTGTATCAGTCATGCTCCACCCAGTCTTGCCAACTGCTGAATTATTTGTAATTCTCGTACCATTTGGTGTTTTAGTTAACTTTCTGGTTTCTGGAGAAAAGTGGATTTTTGCTTTCTTTTGAAAACAAAATAATTTTGTGGTCCTCAAAGCTGCACAGGCAAGCAGGGAAGTGCGTACTCTACAAAAGCAAATCCCATTCCCCACTCAGCATTTAATTCTACTTTTGTATCACCTGTTGTTTTTTTAAGGCTAAATGAGTGCTGTTGGAGTTGATGAAGAATAAAGACATAAACATGAGTTGACTTGTTAATTCAAGACTCCTAAGTTTGGAATAGAGTACTTATTTGCAATATAAGGTATTTTGTGTAATGTGTTCTTTACAGTTTACTTCTATTTTAATATTCACGCCTATGAGGAGAGGCTGAGGTAAGGCTGGCCAACAGACTGGGTGTGAAATTTTCTAGTCGGCGAGACGGACTCTGGAAAAGATCTGTTATTTGCTTTATGGTACATAGATTTTCAAATTGATGTATTGGAGTGCATAAGATGTAACTTAAGGTGGTTGTGAGCAGGAAGCAACCCTGATAAGGCTCTTGCCCTTTTTTGTCTTTTTTTTTTTCTTTCGTTTTTTTTTTTTTGGCACAAATACTTTGAAATCCTTTTAAATGCTTGTTTAATGAACAGAGAGGAAAACAGAAGACACGCAGCTTCTGAAAATGGTATCTCTAGGATGCCCTCAGTGAGGTCTAGCACAAGGCTGGAAACAGATGGTCACACATCTGAAATGCAGAAAATTGTTAGACTTAATTTGGGGAGCTGGAGAGCGGGATGCGGCAGAGCTAGCTCATCGGTCTGTCAGCCAGACAGTGAGTGCCGGGCCACGAACCCCTCCTGGTTTCTGAGGAAATGCAGTAGGCTATGAGCCAAAGGACGAGCAATTCTAGGCATACCTCTTCCACAACATTGGGGTTGCTGTTCTTGTGCCTTTCCTAATGCCTGTTATTACCCGAGACCTTCCCTCGTGGTTCCCAAAGGGAGCACATCACTGCCTCTCACTGCTAGAGCAGGAGTGGGAAGTTTAAGGCAGAGTACCGCTTGCAGAGGCAACAGCAAGGTTCAGCTCTTCTCCACATGGCTACGCTGCCCTTTTTTTGGTACTCCTGCTAACCTCCCAGCCAGCAGCCCCTTCTTCCTTCTCTCCTCCATCTGAAATGCTCTTTCCCAGCCTCCTGAGCTAATAGGGGCATAATGCAGCTTAAAATATCTGCCTGGGGTCTGTATTTAAGAGCCCATGATCAAACCCCGCTGCTGTGTCACTAATGTTGGGGTTGCTGTTCAGCTTGGCAGATGAGGTTTTTCAAAGCTCCAGTTCACTTTATCTTCAACTCAGATTTTGCTGCCTCTTGGGAACTTGTCCCAGAATATTGGAAAGACGTAACTGGATGATAATTTGCTGCCTGTCCCATGCCACAGAGCCTGATTTGATTCACATGCATTGAGTTTGCTCTTTTAGAAGGGTAATACAAATGTGTGGTGCTTCATATAAAGGGCAACTTCTGCATACCTGCTTTTACAAAGCATGTAGGTGAGTCTAGCAACAGTAGTTGTTCACTACCTTGCTGGTATAATTTATGAGAAAAGCAACTGTCTTGTTTCTTTCCTCAGCTCAGCTTCAAAAAACATGACCTTATGAGTGAAATGGGGCAGTCCAATGCTTAGAAACTTGTTTACATCATTAGCTTTCCTGTAGAGCTTTTCAGGGGTGGTGGGTGAGTCACAGCTGTCAGAGGTTACCTCTAATCTTAGCTTCCATACCTCTGCCTGTTTCTCCTCTCCCAAAGAATGAAAAGTACCTCAACACTTCAAGACATGTGTTACAAAGTCAGTCAGTTATGGTTATGAAACAAAACCTTCCATGTCCCTTTCAAATTGTGAAGGGTTGTGGGGGATATTGGGTGAGTTTGAGTCTCTTTGGATTTCCTGGGTGGGTAGGAAGTTGAGAGGGTGTAGCCCCATTGCAGCTGTAGTAGCAGGATTGGGTGAGGATGTCATTAAGGTCTTTGTTATGCAGGGGACAAAAGTGGGGTGCCAAACTGTAAATCCAGAGAATCACCCATCCTCCTGAGATCAGCACAGGAGACTTCTTTCAATAACTTTGCCAAGTATGTTGGTCCTCTGTATGAGCCTCTGGGGTCATCCTGGACAGTACCCTTCTCTGCAGCTTTGAAGGGGTGATACCTAATATGGCTATTTTGGAGTGAGACAGTTTCCCATTGACTCAAAAAGCCAGTTCTGGTTGTTTTGATTAAAAAAAGAAAACCAAGCCTAATTTCCTGTAGGGGTCTAGTGTTCACCATTCAGTATTCTAGAGGCATTTAATCTAGATCAGTGTTAGAAAGGCTGGAGCCATTTTGGTCTTAACTTGAAAATGACAATGGCGGTTCACTGATTGCTGGAGACAGTCTCCATGGGGGTTGTGATGTTCATGGCCCTGGGTTGGTATTCCAGCCACAGTCTGCTCTCCTTACCTCTGGAAGCCTGTGGAGGAAGTCTGGCAGTGGTTCACCTCTGTGCTATTGTTGTTCCTGGTGTAACATTTCTAAATATATCTGGGCTTTGCAATGATTCAGAACTCTTTTCTCTTGATGAGATGCTGGCTCTTAAGTGAACAATTATATAGGCAGGCTCTTGTGTTGCTGGTTCAGCCACAGCATTGTTGAGACCGATACCTCAGCTGATTTCCATGAGACTCAAAGTGGTGGCTGCCATTGTTTGAAAAGACTTAATACCTTGGCCATGTGAAAGTAAATCCAGGCTCCTTTGAGAAATGACAGAGGATCAAGGTAAACGTCTTTTTTTTAATTAGTACAGTTTTGCTTCAACTCATCAAACCTACCTTCTTCACTTTTGATTCCCAATTATGGGATATTAGGAAAACACGGTTATTATTCAGTTATGCAGTGAGCATTAAGATTATGGAGACCTGTTGGAGGGAAACGGGTTGTGAAATACACTCCCTTGTTTAAGCTTGATAGTTGAGAGGGGAGAAGAAAAGCTTTGATTGTTTTTCTTGTCAGCATATATCTTTTTTTCTTCCAGGGAAACAGAGACAAAGCATGAGCTACTTTTAGGGACTGCAGAATCTCAGAGAACATATTACCTTAGAAAAGTTGAACAATTTCCTGATAATTATGTTATAAAAATCACTATTGCTATGCCTGCGGCCTTCTCTTAACTTAGGGATTTCATACGAGGAGCTTCTCTAATGTCTGTCAGTAGAGTGTAGCTTGCCTATAATAGAATACATACAACTTCAAAAGCAAGGATATTAAAAGTTAGAGCAGTTGTAACACTCTATTCCCTATTCTTTGTGATTCCTAGAAATCTTCTAAGCACCCTAGACAGTGCTTTTAACTCCTCCTAGGACAGACAGCCTGCCAACATGCTGTTTCCCACAAGGAATGTATGAAATGTGGCAGACCCATCCAGAACTGCCAGTTTCAGGGAACAGAGCAGCATGGTAACTGGGTGAAGGGAGGATGATAAGAAGTCTATCGCAGTTTTGTGAAAAGAGGGTGCATTCTATTTCACCCTTTTTTTTTTTTTTTTCTTCAGTTGTAGAGTCTACAAACAGCCACGGTATGCAGGACGTGTGTAACCAAACTAGCTCCTGAGATGCAGTGTTAGCAAATGATGGGATGGTTGTGGATAATCAGTGTATTAGATGATTTTTACAGCTAAGGTGTTGTACTGCACTTAAACCTTCAGTGCAAGGGAATGAAGTTATCTTTCCTAAGCTGTCTTTAGCAAACAAATCCATATTGTATGACCATAGGTCTGAGAAGGTAAGCAGCACTGAGCTGAGGATTCTCGTTTGGAAACTGCAGATTAGGAGACAGCCTTTGGTTCCTAAATGTATTTATTTCATGCACTGAGTGAAGTACTTATGTTAGAAGAGCTCGAAACCTAAAACTGATTGAAGTTTTTTATTTTAAAAGAAGAAGTTTTAATAGCTTTTCAGTGTTATGTGCTGTTAGTGAGAGATTGACAAAACCAAACAACTTCCATTTAAAAAATCAAGACATTTGAGGATTATACGTGCCAAAGAAAATGTATTTTTTTGTAAACAAAAAGACTTTTTGTTTATTATTACTCCATTTTTTTACTTTTGCTTCATGTTTAATTCATTCGGATCCTGCTCTGTAATCTTTCTTATTTGAAAGTTATTAAAGTAATGCTTTATTGGTAATTTCCTGTTTAATTTCAGGAAATCTTCCTGAAAACTTCTTGCTGATAGCTTTGGAGCTGTTTGCATGATAGGAAATATAGATGCCATTGCAGGAGTAGTGATGTGTCATGGGAGGCAAAAAAGGTATTTGATATAGTTAAAGTCTCTACAACTTAGCTGAAAAGGAGAGTACGCTGCCTCTATGCTGAGTGCCTTCAGCAGCAAGCTGCTGGCTGAGCATGCTAGCCCATTGTGCCATGGAGCAGTTAGGTCGAAGTAATTAAAACCAGTATTAAGACTGTACTTGAATTCTGTCCAGGAAAGTACCTCTTACCTTGGAGCTTTTGTGACTGCTGCAGTTTTAAGGTCCTGCTGTTATTTTTGTCTGTTGGGCAGGATTTAAGGGATTGGTTGGTACAAGTCTTCAGCTGTTTATCCAAATGTTGTAGCCTCCTATTGAGTAAGACAGAAGGGTTCTTCTGACCTTACTGCAAACTAACGTGCTTATGAGCCTGAGGTGTGAGGGGCTAAGAGCAAGAGATAAATCCTGATGGTATTTGAATTCATGGGAGTTTTGCCAGTGGCCTCCCCAGATCCTGCCCATAGTTTACGTAGCTTGGTATTGTGTTGCGCCAAGTCCAGCTCCTCTTTTCTTCAGCCTCCCTCATGGCTGAGTCTAATTATGCTAGAGACTGGTCAACAAGCAAGCGTGGCACCAGTTGTGCAGCCATCGCTGCCTGACCCTCTGAATGAACTGCAGCTAAATGAAGACCAGTGGGGAAATCTGCTGGAGGTGGCAACAGCTGTAAATGGGGATGACTTTGAGTGGTGCCTTGTCATTTAATGGGAGTCCCTTTGCCTTGGGACTTGCTTTTTGCCCCTGAGGCAAAGATGTTCCCTCAGGAAGTAGAACTGGATCCTTTCCCCTCTCTCAGGGAGAGTTTTTATAAGGAAATATAAAGCTAATAGGGCTTGTTTCCTTTGAGCATCTGCAGAATGGCATACCAGGTGGCAGTGAGTTTGTGCAGCAAGGGAGGGCAGTTGTCTGGTCACGGAGAGCAAAGTGCCTTCACAGAGGAAGGAAACAGCATAGAAAGAACAAACCAGTCATTCAGAGAAGGAAGGCAAAAGTATTCACATGGTGCCAGGAAGATTTTCACTACCGTTACCAAAGCCCATAAATACACAGGCAATTAAGACAGAGAAAAACAGAAGGTTCTTTTCTTTCCGTTACTGCACATCCACTGCCTGATGCACTCCTCCTAATTGCCAGAGATTTTAAAAAGAGCTGTTCATGAACAAAGATCTGCTCGTATCATTTCCAGCAGGAGCAAATGTGATGGATGGGAGCAGCCAGGTGATCAGCTAAGATCTTCTCAGTCCATGTTCACCTTCCTCAGCCGCTAGCCTCCAGCTTAACGTTTAACCAAAATTAGCTCGGTTAAGTCAGTGCTGCAGTCACTCTTTCTGTTGCATTACAGACACAGGCAAATGGAGAACAGCAACGACGTGGGTCCATAAGGATAAAACTACACACAGATCATTTGTGCACATGGATAGTTTTGTGGTCATCCAGGCATAAAGGCCCTAGACAGTATATGCAAGCTCCAGAAGGCTGTTGCATAGGCAAATGTACTTGTGAGTGCAGCTGAAAACATCTGTTCCAATAAGGATGTGCACTGGATGAGAAAGTCTGGCTTAAAATTTCTTACTGGAATGTCTGTGGCCTCCATTGCCCTGGCTGTGCAGATCCTTAAAGACATGCTGCACTGAAAACAGAGGGAAGCACACAAAGACGTACCTCTTCCCAACGATGACAAAGTTGCACACAACTCTAGTTCAACTCTATTTTTGTTGCTGTGGCAAGTTTAACCAGTGTTGACCGAAACAAATAAATACAGCTCATCTTGAGGCTGTATTAGAGGCAGGTACAGTTTACCCAGGGAAGGGCTTGGTAATGGATTTGAAGTTTTGAGTCATATCTCAAGCATGATGACTGTAATTTGAGTTGGCAGCAGTGTCAATTCCAGATGTAGTGACAGTCGGCTAAACAATGCAATGCAGGAATACCTCAGTAAGATAAAGAGCTGCTTCCAAAACAGTAAATTGAGAAAAAACACGACTATCTCTGTCAAGATGTCAGATTAACGTTCAGAGGTGGTGCAAAAGACAAAGATCTAACGATTAATTAGGAAACAGGACAACCAAATACAAAGCGACATGTATGTCTATGTCACTGCAAATCTGTGATCTGTCTGTGTCTTGCAAATCAAACACAATTTTGGTGCCCGCCTCTAAAAGAGATGAGCAGAATTAGAAGGGTCCAAGGCAGGAGGCACAGGGACTGATAGACAGAGAGCGACTTCCCTGGGAAAAGCGATTGTCATCTATGGCGCGGGAGAGAAGGCCTGGGAGCAACATGAAATAGGTCTGCAAAATCACCACTGGAATGGAAGAGGTGAACACAGAGTGGCTGTTACCTGCTGCTTACAGTGTGAGAACGGGTCATCAAAGGATGTATTCAGGCAGTAGGTTTAAAATAATAAAGTATGCAATGTGTAGTTATCGCAGGGAAGTCATTGCCACAGGATGGTAAGGTGATTAGAAACGAGTTACTTCAGTAAGTCATTTGACAAACTCACAGAAGGAAAAACCCTGGGGCTGCACACACAAGGACGCAGATGCAGTGCCTGCCAGAGGAGGTCCCAGAGCCCCACATTACTGTAGGCTGGGAGAGCAGACTGGGCAAGGTTCCTTGGGCACAGGCTTTTCTTACCCTGCTTTCTTCCATGTCTGCTGCTGGAGGCAGGACACCAAACCAGATGGCTCCTGAATCAATACAGCCTTTTTTCTGGCCAGTTAGAAAATCCAAATAATGTGTCCACAAAAGTTTCAAACATGACCTGGGTACTTTCCATGCATATTTGTTTTGAGTTGCCAGAAGCCTGGGAAAAAAACACTTGTGTTTAAATATGCTTTCAAATTTAAAAGGTGCGAATGGGACAATCTAAGTAATTACAGCCCTGTCATTCTGGTACTGTTTTCAGGTAAAATAATAGAAAAACTGATATGGGATTTGACTAATAAAAAATTAAAGAAGGGAAATATAATTAATGCCAATCAAAATGGATTTATGGGAAATAAATCCTGTCAAACTAATCTGATATCTTTTGATGAGATTATAAAATTTGTTGGTAAAGGTAGTAGTGCAGATGTGTTAGACTTTTTAAAGCATTTGTTATTGTACCTCGTAGCATAGAATCATAGAAAGGTTTGGGTTGGAAAGAACCTCAAAGATCATCTAGTTCCAACCCCCTGCCATGGGTCCTGCAGCTATTGTGATAAAGAAATGAGAATAGTATAAAATAACTTGCTATATATTAAATGGATTAAAAATGGATTAAAAACTGGTTAAATGGGGCTCTGAAAATACAGCTGCAAACAGGGAATCATTACCACAAACAAGTAGTACCAGAATTCTGCGCAGATAGGTTCTTGCTCCTGTCATATTTATTATTTTTATCAATACCAGGGAATAAGATGTAAAATAACCTGAAAGAAAGTCTGTTGGTGACACAAATGATAAAACTCTGCAGAAAAAAACGTGGAAAATGACAAGGTCACAAATGCAGGGCAATTTGCAGATTCCTTGTTAAACTTAGCCTAAGGAAGCAGTATGTATTTTAATATGGTCTATTACAAAGCACTATGTAAAGGCATACAAAAGGATAGTAGTAGTTAGCCGTGCTTGTAACCTAAAGGATTCTATTCTGGGAAGCAGCGATTGTGAAAAAATGTACTAGTAGCCAGCTGAAAGTGAATCCTTGTGCAAAATTATGCCAGAAGACGTAGTTTGGAGACTTGGAAGTGTAAACTGGGGTATCTCAGGTGGGAGCTAGGGAAGTTATAGAGGACATCTGTACTTGACAGGTGCTCAGCTACTGTAATATTGCCTTCTGTTTTGGTGTCCGCAGTTAGAGAGCTACTGCTAAACTGAAGAGGTGTCTCAGAAACTAGACGTGCAAATGATGGTAATGCGAGAGGCCATGCTTCACAGGCTGAGATTCCTGGAGAAGAGCCTCTTTAGTTTATCTGTGGGAAACCTAAGGGGTTGCAGTTTGTAAATACCTACTTAGAGAACCAAACTTTAATAAGAGGGCACTTCAAGCTAGCAAACAATGTATAAAAAGATCTAGTGGCTGGAACCTGAAGCCAGGCAATTTCACACTAGAAATGAGGCACAAGTTTTTTCAACGGTGAAAGTAATTAAACATTGGAACAATTTACCATGGGAATGTGGTGGATTCTCTATCACTGGCAATTTTAAAATCAATACTAGCTGTTTCTTCAGAACATATGTTCTATCCAAGCATGAATTAATTCAGGGTAGTCCTATAAGCTGTGTTATTCAGGAGGTTGGAAAAGAAGTTCACTTTTCCTTCTGGCATTGTAAACTCTATTTTCTTAACTGTTGGGTAGTGCCCCCACCCCCTTTTGCTTTTCTTAGGTCTTTTAACATTCTTACATAAATGACTGAAAGTATTTCTCATCTTGCTTGTGTTTTAAACACAAGAATAGGATTTTTTTTTCCACTTGAACAGGGTTGTGTTTTCCACCTCCAGGTTTTGAATATAAGTTTATTCTCATTGATCTTGGTTTTGACCATGGTTTGCTGTACATCCTGCGCATTTTGCATGCCACAGTGGTAACTGCAGTTCTCCTAGGGAGTCTGTATGGCTTCATTGGTGCTACTAAATAAAACAATCCAGGGAACGTTTGCAGGTCCTGCAGCCAACTGGCACGGCACCAATTATATCGATACGAGTAAGTCCTCTTACTCTTTGGAGCGGTGAGGGCACGTACAAAGGGCCAGTGGGGAAAAGTTCCTTGTTTGCTCTAACCTCCGAGCTGTGCCTAGTGTGCGTGCTAGCTGCTGGCACGGGCCAGCACCATCCCAGTGACCACCACGCTAATAGTTTAACAGCATAGACAGTTGACCAATGCCTTTGCCTTCCTGGTTATGGAGTACAGGTAAAGCCTATGCATCCTTTTTATTTATTTTATTGTTAGAGCTTGTTAGAAAAAAAACATTCAAAAGTGTTGTTTTGTTAGAGGTTTAAGGCTCTCATGGAAAACAGTCGATTTGGATGGAAGTTTTGACAAGTATATGTCCAAATAGTGAATTAACTTTCTCAATTTGTTTCAACAATGCGGATCCATTTCTTCAGAGTAGCATAAAAATATTTTGATTAAAATGCTTTGATAGATACTCGTTTGACTTTTCTACTAAATATTATATATTACATTTTGTATTTCAAAATGCTTTGACATTATCCACATACACCATGCCAATATTGTCAAAATGAAACAATTCATCATCATTCTAATAATATTTCATTTAATTATAATCTTGATTTTGCAGAGCTATTATTCTGCAGGAACTTCCAAAATTTCAGCTTTCAGCTTGATTTGAAATGAAAACAATTAATTTACAGAACTTCCCTCAAAGAAGGTGGTTTTTTTTGGCGGGAGGGGAAATGTACTAGATCAAAGTATACGCTGCATATCGCAGTGACTCTCGTATCCATGCTTTAAGTGTCGCTCTGACCTCTCAAAATAAGTTTGCTCCAAATTGTGAAGAGCTTTGCAGATGACTGGGATGACAATGTCATGAGACTTTTGAAAGACTCACACACTACTGGAGGTGATTCCTTCCTGTTAAGTGTAAAAAGAAATGTAAAAGCATCATCCACAAAAATTAAGTAGCTTTTGGTTCTTTTAGCTCTTTCAGCTCTATCTCATCTGCCTTGACAAAACATGAGGCACCCCTTGGTGATAACAAAGAAGAGGGTAAAATAAGAAGAATTGCTCATTTTCTCCTTATGCCACTATCTTTTATTTTCAGGGCTATATTTTATCAGTGCTACCTACTTAGGGATAATCACAAAAATCTTCAGAGCTGCTGCTCAGCTCAGGACAACACTGCTACACTCAGAATCTGGAAGGAGAAAACACCAGGCCATTGAGTGCTGGTCCAGATCTCTCCAGGGGATGATGATAAATTCCCTGAAGAATGATAAACCCCAAAGCTGGATACTTACATGAGGACAGCGATAAAGAAAATTCCAACCTGAAATTCTTGCTATTGAATATGTAGTCACTCATCAACAAATCTAAGAAATTCCTAGTGTTCCATCAGCTGTACCTGTGTCATTGTAGCAAGACCCTCAAGTACCATACACAGGTTTCAAGGACATCTTAGTTTAAACAGGCACCTTGTGTCCAAGGAAGCTAACTGACCCCAACAAGAATCCTGAACTTAGGAAAGGACAAATGCCAGCAATTCTGTACCTATATCTGTAATAAGAATTAAATGTGTCCTGGACTGTAATCTGAGACTGAGGCCAACTATCATGAAATAACCCAGATTCAGTCTGTTAAAATCTCTTATTCTCCAAAACAGATTGACCGTGTCTGAACTGCCTATTGGGAATGGGTCCTTTGGGAGTGCTAACCCATAGACATGACTGGGAACTGTTTGGCACAGGCCAAAACTGCATCAGGAACCGCTTTAGCAGTTCAGCAGTGTTGGTGGCCCCAGTGCTGGGGACTGTTTCCAGGTGCTGTTTAATTTACTAGTAGGGGCATAGCCAAGGAAGGCAGCTTGGAACTTTGTTATTGTTACTGATCTTACATGAAAGGGTACTTTGGTGATGAGCAGCAACATAAAATGAATAGATGGGAAGGTATAGAAATAGGTCATGTTTTCATCTGGATGCAATTTTGGATCCTCCAGCGCTTTGTGGTTGTGTTTGTATTCTCTCGGTTGGTTGAACTGGCATCAGGACTGACTGCTGTTTTCTGTAGATCTATTGGCAAGGGAGATCAGCCCAGTTCTGTTCTGCAGCTGTTGTTGCTGAAGCTCATTGCATGTATGCCATTTGTTTGCAAAACTTGAGATGGGGGGGTTCTACGTTGGAGTTGTATTATAATTAGCCCATTCAGCTGTCAAAGTTGGGCCCTAGCCTTTGCTTCCATGTAGTTGGCCAAGAAGGATTACACTATCAACTATTTTTGGAGGATTGTGTCTACCAAGTGGATTCTTTATGTCATACAGCAAAGCTTTTTTTTCTTTGTAATTCTTTCATTTTTACACTGAAGCTCAGTCATTCATTAATTATGAGGCCTCTCTATATATAATTTAAAGGATATTCAATGTCTATTTTCTGTAATAAAATTTTACTCTGTTTTGGTAGTTTGGGTTCATTTTTTTCCATTTGATCTGCAGCTTCTATGCAGTGAACTATTGAAACCATCCTATGTGGATAATTGCATGATAGGAACATCAGCATACAATGTTGGCACCTTTTTCTCAGTTGATTGGTTGAAACTCAGGGTTTGAAGAGTGTCCAAGGAGGCCAGTAGGTCACAGGTGTCCATGATGCAGAGTGTTCCTCTGAGCCTACCAGAGTGTTTTACTCCCCATGCTTGTTTGCATAGATTTTATTTTTAGCCTTCCATCTTTAAATTGCTGTATGAATTTAATGAGAGACTATGTTTTTCTATCAATTTAATTCTGAGTGCCAACCTGAGTCAAAAGCCTTTATTTAAGCCTATGCCTCAGAAAAATACCTTTGCAGCTTTTGTCTGATAGAGACTTGTTAATGAGCATCTGCATGGTCATGTGGTTAGCACTTAGTTTCCTAGGGAAGCATCCCATTTGAATTCTCCGGATTATGTTATTGCTGGCCAGATACAGTAATGCATCTTTCTTGAGGATGCTGCCAACTAGATGGCTTATAAAACAGCTCTGTGGTGGTACATAGGGCTAAGTGCATTTAGGGTAGTTAGTTCATCTGAAGGTGCATGCTCCTGAAGACACTTGGGTGGACACCACATGCCCCTCTCCCAAACTTTAGCTTGGAGCAAACTTCAGATAAATGTGTGAGAAAGGGAAGATTGCATGATATGGAAATCCAGAAGGGCTGAGGTGTGCCAGAGCCACAGCAAGCACACAGAAGGTGGGGGGAGTGATGTATTTAAACGTTTAGCCATAGTTGTGGGTAGGAAATCACAGACAGGCTAGAGCGGAACGCTTACTAATTGCCGATTTTCTGGGCATTCTAGCATACAGGCACTCGCTCCTGTCTTGTTAGTTGTTGGAGAGGAAAAGGGGTTGAAAAGGAAAAAAACATTTATTTTTCTGTGTGTGTTTTTAATTGTCTCTCCTGAGACAAGCTTTTGCACGGTCGCATGTTCAATCTGTCGCATGTAGTTTGTTTTCTGACAGCTGAGACTCTGCTACCAGAATGCACCAGCTACCAAGGAGAGAGGCAAAGGGGCAGCACCACCCACCACAGGGTGGTCTTGGGGTGGGCGGACTCTGCTAGACAGGCTTGAGGGATCTATGAAGTTATTGTTAGTCTCTGAGCCTGGAGGAAGAGACTTCTCCCTCTGGTATTGATTTGAAGTGTGACTCCCATCCTGGTGGGTTTCCATGGTTTGATGCCCTGTATTGCAGAACACCTCTGAGGCTGTTCTGAGGTTTTTCTTGCAAAGGTAGTGCTGGTCAAAAATACTGTCTTTGCAGTTTAGGAGCTGACATTCTCTCTTGTCTTACGGAGAAGCAAAATAAGGCAAGTTGTACCAATCAATTGCTGTTGGCTTATCTCCACTTGGTGATGGAGGACAGTGGGGTCTCCACTGTCCATTTAAGTTTTTAGGTTCTCCTGATGGTCATGCTCTTGTTTTTAAACTTCCTACCAGTGCTGTTACTACTGTGGCTATAGAACACCGAGTGCTGAGATGAACATGACCCCTTCAAAAGCATTGACATTACTTGTATGGGCAGGTCTCCGCTGACGTTTCTGGCAGTGATGGCCATGATGTGGAGATAACCAGTCTCTGTTTAAATTGCCTTGTTTGCATTTTGGCTGCATTAAATCATCCTGCTCCTCCATTGTGCTTTGCAGGCCTTGCTGAGCTTTGTCATGTGGTTTGGGTTAGAGATCATTTAGGCAAACTCAGCACTCACAAATCCATGGTCTCCAATGGGATGCACTCTTTTGAGTGCTTCCCAGCAATAGAATAAGGGGCAACGGGCACAAACTGGAACACAGGAAGGTCCATCTGAACATGAGGAAAAACTCTGAGGGTGACCGAGCACTGGAACAGGCTGCCCAGAGAGGTTGTGGAGTCTCCTTCTCTGGAGATATTCAAAACCCACCTGGATGTGATCCTGTGCAACCTGCTCTAGGTGATCCTCCTTTAGCAGTGGGGTTGGACTAGATGATTTCTAGATGTTCCTTCCAACCCCTACCAATCTGTGATTCTGTTGGACTTCCCCGTTAGTACAAAAACACGCTGCTTCAGTGCTAGATTGGACTTGCCAGCAGTGCCCTACTGTGAGTGTATGGCAGCTGGCCATATGTGTTGTCTTACTCTGCTCAGAGCAGAGCTCAGGGAAGAAGTGGTGAAGGGTGGCAGCTGTTTTCATTAGCAGTCCCTGCAATGCTGTACACAAGCTTGAACCATAGAAAGCAGTAGTGGGGAAGTGGGAGTGTGTGAAAGAGGAGAATCATATAATCATAGAGAAGAGATGAAACATCTTCCCTCCTACAGGAAGAGAAGTCAGGCTGAATGTCAGATGGCTCAAAGGAGCTCCTGCCTGCTGGTTTATTCTCTGGAGAGCCTAGCAAGGGCCATTTCATTCCTTAGTTCTTGGGAGGAAGCTTGGTTAAAGAGATCAGAGGTTTAATAACTCATACTAAGCATAGTAATAAATAGGAAAGGTGGGGACTCACCATCTTTGGGGTTGCATATAGGATTGCTGGGGGAAAATAAGCTGAAAACAGTCTATCGGTTTACCATACCTGTGCATATTCACTGTTTTCCATGCTGTTTCTGTCATAAGTAACTTCTCCTCGAAATCTCCCTGTATATAGCTCTAATCCACTGTGTCCTAGTGACTGCTAGGATGTTTGTCATGATTGGTCTGGCGTTCGAGGAGCAGACGCTGAATGCCATGTAATAAACTACAACTGTGAGGAGAATGCGTCTTTCTGTGCCTTGAATCTTGGACGTCCCTGGCCAGAGAATCCAAAATCAAGGCAACCGAACCCACAGGCTAATTTGGAAATACTTTCCTTAAGGTCTTTGCATTTAGTTTCCTTGAGGCAAAATGGACATAGTTATGCTGTCCTCCTTCACAGTGCAGTTGTGGAGCTGTTTGTATTTCTAAATAATTTCAGGACAATGATTTGTATGTTACATTACTAAGGTGTGACCCTCTTGGTCTGCTGGATGCTCAGACATTGTGTATAAAGCAATATAGTGGCATTTTAACGAGGAATGTACTTTGGAGTAGATTATACACATGTTTCTGTGAGACAGATTCTTTGAAGTTGTCTTGTCAGTAATTGCCACAACAGGAGGGGATGTCGAAACTACATTTATAGGCCTGTTTTCAGGAGTTTGTCAAAACAGAATTTCATCCCACTTGGAAGTGCTAAGACTTACAAACATACTTTTTTTTCTTCCCCAAAAAGCAGATGGAAAAAAGATGAAATCCATATTTTTTTATGAAATAAATATTTAGGCATATGGAAAGGTTTTCTTTTGACATCATAGAGATGTTTAATTTCAGAGATTCTGAAACTCTGCATTTCTTCTTTATCATCTCAACTGCTAAATGACTCAAAATATTTCAGCTTTTAAAATGGAACACAAACTGATACATGTTCTTACCTGACTAAAATTAAACATATAAGTTTAATTTTTACCTGGTAAAAGTGGTACAGAAATTAATTCAGATTTTCTGCAAATTATTTCTAATGTTACCTGGCAGTGGTTTGGCGCCTTTTTTTTTTTTTTTTTTTAAACCAAAACACTGTATTTGAGGAACTTTTGACAAAAAATCTTCACACAATGTGTTTGGAATTGAAAAAGTCCATAAAATTATTCCATCTGAAAGGCATTCACCCCTTCCAGAAGTGCTCCCTTGCCAGACTGTGTTGAGAACATCAGATATTATGGTCTTTGGAATCAGAATAGGGAACTGGCTGGGAGGTATTTGTCATGAATTTCAAATAGTTAGCATTTAGACTTAAAAACCAAAGTACTAGGAGGATGGTAGAGAAGGACACTTTAAAATGTGATGTAAGGGATGAGAAGATAGTCCCGATTTTGCCTTTATCCCACTGTTCCTCCTAGAGGAACCCACATGTACACACATTTTCTCTCTTGGACTCATTTGAAAATCTTAGGAATGTTCAGATGTGTTGTATGTACTCCTAGCTAATTTATACTCTGCAAGCTATCATAGCACTCCAGAAGCGGTTCAGTGCTCAGGCAGTAAGAATATTACTTATCTGACCAGTTGCAATTAAGCAGTACCGTTTGAATTTGGAATATAGAGTGTGTGTTGAAGCCATTTATGAAAAAATGCAAACAATTTAACAAACATAATTGGGAAACAAAAATAAACAAAACCAAATTCAAAGCAATGGCCCTCTGGTCATGGACAGAAACTGAATTTGTTGGCTGTCTTATCTGGCACGAGTTAGTTGCTCAGCTGTACATACAAACATTGTCCACCAGGATTTGGCTTGGGAGCCAGGAACTCATTGCTAGGCCTTCAGCTGGTAAAGACCTTCCATCATTAAAGATTTCCCTAATGGAAATTGCTAACATTTAGAGAGCTTTTATGGAATCTTGCTTAGTTTTTAATAGAGAATTTGAGCCTTCCTAGGAGAATATCTTTCTTTTTCAGTTCTATATTTTTAGAAAGCCATTGTGTAGACTGCCTATTAAATGTCTGTAGAACCCTGTTGAGGTTTTCTCCACTGCAATCTATAGAGTTGTTCTGAAAGGGCTAGGCTGCAACCTGTCTTCTGAGACACATTCCTTTTCTCATCTTAAGCCAGACAAGCCATTTTGTGTTTCTGGTAGGTCAGATTCAAGGCTTGTGCTGATCGGCAAAGCTCCCATGATCTCCATGAGGCGTCAGTGAAGCTATGCCTGTTTCTAAGGGTGATGGATCCGTCCCAGTAAATTTGTTTCTCTGCTCTCTCTCCCATGCCATCCACTATTATGGAAGCTAACTCTTGTTTACCAGTCTCTGAGTGGAAACTGACAAATGCAAATAGTGACAATTGGACTTCAACCTCTTTCTACCCTTGCCAACTGTAAGTAGCATTACAGGTGTCCTGCATTTTGCAGCAGCAGCCTCCATCCAGTACTATAGAAGATAACACTTCAGTTTTCTGCAAAGTGCTTGGCAGAGCATGGCCAAAGAGGGGAGCCAGAATGTCAGGAAAGTAAGAGAAGCAACAGGATGCAATTAGGGATTTCTGCATGCTGCGTGGGCTTGTCGCTGGTGTATATTGCTGTCTTTCAGAACTATTTAATTAAAGCTAAATGCAGATCACCTCCTCTCTCACCTGCTCTGTTTTTCCTTCTTCGTCCTCCTCTTTTTTTGTTTTTCCTGAACTAAAGGTATTTAATTGCTATACTGACTGGAAGTGATTTGAGCTGACTGCAGTGTTCTTAGCTAGATGCAGATCTGTCTAGGGAACATGAAGCAGAAGTGGCAAGAAAGAGGTCTTAGCTTCTTGTAATCCACCTTTGTACGGCCCTCACTGCCTCCCTTTTATACTGCTCAAAGAACTGTATAAAAGGAAATGGATTGTACTTTAGTAGCAACTGGGAACAAGCCATGGATGTCCTTCTAGTAGGATGTTCCTTGTGTTGATCCTACCCAGGAGTCATCTGGGCTCAGCAGTTTGGGGAGCATTACATGTGGTCTCTGGGGCAGGAGCTAACAAACTAGTCACTGGGCACAAACTCCTTGGGAGCAGGGAGGTCACTGCAGTGTGGTGTACCAGAGAACAAGGAGCAGGATGGCCGCCAAGGCGCAACAACCCAGAGAAGGAGGAAGAGGCAGGAGTGATCTGTAAAACACATGCCTGTCTTAAGAAAACCTGGTTGTGTCTTCCTTCTTTCCACTGAGCAGAGCTCCCTGGCCCAACAATTAATGTGTGGCACCTGGGAAAGGCTTGCATCAGTTAAGTATTGAATGTTTCAGGCTCTTGATTATTGCAAGAACAACATATTCCTCAGGATTTTCAACTGTGGTAAAACCTCGTGTCAATGTACTGGGAACTGAGAGCACCAGTTAGAACCAGAGAAAGATCCCGTTTGTTCCCAAGATACTTCTGTGAACTTTAAAATACTTATAATCTGTCTCTGCTTGGACAATTTTGCCCAAAAATGTCCACTTTTCCTAAGTGTAAAACAAGAACTATTTTAAGAACCTCTGAAAAACTGTAAAAGCATTTTTATGTAGTATGTACTTATGAAGGAGTGTGGCTACAAGCAGCATCCACTGGACATGTTTGCCCTGCCTGTTCCTCTCATCTTCAAACTGCAGCATCCATGCTCTCCCAGCCCTGAGCTCCTGAAAACCAACTCCGCCAGGGCATTCTCTCTTCCTTCCCTCAGCTACCTGCTGCCCATGTATCCCCTTTTCAGCCTCCATTAGTCTGGCACTCTCACCCCAATCATCCCTTGTGTGAGGTATTAATCTCCTGTGTTCAAGAGGATAGGTAAAAGCAAGCACATGCTGTTTTCACTGGTGACATTAGCTAAGTTGTTAATGCTGGGATTTGAGAAGCATTGATGAGGAAGTTGCTGCAACCCATGTGTGAGCCACCCAATGTCCCTTTTTCTTGCAGATGGAGGAAAAACTTTCTGACTTGACAGCATAAAAAGAGGGGTTTGGTGGTTTGTGGTTGTGGCTTTTTTTTTTTTCCGGGGGGAAAAATTATATAGAATTATGTCACATCAAGAAAAACACAATGATTAAAATAACTTGCTATGAATATTCATTCTCAGCTTGGCAGATGGATGAAGTGGGCTGAGCATTTGCAGAATATTGCTAACTGAGCTCTCTTCCAGAGAATAACATTTCAAAAGAATTTCCGATTAGGTCTGTTGGCCAAAACTAGAAAGGATTTTTCTCTTCCTTTTTTCTTTCTTTGGCATTCTGAGCTTCCACCTTCCTGCTGAAATGAATTTCTCTCTAATCACAATTTTGGATACTTCTGAAGACTCACACTGAGGCCTTCCAGATGGGTTCATTGCAGTGGGAAGAGAAATATTCATTATTGTTATGATTACTATTATAATTCTTAACTCTTACATTACATTGTCATAATTGTCCTGAAGGATCTCAAGCTGGTTCACAAACAAGTTTCATTTCCTCCAACCAATGAAACGCGGTCACCTCTGAAGAAGGAGGAAGCATTTGCTGAGTAGCTTTGTTCTAAGGAAGGGGGAAAAATAACATTGTACATGTCTTAAAGTTTAAGAGATACTTTACTAGAAAGAGTGAAACGACTCAAACAGCAATTTATTTGTATTTCTACCCAAAGTATTGTGAAAGATTGCATGGACACAGTAACATGCAAATGGTAGCAGAGTTGTACCTCCTTTGCATGTCACAGTGCCCCCTAGTAGCAGTTTTGATTATTAATCAGTACTGGCTATAAAGGAACATTACTTTTTTATCACAGCACTGGTACTGTTTCAAGTTCTGTCTTCAACAAACCAGGTTTAAAAAAAATAAAAAAAAAAATCTATTTTCCAGGAAGAATGTTGAATGAAACGGATCTTGTGCTTATTTATTTTCTTTTGGTGGTGGTTTGAAACCAGAAGAGGAAAAAAAAAATAATCAGTTTTCCAAAACTGAAATATTTTGAATTTGTTAATTTTTCTTCAAATCAGAAGCTAACCCACTTTTGCACATAACTTGGAGCTGTGTAGTCTGAGAGGGTTAGCAAGCAGTCCAGCCATGCCAGTGTCCCTCCAGTCATGCACCTTATGTTGGGAGTCAGGCAGAAAGACGGCTTGATTTGCTGTGACAGACATAGCTAGTCCATGACTTCTTTGCAGGCTAGTGGAATCCCCATCAGGTGATTCGCCTAGCATATGATGGCTGATTTGGGTTGTGCAAGCTAGTCGTGGCATGTCTAACGCTCTAGCTTGCACCCTTCACAGTGCTTTTTCTAGGACTTTTTTTTTTTCTTTCATTGATGCTGCAGTATACAGTACTTTTGAGCTAAGTAGGCCAGTAGCTCCTTAGAGAAGGATAGGATTCAGGTATCACAGTATAGCACCATTTCTCTCTCTCTTTTTTTTTTTTTTTTTCCCCTCCTCTCTTTTTTTAAAGAATGGTTTGGGTTGGAAGGGACCTTAAAGACCATCTAGTTCCAATCCCCCCTGCCATGGGCAAGGACACCCTCCATGACACCAGGTTGCCCAAAGCCCCATCCAATCTGGCCTTGAACACTTCCATGGAGTCCTCTCTGAGCAACCTGTTCCAGTGCCTCACCACCTTCATAGTGAAGAATTTCTTCCTAAAATCTAATCTAAATCTACGCTTCTTCAGCTTAAAGCCATTACTCCTTGTCCTATCACTACATGCCCTTGTAAACAGTCCCTCTCCAGCTTTCTTGTAGGCCACTTTAGGTACTAGAAAGCTGCTATAAGGTAAGGTCTCCCCGGAGCCTCTTCTCCAGACTGAACAACCCCAGCTCTCTCAGCCTGTCTTCATAGGAGAGGTGCTCCAGCCCTGTGTGACTGCAGGAGGACTTTCCAAAGTTTGCTTTCCAGAGCTGTGGATACAAGTAGGCATCAGGTGTGAGACAAACCTGGAGGCCTGTGATGCTTTGGATAGAAGATGTAGAGAAAATATGACCATTCAGGAAAAGGGAAGAGAAATGCACGTGTATAAGGGAAAGAGGAATGCAGCAAGCAGGGCTGTGCTTCAGAGTGATTTGTTTCCATCCCAGCAATAGCTATTGTTTCAACTGAGCATGATCTCTGCTGAGAAGAGGAGGAATCTAATCACGATGATTGATAATTCCTTCATAGGTTCCCCAGTAGGTATCAAACTTACGACACAGAAAACTGCTCTCTTCTGGGAGAGGAGACAGGAGCAAAATGCCTAGCATGCTGCTCAGAGGGTCTCTCAACTCACTTCAGGTTCAGCCCTTGAACCAGGATGTTTCATTGCTTTGGAGAGTAGAAACAATTGTTTGAGGGCCATCCCACGAAGGCCTCTGGCAGGTTGATGTGTGAAAGCCAGTGCTCCAGTTTAATAAACTCAGTACCACTTGTACACCTCTCTGGCAAATGGATAGTGACACACAGTGACCAAGCTTTGCCAGCAGTGTTGCCCGAGGCTTTAATTGCTTTGCACATAAAGTTATTTATCTCCACATCAAGAGGGTTGAGACCACATTTAGGGAGTAATTACAAAGCTGCCAGAGGGACTGGTGTTTGCCATGCCAGCCAGGCTGTGATTTATCGGTTCTGCTTGCATTTAGAAAGTGAGCTTTCCTCTAACCTCTTCCCTTCATCCTGTGCATCATGGCTAAAGGCATCCATATCCCCCAGTTCCCTCTGATACTATCTGTGTGGAATACATTGGGCAGCTGTAAAGAATTGAATACTGTGAGTTTAGTTCTTAACATTGCTCTTACTGCTTCACTCCTGAGTTGTTTTTTATACCTTTCTTTTTTATTTGGTTTTTATAAAGAAATTGTTACTAGGATTTTCAGTGAGATTTCATGATATTTGGGGAGACACTGTCTGCATTGTATGGGCTCTTGATTCATTTATACCTTTCATAGCAATAAATTCTTATCTTCCTATAGATGGTTTGAAATGCCTCTGTCTTACCCATGGGGTCCATAGGGGGTTTGTTGGTTTGTTGTTTCCTCATGAAATGTAAGGAAATGCAGTGCGTTCGGCCTGAAGTCTTACCTATCATGGTCTGCTGTCCCAGCCCTGTGCTCCCTACATCCAAGTCCGAGTGTCCTTCAGTCTTGGCCTGCATCCCCCCTCTTGCTTAATCTAATCCTTCATTTGTTTGTTGCTTTTTTAATTTGATTTTCTGTAAGACCAGTTTTCAAGTATTTCTCTGCGTAATCTGAATCTTGGTGTCATCACAGATCCTTTAATTACTAGACCTATCATATGTCCTCTGCTAAGCCAATGGATTTTTGGGGACTCTACCATATTCATGTCAGTGGAATGGAAACCTTGACCCAGCAGAAGTGTGATATTAAAATCTCTCCCAAGATCATGTAAAAATCATAAAATGCAGGGATGAAGAGGGCCTGACTGACTACTCTGAATATTTACCTTATTTCTAGAAACTTCCAATGAAAGAGTCTCAGCCATCTGCCTAGGTAGCATGCTGTAATGATGTGCTATCCTAAGAACTTAAATCTTTTTCCTAATTTCCAAATCAAATCTTTCATTTTGTATGCTAGGCTGATTTCTTTCTTTTTTTCCCTCCCCTGCCCCCGTGGACACAAAGAGTATCCTTGTTGTAATGAGTTTCCATGTATTCAAGGCTTGTTAGTTCTGTAGTCTTCTCTTTTCTAGATGAAAAACAAATGTATTTTTGCCAGCCTTTCTTCATGGGTGATGTTTTCTAAAAGATCTCCCTGCCCCTGCTCTGGATTTATCCCGGTTGATCTGTCTCTTTCCTGAAGTCCAGTGCCTAAAACTGGACAGTAGTTCTCCAGCTAAGGTTTCTCCATAACTGTGTGCATCTTTCAAATGACACCTTCCACATCTTGCAAGTTACTCTCCTCTTAACAAGGCATGTGTTTTCCTTACAACATTGCTGTACTGGCTTCTATTTAGTGTGTAAACTGCTATATGCTTCAGGTCATTATTGTAGGACTACTCACTAACGAATTGGTGACTGGGCATTCTGTACATGATGTAATTCTCCTCTTAGATGTCGCACTTGGTACCTTTCTGTCAGATTTCACCTTGCTTGGTTTGGACCTTTTTCCATTTGCCAAGATCACTTTGAACTTAGTTCCTATTCTCCTGTGTGAGAATAAGAATAACCTTTCTGAGCTCAGTGTCTCTCACCAGGTACAGAGAACCACTAAGTAACAGCAGCGTGACCTCAATCTTGCTATTCCCCGAAATATCTTACACTAGCACAGTCATTGTAATAAAGAATAAGTAGGAGATATTCCAAAAGGGAACCAAGACAATTTTGTATTTTCCTTGTGTTTCTCTGGGTTGGCCTCACTGAGACTGGATTTCATTCTACTGACAGGAAACCTTTGTAGCTCAAATAATTTCTTCAGCCTGTCCATTTAAATGTACTGTTTTGTTTTATGGGTTTCCTCACTTCATTTTCTAGATTCATGTTTGCCTTTCTTATTCGGAAATGCCTTTCTGACTCTTGGATTATTTTTTTCCCCTTGTCTTTATGTATCAGGGTAGGGATTTAATCCTTCTCCTTCCTGTTGTTACTTCTTTTTCAACCAGCTTCCTCATTAGTTTTACAGTCTGCTGTCAAAAAATTTAGTACCTCTACTTCTGTATTGGGTTTGGGTTTTTTAATTTATTTTGGGGTGTGTGTGGAATTCCTGAAGGACAATGAGCTTGTTTGTGAAGTGGTCATTGTTTTTCAGTGCATCAACAACAGTTGCTTTGCAACAGACTTTTGTCTTTCATGTCAAATTGCACTGAAAATAGTCTGTGAGCTCTGGAGTCAGCTGTTCTAAGTGATAATTTATTTAACACATCAAGAAATTATTTTTCTAAACTGTCACCCAACATGACACCTGACTCATTTTTGTAAGCAGATAACCAAAGTCATCCCCTTTTTTCTGCTTTATTAGACTGATTACTGCTTTGATGTTCATCAACATTATGCATTTAGTATTTCTCTGTCCTCTTGATCAAGAGGATGATGATGTAACCCTGCTAGTATACTGATATTCTTATAATTGGGGCTTTTGGTGCTTACTGTATGAACATTTCAAAACGTTAACTCACTGGATTCTGTAGGGGTACGGCACCCTCACCTCTAAAGCCTAAGTATGTCCTTCACGTACAGTTTGAAACCAAAGATTATGTTCTTCCATTGATCTTTGTCATTTCATTAGGCCTTATTATAGCAAGGTTTTCTTCCATTATCCACCGTTCTCGTTTACCCATTATTGCTCAAAAGCTTCCGCAGTGATGTGTACATGCATGATCATTTTTAGTCTTGGCTCCAAGCCTAATTTTATTGAAATTCTGTGTTGGAAGCCCTGTTATTTTTCAGAATTTATTTCTGCAGTTGTAACCTTTCTCAGCTTTGCTTTAGCTGAAGTTTCTGTCCTATCCTCTGCTCCCAGATAACAGTTATCTCTCTATTGCTGACATCCCTAGCAGATGTCTTTGTCTGACTTGAGCGCTCCTTAGCACCTGCCAGCTTTCCTTAGTTCTTCATTTAAGAAAATTCCCTCCAAACCATATTCATTTTCAGAAGCACAGTTGGGATCTGCTGTAGTTAAGATGGAATCCATCCTGAGCCCACCCTGTCTGCAAACACAGTGTGTTTGGCTGCAATCCCTAGATTCCTGATAACGTTTAGACCCTTCCTCTCTATTTGAACTTTTCCTCCCTACAGGCTCCCTGTAATTTCAGCCATCTCTGCAAGGTAATATGGTGCCTGTGAAATATTTCAGAGACACATGTTGTAGAGACTTAAGTGTATTTTCAATTTAACTTTCTAAGGTCTCTTTCTTACACAACTGCCTATTATTGTTTTAAGTATACATCATGCCCAAGGATGTCTCATCTGTGCTCCTTACATATTGGTCTAGGTGCTTGAAGAGCACTACAACTTCTGCTCCCTCTAAGCAAGGTACTTAGTCATCATCTGGAGCTGGGTCAGGTCCTCCTGCCGCTGCAGCCTCTCTGCATCTTACAGCTGGAAAGTTCTGAAGTGGCGTTCTTCTTCAGCAGTGAGGGGTGCAAAATGAGAAGGACGATTTCATGACTGAAAGCGTCCATTTAATGAATTTTCTTCCTTCATTTCAGCCTGATCCTGTGCTGCTCTGAGGCTAGGTCTCTGCAGGGGGATGGGTCTGCTGGGCTACACCCCTCCCAACTATAGCTTGTCTTTGGGGTGCCTCTTTGGTTTTGGAGGCTGTGAGGTACTGAAAGTCATGGAGGTAGCCAGAAATTTGAAGATCACTTTGAGAAACTGGCCACCTAACTTGTTCCTGTTCCTGTGTTGGTGGTTGGGGTTTGGGGTTTTTTTTTGTTGGCGTGTTGTTTTTTTTGTGGGTTTTTTGGTGGTTTTTTTTTTTTTTTTTTGGGGGGGGGGTGTCCCCCATTGTCTTTACCTACAGTTATGGGGAAATGATCCATACATGGCAGTTTCTGTCTGCTGCTCCCTTCTGACTACTGTATTCCTTCTGCAGTTTCTCCCTTTGTTCCCTCCTCCTTTCTCTGTCCAGCTTTTATTTTATTCCTGCCCATTCTTCCCCAAGGTGCTACCGGCTTGGCTGAGGGGCCCTTGGGACCAGCTGGAACCGGTCAGAACCGGTTGGAACCAGCACGGGGCAGCCCCGGCCTCACCTCACAGAGGCTGCCCCTGCAGCTGCCCACCACCAGCACCTGGCACGGGCTCCCCATGCAAGTATTAATAACAATATTATTAATAATAGTTTCTTTTTTAGTAGCTGTCCAATAAAACCATTACCTCATATGTTTTCTATTCTTAAAGGGCAAGGCAATCCCTTCTCTAAGGACTTTCTGCCCACACAGGTCCGTAGCTTAGTCCTCTACTCCAGCTGAGAGCATGCTGCTTTTTTGCTGCTTTATCTTTAAATGAGGAGCTGAAGGGAGTTTTGTGCGAATCTTTTACTTTATTTAGAATGGAGACTTTGTTTTAGGGGGAGCAAAAGAGCAGCCTTTTCAATTCCACCTCTAACTCCTCCTCAGCCCAAAACTTTTTTGCTCTTTCTACAGTGGTTCTCAACTGGAAATTTCCTGTGAGAAAGGGTTACTGTGCAGGGATGGGGAAGGCCCCAGGAAAGCAGATATGACAGATGCATTGGTGGATAGGCACTTTGCACCCAGATAAAAATTGACTGCAAATGTGTCAAGGTCGGAGGAGTTGCTCTGCTGAAAAATGAGAGGTTATATCTAAGCCATTATTTGCAGATGCCATAGATATTAAGCTGACGTCTCTAAATGAACCCTTATCTGCAATCCTAGGTACTAATGTAAACTGAAAAAAAAAAAAAAAAAAAGGCAAGACAGTGATTATGATGAGGAATATGAACCAAAATGCAAGAGAAAAACACATCTGTATTTTGAGGTGCTGGAAACAGGGATTCAGATCTCAGTATTAGTGCTAAATCATTTCCGTGCTCTCATTTTTCTCTGCATTTCTTGGGCATTGTGAGTATAACATTTGTCAGTGTAGCCTTAGGCTAACCTGGCACCAGTAAACTTGGCGTAAACACCAAACTCCTGTCTTTAATCTGGTTTATGGGGAAACTCAGCAGCATTGTGTATTACCTCCTTGTCTCTGGACACTATCGGGGATAGGATGGGAGAGGCCAATTGCTCCAGCCATTGGAGAATGGGCTGTAGTCACAGCTCTGCCACTGACACCCTGAAGTGCCCTGAAAAGCATCATGTTTCCCTTCTGGATTTCTATTTCCTCTGCTATAACAAGGGAACAATCACTCTCAACAGCCTTTGAGCTCCATTTTGGAAATCTTTAAAAGCAAAGCATTTTATACATTTAAAGCGCTATTTTTACTATTTATCAGCTTATAACTGGACCTCTCCCTTCACATAGGTACATAAGTCTCATTTTTCTCTGATCTTTGCTCCCTTGACTTCTTACGCTCTTTCTCTTTTGGCTCCTACTGCTTTGTCTGACCATGAGATGTATTATTCAAATGCCCTCACACTCCTCTTATTGCTAATTATATATTAAAGAGGTTATGACTTCATTTTTGTTCACTACAGAATCGTAGTCCAGCCATGACACTGACAGAGAGGGCTGCTGGAGCTTGGAGAAAACTTGTGCAAATGGCACTTCTCTTTTCGGACTGTCAGTCTTAATGGAATATTTGATGAGCTGGTAATAACCCCAGCACTCCTTATGTGCAAAGTTGGGGGAGAGCAAGAGACTTGTACCAGTTTTCATTTATTAATACATGTTTGCAAAAAGAATATTTTCTATAGAATGTTTTCCTGTGAACGATGGCACTTTCCATCAGCTTGGCTGAGGTGGATCATTTCAGGCAAACAGTCTGAATGATCCCTTGTTGCTAGTTTGTGCAGCTTTCATAGGATCACAGAGAAGATTGTTCAGAGGGATCCCAAAAGTTCATCTACTTCATCCTCTGCCTCAATGTGCAGAAGTGCTTGGGGTGTTCTGCTGCCAATGTGTGTGTTGCTCAGGATGTGCCTGTAGATTATTATATGCAGGAAACACACAGGGTGATTTTGGTTGAAGTATGCACTACTTTTTTGTAAATTCACAGATTCATAGGTCTGAAGTCCAGAAAAGGCTGTTGTACCATCTAGACCCACCACTGACAGTTTCATAGATCAGGGAATTTTACTGGTTCTGAATTGAGTACTTTGGCTTAGATTTATAGTTATGGATAGGGTGCGTTCATAAGTAATTGTGGAGCATGGCATGTTCATGGGATTTTGCCTGATCATTTTCCATCTTTCAATGTGGAGGATCATGCTATTTGTTCCTCTGCCAAAGTGTGAATTTAAGAACCCAATTTTAGCCACAGTTTTTTTGTAATCTTGGGTGCTCATTGGTTTTGTGTCTGAATATCACCAGCTGCTGAGATACTGTGGTGATGGATGTGGTATAAGGACCTAAAGGCAGAAAAATTACAGAATCCAGTGACATACTGAACCACGGATGACTCTTTGGTCTGTCACCTGCTTTTGGAAAATCTGCTCTAACACATGAATTACACTGTATCTTGCATGTCAGGGAATCAGGATACCACAGGCAGATGTCTGTGATACCATGAAACGCCAGAGGCTATAGCAGCAATTTCTCTTAAATTCATTTTCTTTCTAATGTATAGCTAAGTTTTATCTTCCTTTCTTTCTCTGAGCTTTATTTCCTTCCACAGTTGGCCTGGCACAGATTATGCAATGGCCAGAAGAGCTTATAATGACTAGACTGCCAGGGCAGTTATAGTGTGGATGCTAGAATTTGTGCCTATGTAGATAAATCGAGAGATGAATTCTGAATTTAGAGCTCAACTTTCTCACAGTGGAGAAGTTTTTTGATCTCAAAGGCATATAGTGAAACCATTTTCTATCTTAGTCACAGGACAACCAAAATGTGTTTGATGTTTAGAACATGCTGCACATACTTTGGCATCCAAGTGAATGTGCAAAACAACAGCTCTGTCACTCTAGTCAAAATCTCTGTTCCATATTCTGCTGAATACAGAGGACACTATCATCTCCAGCTCTCTCAGTGCAGGTCAAAACTGCTTCTCTGAAGCCTTTTTTGTTAGGGACAATTGGAATTTTTTTTAAATATTTAAACTCTCTCTATTTTATTTTGATTTGTTTTCTTTACTTTGACTTTTTTATTGTACCAAAATAGGAAGTAAATAATAATCCACATTCCTCTGATAGAGAGCAATAGATTAAATGAAATATTAATATGACATAAAAATCAAAAGAATGGATCTAAACAAAATGTTCTGAGATTATCGCAAGGAAACACTTGAATGTTTAGCCATCAAACATTTCATTGAAGTTGACAATTTCTATAGTGAGGTCTGATTTTGATAAAAAAGAGAATCAAAACTGTTCTGGCAGGTTTTTTTCCTTTATCTCCAACAGTTTTGATGATTGATCTGCTAAATTTCATCATGACCTTTATCCATAAGGAGGGGGCAGCTCACTGACCTGACAGACAGTGTTGGTTTTAGGCATACAAAGAGCCAGGGACTCCTATCTCTTAATACAACTTCTGATGCTGTCTTGCTCATGTCACGTATATTTTCTATTGAGATTTTCCTGTCACTGGAAGAGGAGTAGTCATTGTGGCATTGTTGCTTTTTTTATGCCTTTTTTTTTTTTTTTACAAAAAGGGTGCAAAGGAATATATTGCTGACGTATTCATGTATGAGTAGTAGGCTCCAAAACAAGCTGCTTAGTTCTCTTTCCTGTATCAAAAAGTGAAAGGCAGGAAAGGCTTTTAAAACCAGTTCTTTTGTCTGTATTTTGTTTTCTTAATATGAAGAGAATGACTTCTGCTTGACCCACTTCCTACTAACCAGCCCATCCCTCAAGTCTGAATAGAGGTCTTGAGTCTACTGGCATCTTTTCAGTGCTTGGAAACTCTTGTCACGTTTATGGGAAGAGAGTAAACATGGCATATAGACTTGTAGAGAAACTAGAGCTGACTAAGCAGGTGTTGCTGGATTTGTTTAAAACACTGACTCCTAGTGCAGTACACTTGTGCCACTGGCACCTGGTGGCATGACAGCTCATAGCGTCACATGTTTGTTGTATGAGATGCTTGCAAGGTTGTGTTGGGGCAGCATTTGTAGAGGAGGTCCTCAAGGAGCAGGCAAGCAGATGTGTGACGTTTTGACAGGGTGCAGCTTGTGACTGCTCTTCTCATTTGATAAATATTAAACCAAACCATTAGAGAGGCTGTTGGTGGTTCTGTGTCACTGATGGTGTGAACAGATGTAAAATGGATGGAAAATTTACATGCAGCTGCTGTGGTGCTTGTAGGAAAATGCTCCACATGTACACCTGAAAATTTTCTCTTCTCTCTGCCAGTTTGCAACAGGAAAAAGGTGTATTTGTATACAATGGTAGATGGCATGTCTTAAATTGAAATAAAGGCATTGTGGGCTGTAATTGTGTATTCTCAGCCAAGTTTACTTACTGTCACATGTTGAATTTGCAACTCTTCTGGCCAACTAGGTTTCTAAGAGGTGTTACTGCCACACTGTTCTTCCTTAGTGTGGCCTTGCAAGGGATGAGCCTCAAAGACCTCCTTGCAGCGGCAGGACTTCCAGGGCTAGATTTCAGCCTCTGGCACTCAGTACACTCAAATCTCCCTGCATAACTTGCAGTGTTGTCACTGTAACTTCTAGCTGCCTCACTGATTACTCCAGATGATTTATTGCCTTGTTGCTTTTTGTGTTCTCAACTTTCTTCTTGTTTTTATGCCTTCATCAACTGGAGTGGGCAACTGGAAGATCTAAATATATCTGTTTCATCGGTCCCTGTTCATGCTATCTAGGCATTGTTCCTACATCAGTTTCTTGCCGTCACCATTTTCTTACATACTACAGGATGACTGTAGCAGTCATACTTTTTTTCTTGCCAGTGATTTCAGTTCTATCATAAGGATTTCCAGGTGCCTGCAGTAATAGTATCTGAGTTCTTGTGAATACCTTTGGAAGCCATTTTCCTTAAATTGTTCATACAGGTTTTTTTATAGTACTTGGAGGTGTCAGCTTGAGTGCCTTAGCCAAATGGAAGTGTGGCTAACTGTCTGACATTTTAGCTCCACCATCTATGTGAGCTGGTTTATTCACCCCAGACCTGAAAGCATTTTGGTATTAAATAAAATGTTTTCCCTGCAGTAAAATGCTTTGCAGCCCTTTGGGCTGAAATATGTCTTACAAATGAATGATTGTAATAGTAGTAGTAAATAGATGTTATATTCTTTCTGGACTTTGCCCAGGCAAACAAGGGTTATTTTGGACTGAAAGTGAAAAATTGCAAATGATGATTGGGCCATACTGTTTTCTTTGATACCGGTGTAAAACTTAGCTGCCTACTTCAAGTTGAAAAGTCAATGTTGAAATCATCCCAGTCTTACATGAAGTTCCACTGGATTTATGCTGGTGAGAGCAGATTTTGGTCCCTTAGATGAAGCCCAAGACAATTACCTCTCCATTAAGAAGTTAATTCAGAATTAATGCAGTTATTGTGCAGCAATTAAATCCCAAACTGCTGTTAGAAAAACTGAATTATTGAGGTTTGCCATTTAAGCTGTAGCTTGTGCGGACATAATGAACTGGCCTTTTATATTACACGATAAACCTCATGTTCTTAATAATCACTTGGAATTGACTTCATGTAAATAACTAGTACAGCTGCTGCAATCATCTCCTGAGATGGTGCTGCTATCTTGCCAGAATTTTTCTGGTTGCCGCATTCTTTTTTACTGTGGAGTTTCTACAAAACCAACCTGCATGGTCTCCTAGCAGCTCAATTAATACCTTGCATAACTTCTAAAGAGCTCTTTATAGTTATAACAGGTTGCTTATTGTAGGTTAAAAATGTACCAATTGAAATTGAGTGTTGCCGTTATTATTGTTGATGGAGTTTTTCCAACTCTGCAAGAAGAGATGTATAAATTACATGGTGGTTAAAGCTCAATAAATATGGTTTAGCAGTAGAGCAGTTTGTATTTAATCTTCCGTACAAGGGCTGGTCCAGTAATCCAGTGAGTGATAGTGCAAAGGTGTGTTCATGTGTGTAGCACTATGCATACATTTTTAAAGGTGGCTAGGGGACTTAGTGCCCTGTGGCTTTTGGCCATCTAATTCCCTTAGCTACTTTTAACAATCAAGTCATCTTAGAAATAAGTCCTGTTTTTCAGTGCATTTCTCTCTGGTTTAATCTGAGGCTGATTGGTTAGTTTTCCAGTTAGGGTACTAATTTCTGTTACTGGTTCCCAAGCAATAAGGCATAGAGATGGCATATTATTTGTCTATACAGGTGGAAGGATGTAAGATCTTCTCCCTTCCTGCCGTATGATACTGTTTTTACCTCTCTGCTTGGACTAGAGAGTTTAAGATCTGAATGTCAGACAGTAAAATCAGTGGAAGCAGCTGGAAGTTCAGTTCTTTTCAATTGCAAGCCATTAAATTAGGAGCTTCGATATGAACTTGAAAATCTCTTCAAAAGTCCTATTTAAAAAAAAAAAAAATCAGCCTTGTGACTCATATTCAGATGTATGAAAATGAACATAATGGCTCTCCTATGTGAGAAAGAAATTACATTTTGTAGAACATCTTTTCCTATTCTGTAGCAGGTAGTAGCAGTGCACGTGCAATGGAAAAACAGGATTGCCTTTTCCTTGTTTCGCGTTCACCAACAGCAGTGCCACCAGACGCAGTCTGTACCTTCCTTATGTCATGGTGGTTTTGCTGAACAGGATTACTCATTAATTTTCTGTGTCCTGTTCTGTTTTCTGTGTCTGGACTCTGGTGAGGGCAGCTGATTCGTGGCATAGCTCCAAAGGGTTAAACACGAGAAAACTAAGCTCCCCTTCAAATCTCTCTGCTACCAATGGTTTCTACTGAATTGAATGGCTTGCCTGTGCTCAAGTGCTTTCTGGAGTTTCACAGGTGCAGCTGCCTGGGTATGTATTTGTCTACAGCGTGACTGTAATTATTATTTCCTTTCCAGATCAACTAACTGCATTTGTAGCCCCTTTGTCCACCTCTTTCTCAATCACGTTCTGCCTCTCCCTTATCTTATTGGGGGTGAAAATTCCCTGGGATGCCGTTCAGCAAGAATTTACAGAACAAGAAACAAATTGTTTCTGGAGAGTGCTATTTACCTTTTTTTATTTTCTGCTTTGTTAGCAACGCAGAGGTTTCATTAGCAAGGAACAAAATGAATTCCAGGGACAGCGAGTAATATGCCCACAAATTATAGAAAAAAACCCACTAACAACCTTCAAGTATGAACATAACCAAACCCTGGAAAGAACACAACCAAAGTATCTACTAGTAAGGGAGCAAACTACTTTCAGGATAATAGTGCAAGATGGAATTGGCCTGTTAAAACCTTGGGAACTAATGGTGCTGTAACCAAAACCACAGGGTCACTGTGCCTACCCCATGTTATGCTGTTAATCCTTCAGAGACCTGAGTCCAACTGGAAAGCATGTCAAAAAGGTCATTACCTTTATTTCTTTCAGGGTATTTGTAGTCATTTGTTCTGGCAGTTACTATGTGAACTGTGCAGTGGGCACCTCAACTCCAAAGTGTATTGGATGGAGGTGCTGTATGTCAGCTGCTTTGTCAGGAACAGGGTGAGCACCAAACTGGGCTAGCAGGGAGCACCACAGGGCAGAAGAGCATGAGATTGCCAGAGTGTGGTCAGATGGGGGTTCTAGAAATAAAATATCAGGCAATACTACAGTTGTGATTTAGTTGCCTTACCAAAGCATTTATGAGCTTTCTTGCAATAAACTTACCTATTTCTGCTCTTCCTTTCTTACCCCATGTTCAAAACTGAGTATTCACAGCTGCAGGGCAGCTATTGAGTTCCTGTGCCCTGAGGTAGGTGATACAACTGCTCTGCTTGCTGCATGGTGTATGAGGGGAAAAGTATATGAATGTGTTATCTGAAACAGAGCACCTTGGGACACAGCTGGCTCCTTTTATACACAAAGGATAATATCCACCAGTCTGTTGCTGGGGAAAACCCTCCTCTTTGCAAGAGGTTCTAGCAGAAAGGCTTTGAATCTGTACTTAGGATGAAAAAAAAAAGAAAAAAAAAAGGAAAACAGCCACCTTCAAGCCTGAGGGAATGGAGCTTGTTAGAGCAGATAACTAGGATACTTTTATGAAGTGGATCAAGCCCCCTCACCTCAGGGGAGGAAGTGTGGGGTGTTGATAAGATTGTACCACACAGATGATATTTGGTAATTAGTACTATCTCTAATGTAATCACTCACTAAGAGGTTTAGCTGGGATGTGACTTACCCAGGAGAGGCACTAGAGGAAAGGGGAAGAAAGGACAGGTGAGAAGAGCAAGATGTAAGTTAGTCTTTGCCCTTCTTTAATACTATCTGTGGATCTCAAAGAATCTACCCCACTTTTGACAACAAGTGTGTAGTAGCTCTGTGACATACATTGCATTTTCCTCTTTTTGCATAGGAAGGAGTAAGGTACAGTAATGTTGATGACTATGGCTAGGCTGCCTGATGTGTAAGAAACTATGCTGGGAATAGAACACGGACACTAGAACAAGCACTCTCCTTAGTGTTTGGTGGTGCTGAGGTGCATCCAAACCTGGAAGGTGTATGAATGAGACAACTTGTGTTTATACTTCCGAACAAGTCTTGCCTTATAAGAAGATGGTTGTTCTGGCTTCACTGGAAGCAGCACATCAACTCATTAGAAACAATAGCATGCTAGTTAGTCTTTTCTCCTACAGAGTCCCTCTTGCATGTGGCCATATGCCAGTCAAGAAGATTCACTGGGATAGCTTAGCAATTTTCTGATTGACCATGCTGGTTGTCTCCGGATAAACACCCTCTATGAGATTCAATGCTGCCATCACTCTGTGGGTTTTGTTGCAGAGATGTCACATGTAATAATGGCCAGTGATAACATCCTGATTAATTTGGTCTCCAAACTGGCAGACACTTTTAAAATCTGACTTTGTGAGAAAGGCTCTGACACTGAATTTGAAGGAGATATGACTAGACTCTTCAGACACTTGAAAGTTTTCCCCATTTCTAGATTTTGTCTCATGCCACAAATTCCCATTGAGGTGGTGTTATTTTATTTTTCTGCCTTTGAAACTGAAATCTATTCTTCAGTCTATCCTGATTCTTAGCTGCTTGTAATATTCTTTCATTCAATACATCAGCAGTCTTTCTGTGCACACATTTAGGTTCCTCTATTTATGCTTGATTCCTGCAGAGGCAGTTGGGGTACTTGGCTTCTCTTCTCCCTCTTTCTCTAGTCCAGTTCCCTAAGGCATCACCTTTCTCTCCAGACAAATAAATGCCTTGAGGCAAGCAAACGTCACTGTTGTAGTCTCGTTTGCATGGGAAGTTGTCAGGCCTGATCTGGCCTGCCTTTCCATCAGGATTATAAAGGTGACGGATAGTCAATTTCAGGGATTCATGATCCATTTTAGCACAGCGCTTCACCTTGCAGCTAAGTAATACGGCTGTGATAAAATCAGCCATAATCACTGCATCTTACTCAGCACTGCCTTGGCTGTAAATATTGCCTTCATATATTAAAAGAAAGAAAGAAGAAAAGAAAACTCAAATGGAAGGAGAGAAGAAAAGAGATCTAAAATGGTCTGTTGATCATGGCTGACCAGAGTGGTATTTCCTTATACTGTAGGCTTTCTGAAAGAGAGAAGCAGAGCTTGGAGCTGGTGAGCTTCTTGCAGTTCAAAGGAGACAGTGTAGGATGCATACCTGAAGCATTCTCTATTACTGTGGGATGGTTCACTAGCAAAGCTAGGCCTGGGATATGTACACTGCTTGAGAAGCTAATGAGCTTCGGGGATGCCTCCATCTTTCTTATAAGTGTTTCAAATCCTGAACAATTTTCAAAACAATTTCCTTGCTTTCTTTTTAGCTCATTCTTTGATTTCCTGAAGGAAGCATCATGACTGTCTTTTCTCTTTCCCAGAACAGTTTAGGACTGAAATGGAAGCTGTTTTGGCTTCTGAAAAAAAAAAAAATAGTTTTCCTTCTTTGATTCATGATTACCCTCTGCAGCTGTTTGTTCACTGTTGTCCCAGCATCAGTGATCTTTGGAGCAAGATCTATCTATCATGGTTCATTTACACCATATCACCATCCTGTGCCTCAGGGAGTCACTACTAGATATTAAATCCAGATCTTTCATCTTTTGGACTATGTTCCAAATTACTGCTGTAGTTTTTTTCAGAACTATAAAAATACCACATGTTGGAAGTGTTTAAATAGGTGACGTATGAAAGCTCACCCTGCTGTTATGCTGTCCTGGTTATTGTAGCAAAAAGCCATCATCATCAGAACATATGTGAAGTATTTCTAGCATTGTAACAGATACAATAATGTCTCTGTCCAGTCAATCCTCAGTTGACAATCCTCTGTCCTCAATGTCAGTTGAGGTTTCCTGCCCCCTAGTTTACTCTGTGGTAAGATCTGATGCTGGAAGAAGCATGGTGAAACACTGGCTTCCAGGGCTTTGTGCATGTCTCTAATGGGAAACCAAAAACCAGAATGGCTTTCAGGAGTTGTCCCCAAAAGAAGGAGCGATAGAAGCTCAGCTGCAGGTATAAAAATGGTTACAGTGCAGTGATTTGCAGAGCAGAGGTGAGTGATACTGTTAGATTCTGATTTGCTGTAAAACTGAGGAGCAGTTTCATAGGTGGGTAAAAGTGGGTGCTGTCCTCTGTTTTTGTTGTACCTTCTCCCGTCTAAGTGTATAAGTCTACCGTGTTCTGCTCTGTTTCTTTTTTCCCCTGTTAATTCGTGATAGTCATTGTTTTGCTCGTTTCATTTTAGGAAATAGGAAATGGGGAGAAGGTTAAGAAAAAGGGGAACATTGTCCTGACTTTAATTTGGAAAGGGCAAAAGGTGCAACATCACAGACAAATAAGTTTGAGTTTACATTATCTGAGGGAATAGCCTGTACACTGAACTCCAGGGCTGCCTTTTTGCCTATCTCCTAACAAAGTATGTTACACAGTGATCTTTCAGATTTGCTTAGTTAGTCTCCTGCGTGGAACTGCATCTGTGCTGAACTTCGGCTGAACTGCATTGATCATCAGTGTTCATTCTATCTGCTCTGGAAATTAGAAGAGAGAGAAGAGGAGGAGAAGTCTAGCTTGAAGTAAGGTTGTCTGCAATAAGAATTTAATTTAGATATTGCACAGTTACACTGTATTGGTGAAATCACAGACCATTATGAAAAAGAAAAAAATTACTCAGGTTTCCTGTTCTTCAACCTCTGGATAAACCCAAACTGCCTGTTCAATAGCTGCGTTTCCACTCATCCTTTTTTCTAAGGGCAAAATAGGCCAGTACATCTACTGAAGGTTCTATTGGATTCCTGTATCCACTATGAAGTGTCTGCCCAGACAGTAAGCATAAAATAGATTTCATATGGTATCTCATTCTGTCTGCTGGGCTGGATTCCCTGCATTGCTCCTTCTTGTTTGTGCTGTCAGGAAACTAGCTTCAGCATCTGGCTGAAGAGTTGTCTTCCTTAGGAGAACCTTCAAGTAGCATAAAGTCATCCACACAAACCTACTTCCACAGGGGGAGAAGAGGAGACAGAAGTGAACGTGTGCTCTTTGAAATCAGACCTCTGTGTCACCATGCGCTGATAAGAAATCAAGGAGACTATGTGAAAACTTCAAGCTCTGAAGTAAGGTGGGGCAATGCATAACTCCCGAGGAAATGCCATGTGAAAGGAAAAGGTGCTTCAAGCCCATGTTGCTGGGACAATGGTTGTTTATTCAGGACTGGGTATTACGTTGGTTAAAACATCAACACCTTAGCGACATCTCTTCCTGAGCAGTGGTGCTCCAAGGACCATGTGGGGGAATAGGTGCTCTGTAGATTAATTATAGGATGCAGATTTCATTATCTTGACTTCCTGGATATTTTCTTTTTTACCTTTTTTTTTTTTTTTTTTTTTTTTTTTTTTTTTTTTTTTTTTTTTTTAGATTTCTAGTTTGATACTTTTCACTTATTTTGGAGTTTAGTTGAGCAAGTGAAATGAGTCTCGCTAAGCCTTAGTCCACATGGCTAGTAACCATTTCCACATTTCTCAAAACACCTTGGCTCCTACTGCCAATTTAACACCATCATGTAGTGTCCAAGCACAATGGCCAGGAATTGAACGGGGTAAGACATGTAGCTGCACTGACTCTACCAGAAACAGTTCCTTCAAATAAGAGCTGAAGCAGGGTTTAGGGGTAATGTCTGGAGCCAAGTCTATACTGTGACTATTCACTCTGTGTCTTTAAGGAGGAATTCAGTCCTCAAGGCAATGAATGGAGGCAAAATCCTGCCTACATTGCAATCACTTTTCAAAATTTAGAAAGCCTTCACAGTTATAGAAGCAACAATTTCTTTCCTTCCTCTCTCACAATGTTTCCTTTTCTCCAGGAAAGACTAAAAATAAATGAATGAGCAAATTAAATGCATATTTACAGATGCCGCAGGATTAAAATGTTTGAATCTCTTGTATTTTCCGACAAGCTTTAGCTACCACTTTCCTTTCCTGCTGGTTACAAATATCCCCTTACCAGTTAACCTGCTTTCCCTATCCATCTCCAGTTGTCCATTCCCCTTTCTAAAAATCTCAACCCTTTTTCCCTAGGAGTGTTGTAGGGATAGAGAGAGCGTGCATATTGCAGCAGCTTTAGGTAGAAACTACTTCTAATGAGTAAAACACACTGACTTTCCTGCAATCTGAAATCAAAATTTCTAGCTGAAGGGATGAATCCCTGCATGACTGGTTCTGTCTCAGGAAACACTGGCACAGGCAATAGCACCACATTCCTGTGCTGCCAGACTGGAATAAAGACCCTGGGACCAGAGAGAGAGCGTGTTGATTTCAGTGTAGTGGACAGTGTGTCTCCATTGTTTTCACTGGGATGATGCCTAGCATATAAAAAACTAGATGAACACAGGCAAAGTTCGTTCTTCTTGCCATCCTAACACACGAGTAGTGATGGGTGGTTTTGTAAACTATTCGTGCTCAGATGGCTTTGTTAAAGTAGAGGCTATGATTTGATTCATTAAATGTCATCTTTTGGTTTACTTTGTCCTCTTGAGAGACTTCCCTCCTTAGGGGTCTACTGAAAAGAAGCTTAGTTAACACACTGATTGTATTTTGCTTGGACCTCTTTTATCCTCCCTTCCCCCTTCTTTGACATCCAGATCAAACTCCTTCTAGGGAACTCCTTCCATCACAAGGATGTTTCTGTATGTGTTCCTGCTCATTCACCACCTGACCCCCACAGCAACTGGGAATCAGCACGTTGATGCTTTTAGTTTAGTAATGCTATTATCTTTATCATCCAGAAGCCTTCTGGATCAAATGCACGCCTGAGAAAGAATTGCTGTCTTGACAAAGGGATCGGTGCCAGATAGAGAATATGAATTTAGTTTTCAGTCATTAGCTCAAATCCACTGCAGGTTAGTTATGACAGTAGAATTCTTTTTTCTCTGATGGCTACTTGGTGCTTCGTGCATGTTGAATGGATGATCCTCTTCCTTCTCTCTCTGTTAGATTAATGCTAGCACATTGCGGCATGTGTGGTGGGTCTCATCAGCAGCATTGTGAGCTTTCTGAAAAAGACCTGAGCGTTTCGATGAGCTGATTTCTTAGGGCTGGATCTGCTGTGTGCAGTGGGTTGGGAAAATACACACTGAGTGTACAGCGCCGTACTACTGATCACAGTAATACAGAAACATGGCATTGTTAATGGCTCTAGTACTATCAGAGATGTCTACGTAATAACCTTCAAAAGTCTGGCACTCCTGGAGATTTAGCTAATAATAGAGAGAAGAGCCATCCAGTTACTAGCTCTTCAAATAGTGTTAGTACAGATACTCTGATTGTGCAGGTAGCAGCATTTGCAACCATGTTTTCCTTCAGTAGCAAGCTTCCTCCTACATTGACCAGTTCATGTATTTCCATTCCATTTGCCTGCAATTGTTTGCTTGTGGGTCTGCACACCCTATGTGTTTTGTGCCAACAGTATGAACGCATGTGGCACCAAGACAGAGTGAGCATCTAGCCCTTCAAAGGCAGGCTACCCACAAAGCTTTCTGTCATGGGAGGAGTTTGTGGGTGTTGTGCTGTCATGGTGGTAGTGCCGGAGCTTCCAGGATACAACTTCTGCTAATGGTGCCAGAGATCTTTCCTAGGCAGTACCTGTAAACTGGATGTGCCTTGCCCTTCCTTGCTTATGTTTCAAGTATGTCGACTTTTTTGATTCCTGCTGCCTCAACTATGTACTTAAAATGCAGTGACCTAGTGAAAATCACTGGCATGACATGGGTGTCCTAAAGAAGGAAGTCTTTATTTGCCTTCATTTCAGAAAACATGTACATGCCTCTGTCTAGCCTCAGAAATTCCTGGGACGTGTTTTGCTAGCAGTCGAGCAAGCTCCTATAACAAGGCTTCTCAGGGGATTTTGTAGCCATTTTTTATTATTAGGTGAGCATTAACAATGCAAAGCTCTGCAAATCACATGGAAAGGACACAGTGTACAATTACAGATGCAGAAATGTACAGCAGAAGTATGACTGCTGAAGTCTGAACATAGGACTACAGAGATCTAAGCTATACTGTTTTTCCAGAATTGTTATTTAGCTGTGTTCCAATCTCTAATCACCAATCTTCAATTTTCCTGTGCACAAAAAATAAAGCCACAGCTGAAGAAGCTTCCTTCACTATGGGAATGCAGTTAATCACCTGTGCAGCCATGGTTCATGCAGTCTATGGCTGTATCTCTTAATAGCGACCTAAGGCCAGATGTACTAGAGGAAGGTAAGCCATGAAATAAGGAGCCAAAGGTAGGGATAGAGGTATATCATACAACTTTGTTAGGTTTCCTACACTGACTATGGTCAGAACACTCCGGTAAGTAAAAATTTCTGGGTGAAAAGGTGGCTGTTCTGTGAATGACATTACAGATTTGCAAGGTAGGATTTTCCTCTGAAGTGCTAAAACTAGTGCTCCAATTTAGGTGTCTGGCATGAAATATGACATCTGTTTAAGTGGGTATACTTTGGCTTTTCATCTAGTGTGGAAAAGAAAAATGCGCTGGAGACTACTGAGTTTGTGATGCTTTGTTGGTGTTTTAGTTACAGTCTGAACAGACACGTTCAGAATGTCAAAGACTACTTAATACTGGTTTTTTAGAGAGGTTGATTACCTGAGCAGCTGTCAATCATGTAGTCCACTCAGCTGGAGGGGACAGGAAAGGTTTTGGGGTTTTGAGGATTTTCTGTTTGTTTCCTCAGAAAACTGTTCTTCTGATGGCTTCTCATTCATTTCAGTTTAAATGTGTGTGGTTTAAAACAAAACTAGCTCAGTGTTCTTGCAGATCCCTCCTCCTCAGCTATTTAAAAGCAGATCCTCAGGTGATCTACAGAGTCAAGAGTTACAACAACTTAATGCTATCTGTAGACATGCCCCCAGGTCTACCGGAGTGTAGTAGCTTTCTGGATTTTCCACTCATCAGAGGGTGTCTAGGGTAAAAAGAATATAAATTTCAAATGTTGAATGAAGGCAGGAAAAGAATTCTTTAGGGCTTATTTTACACAGGGAAATGAACTGGTAGAACTATAGAGGAATAATTATACCACTCTGGCATAGCCATAAATGAGATAGAGTAATTGTATCAGAGGCATCTTACTTTTATTCTCAAATACAGTGCTCACATCAGGAGCTATTCTGCTAATGCTACAGCAGATGATTAATATTAACATTATTGTTGTTGTTTAACTAGCGTTTAGTTTAACCCTTTTTTGCTGCAGATTTCAAAGTACTTGAAAATTAAATCTGTATCATCATTCCTGTTTGAAGTACCACTGTTATCCTTCAGGCCAGTTAATACAAACTCTTAGAAAAATCTTTAGACCTTCTTTATTCATCATAAAAAAGAAAAGAAAAAAATGGGAACATACCCAAGTATTTTTCCTTTGCAGATCACCTTAAATATACATAGCTAAGAGCCAAAAAAGAGGTTTTATTCCCAGCTCTGCTACTGACTCTCTGTATGTGACCTTGGCCAAGTTATTTCACTTTTACAAATGAGAATAATAGTGCTGACCTTGCAGAGATATTATGAGGCTTTATTTCTAAAGCTTGCAAAGCCTTTTGAGATCTTAAAGTGGAAGGAGATAGCAAAGTTTAAAGTACAACTATTATTAAACACATTTATCATATGGGTTGGATACAAATGTTTCAGCCATCTGATCTCAGTCTTTTTCATTTTTAAACTTCAAAGCCTAATTGAGATTTAGATTCTGTAAGTTTCACTGATTGCTTCATTTTCAGGGTATGGATGATACTGTACATTGTCCTTTCCCTTCCTGCAACTGTGTAAAATGAATCTATGGCCAGCCTCTATCCATTCCACATTCCTCATGGCCATTCACCAGTGAATGGAGGCTGATGTGGCAGAGCTGGCAAGATCAAGCATTGTTAGGTCACTGATCTTTGCACTGAAGATTTTAATTAGACTTACCTTCTTGAGCTCTCAGTGGCCTAATTGTTGTTGGGGCTCTTGAATCTTCTTGAGAGACTGGGTTGCAATCTTTGCAGGGTAACGTTTATGATACCTTATGTTTGCTGCTAAAGAATAATCATCTCTTTTCTTGTAGTTTCTGGATAACGTGAAGTGATTCTATAATGGCACCTCATTGGCATCAGTAGCTTTTGCCTGTTGGTTTCCATCTTTAATGGCCTCTGTGGTTGGATGCCTTCCCACCACCCTCCAAAGCAAATAACCATATAGTGGGGGGGTTTCCTAGCAGAACTTTCTGTTTCAATTGTCAAGCATATCTTATGCATGAGGAAAGGATGGAAAAAAAAAAAAAGCTATACATCTTTTACCTGAGGCAATGTAATTTACATGTCTCCTAAGCAAAGTAATACATAAGTGGACAGTACCTGGTCACCCTGCACAGCCTCCCTGCACAGAGCCATCAGTGATTTCTACAAAGCAAATGGAACATAACTCAGAAGGTGAGCATTTGACAGAAAGTATGTTCACTATGCTAGGATGCACACTCCCACTGGAAAACTTGGAGGGATCTGTACATAGAGAAAAAGTGGAAAACCAATGCTTTAGAAAATCCCAGTGTCGTGTTTCCCTAGCTGGTGGGGGTGCCAGTCTGAAACAAAGGAGCTTTGTCTGAATGAGGTGCTGAGCCAAATTCTTTGCACCTTTCTGAATGTGGTCTTTGCAACCCCTCAGAGATGATGCATTACCTGTAGTGCCTTGGTCTTGATGTATGGTACGTGATGGCACTGTTTCTGTTTTTCCTTGCAGTTTCAGTTAGATGTGGATCAGCTCTATTGAATGGTGGGTTCTAGTTTCTGTACCCCCACAACAAATACTACAGTAGGTATTTCTAGTTGGTGGATGTCACACTCCCCTCCTCATGTTCTCTTTGTGCCAACCAAATTGCCTGGTGGACACAAGTCTCTTCCTTTGCTTGCTCCAGGATAAAAGGTGCTCATGCACTTCTGTTTACTTGAGACTCTCTTTATGCTAGTATATCTTCCAGCCAAAGTCCAATACTTCTTGTACTCAAACACAAAGGTGATCGTCCAAAGCTGAAGGCCTCAGATTTTGGCTTCACTGTTTGCTCTGCTGCATCGTAGAAGACACTAACTTTATTTGAAAGACAAGGAAAAAGTAGGGAATGATTGTTGGCATTATGATGTTGAATAAGGTTTATAATAGCAATAATCCTCCATGAAAACAGTTGTTATCATAGTTAATGTCTGCTTTGTCAGTGTGTTAACCTTCCTTGGCTTTGCCTCGGGCCATTAAATGACCAACCATTCGTTAAACACCCAGGAGCGACCAATTTCAGGGGGAATATTATGGAGTTCATTTGCCAAGTGAAGCACTTGAAATAGCACGCATGTGTACCTGCACCAGCTCTCACACACATGAACTTAGCTATAGACACAGTTCTCTGTTCTCACGTGTGTCCTCGTTTATGCTCTGGTATGAACTAATTCATGTCCTCCCACATTAGGCCCAAACCCAGGTAATACAGATGAACTGCTGAGAGGAGGAGGGAAGAAGTGTGTCTATGAATTAGTCTGACAAATTGAGAGAGGCATACCCCCAGTTTTTCTAACTTTCTGTAGTTTCTGGGTGTTGTGCATTTCAGTTTCCTTTGTTATTTTTTTCCTAAAACAGTTGTGTTTTTACCTAGCTTTCAACAGAACAGTCATTCAGATGAAGTCTGAATGATCCCCACTGAACTACATTGATATTGTCACTCCTACTTTGACTTGCTCTTTTCCCCAGAGATTCACTCTTTTCTGTTTGTTTTTTTGTTGTTGTTGGTTGTTTGTTTGTTTACCATGTGATGCTAACTTTCCTTGGTATCTTTCATGACAACTGAACATAAGTCATAGTCTTCTACTTTTGAGCTTGACAATTACTTTTACCACCTCTTCTATTGTTTTCCACTGTTCCTTTGCTTTTCTGAAGCAGCTGAAGTTGAGTCAGTCACTTCCCAAAATGAATAAATGAACTATGTTAGGGACCTAAATGCTTTTTCCCCAATAAAGAGTTTGTGCTGTCATGTAGCACTGGGAGCTGTAGCCCTTCCATATATTCCTGTAGGCCAGGCACCCCTGGACTCGTTTTCTCCAGGCTGATGGTTTCACTACATACTAGAAGGGTTGTTGTTCATGCACTGTGGGGAATGCGGATCCCACCATGGGCCCCTTTGCCTCTTTCTCTGTGCCTGTAAAATGTTGCGTAAAAATATTGAACTTTATACCCTTTATCGCTCTGTGTTGAGAGTGTAAATCTGTTTTCTCTCATATCAATTTCTGAGAGATTTAGTGGTTTGTATAAAAATGACCTGTGTGTATTCTCCTGCTGATAACTGCTGCTCGCATTTTAGTCTCTAAGAGTTCCTCAGGGCAGGGATTGCATCTTTCTGAGTATCTGGAAAGCAGCTAGAACATAGCAGTGCCTCATGCAAAGAGGAAAGAGGGGAAATAAAATAAAAGTTCTGCCTTATCATTAGGATTGCAAAGGTTACAATGAAAGCTCCTGCTGTTGAATATTGAAATCTATTTGAAAATATAATGCTCGACAGCACACTGTGGCAGGAGCAGCAAGAGGGCACACCGGAGTCCCTGGCACCCCTTTGCTTGAAAAGGAAATGGTACCTTGTGCTTCAGATATGCAAATGCAGGTGCTCTTTATACTTCCTCAGCACTTCAGAAATTAAAATGGAGAAAAAGATTCTCCTTCAGTGCCAGCCACTCTTAATTGCACCTCTCTGTCTCAGTATGAATTTTGTTACTTTTTAAGGGCTCCCCTGCTTTCCTCCCTGTCTTTCTGGAACAGTAAAGTGCTCTCACTTGCTGCTTGGACACTCCCAAGTGCTGCTCGCTGCAGGTGTCAGTCTGACAGTTTATGAGAGCACTTCATAATCCCATAAAGAGACGGAGAGGAGAGCACTTCGTGATGCACAGCCAGAGATGCTGCTTAGCTTCGTGTGCTCTTCACATGCAAATTAGGAAGGCTGCTTTCACTACATGGGCCCTTCAAGACACACAGAAGTGCAAACATTTTCAGAAAGAGTCTGTGTCTGGTAAGCAAACATCTTTAACTTTCCACAAGTGCATCTCCCTTGTCCTCCTATCAAATAAAAAAGCAAGGAAACTAAGTAACTAAATAAATAGTTATTAGGAATAGTGGTATTGACAAAACTAAATAAACAAATAAACTAAATAGCTAAATAACAAGATTTCCATCTCATCCTTCTGTGAGATTCCAACCATAGCAGGAAGGATCCAGGAAAGAAGTGCATACACAAGCAGAAGTTCAGGCCATCAAAAAGTTGGGCATCTAAGGAACCAAGATATAACAAGCTTTGAGATCATGTGGTTTTAAAACACAATAAGCCTAAGGCTTATCTGTTTGATTCCTAAGCTGTTAGGATGCACTTGGTTCACGTTGGTTTAGCTTTTTAAAAATTGGAAATATTATTTCTTTTTCCTCCTCTTTAAAAAAACAGCCAAAGCCAGAAAGAAAGGGAGAAAAACCCAAAAACAACAACCCAGGGGTGTGGTTCTCAGCTTTAGAAACTAGTGATTTAGAAGGAAAAAAACCCCATTGCTTATAAGACTTGTGCAGAGACTGTCACGATGACTGCCTTTAGGATACTTCATTAAAGCACAAATAGCAAGGGGATGAAACATTCAATTTGCAATTCCTTCTTGCCTCTTTGGTACATTTAATTTACTTTTAACATAATTATTCATTACTTAATACAGCCAAACATTATTTACCTAAATATCTGTGGTATAAAATCTGTTTATCCAACGTGAGGTCATATTCCTCAGTTGTTTCTGACATATCAAACAGTACTCTGTTCTGCAGAACCTTCTACTAGTATGCCTTATGTAACCTCCTATTCTTGTCAGATAAATAAATGAAGGTGAGCATGTTTTTAAACACTATCCTGCCTGTCTCTGGATTTATAAAACACTGCTGCTAGAATTTCATGCAATGTAATGATCTACTTGCTCACTAGCCACTCACACCGCTTTCTGTCACCCAAGCATGGAAGGTATTTTCCACAAGCAAAAAGAGACAGTGGGGGAGGAGTGGGCTGAACATAGAGAGGGCTTATTTCTGACTGATGTTAAGCATAGAACAAGAGCATGTCCTTTTGGAATCAGTGGAGTTAAACCAATGTTTTAGCAGTGAAAGACGGGAATCAGGCCCATAATGCGCTCTAGTTTCATAATGTTGGGATGTGTCGAGTTCTGGTAACTAACTGGATTTCTCTGTAAGTTCCACAGTTCTTGCTTCTCATTAGCATCACATGTAAATGAAGCTATTATACTTTTAAGGCACATAAGTGGCAAATTAGCAACTGATACTGCAGGAAGGTATCATCCAGCTTTCCCACAGCTGGTGCTGGGCAGGGCATTAGGGATTTAAACAAAACCTGGAAAGCTAGGTGGTGTTAGGGATTGGTGATATGAGTATGATGACTTTTCACTTCTGTGTCACAGCTTTGAATGAAGCCTAGGTAATGAAAGCTGTTAGCTACTTCATGGTGGCGTCTCAAGCTTCATATCAGTTCTTTGTTCTTGAATCAAGGGACGTTGACCCAAACAGAAATCCTTCCACTGATTTTGTTGACTTTTGTGAGCTTTGGGTACGCTAATGGGCAGCTTGTGTAAACTGCATATCCCCAGTTGTAAACTCTGTATAGAAGAGAGTCCTGATAGAATGGCCAAGCCTGAGGTCTAATCTCTGGTCTGGAGACAGTCACTCTGTATCAGCATTTGGACATGTCTGTAGAATAGGGTGTGGAAAACAAGTGTTGTTGCCTGCCCAGTAGATTAATAGAGAATTTCCTGGGACTGGTAATACAGCATGTTAAAGCCAAAACCCTTCCCCCTCCCCAAATCAAACCCACCACCATAATACCTTTTATTATAAATATCCATGTAAGTAGTGCTTATCTGAATGCACACAGTTAGTTTGTTGCACCAGCATATGTATAATGTCCCTGTGTGTCCTTCCTCTCCCTGCTGATTCTTAGCACCTTTTATCCAAGGTTCTCAAAGTCACTGTGAAGCACTAATGAATTAAGCTGCACAGTACCCCTGCTAGTTAGGTAAATGCCATTTCTGTTTCCACAGATGGGGGGGAAATGAGGCACAAAGAGGTTAAGTGCTTCACCTAAGGTCATGCTCTATTGCATTATTGTCCTTTTTCTGCATGGTGAGGGCTCTGTCCCCCCTGCTGGAAAAACTGCTCAGAACTGTTCTCTGAATCTAAGCATATCTGATGAATCCCATTCATACAGACAAAAAATGGGAGCTGGATTATACTCTTGTCCTTCAGCTACCTAAAGCAGACTTCTGAAACTTGAGTTAAAGAACATCTTTATTAGCTGTCTGTAGTGGTAGTAGTTAATTAATGACTTATTAATACTTCTCTGTGGGTCTATCCAGTATAGGGCGACATAATCATTGTGTATTACAAGTATGTAATGAAGCGCAGGTTAGAACTGTCTTACGACTGCTGGTTCTGTGATACGGAAAAAGCCTTGTGGTGTCTTGAAGCTTCCTGCTCCCTGTTTCTGGATGTTTTAGGGAGATTAGCAGCATTCATGAACACAGTAATGCTTTGTTTCTGTACTGATTAAACTTTTACAGGCACTACCATCTTTGCAAATTTGTCATTCTCCTCCTTTCTCTTAGCCCCATAGTTTTGGGAAACTGCTGTCATCACCATCTTGCTGATGAGGGCAAATGGCTGAAATGACAGAAACGTCATTCTGTTTGCAAACAAGATGAAAGAAAACCTGAAACTCAAATGCACTTTCAACATCAAGTGGAGAAAACTGTCATCAGATCAAGACTTGATGGTAAAAAATTCTTCTCCTCTTCTCATTTTATATGCAGACAGAGGCAGGAAACTATGAAGACTAGAAAAAGCAAGTTTCAGGATCCAACACCCACAATTCCCAAGGGGCTGGTAGTCTTTTTTTTCATACTTTTCCCCCTCTTTTTCACAAGAGTATCCAGGACATGTGTGAATGATCATACTGTCTTCCACTCCCAAGTGGCTTCAAGTCTGTTCTTCAGCTCATGATCACAGACTCTGTATGAAAGCACAGAGCCTCTTAATGTGACAGCTCTAGGGGACAAGTCAGAGCTGATGAGACAAAGTTTTGTTAAATAGGTGTCTTGTCAAGAGTTTGGTTTTAGTGGAAAGATGAGACTGTCTTCAGAAATACTTGCCAAGAGCTTTGTTTTTCCTGCCTTGTTTTCCTCTTTGTTACCTCTCTGGCCAGTCAGTGGTGACTGACTGCTGAATTATTGTCTTCTCACACCTCTGTGTTACAGTGTGCACATTGCTCCCACCATCCCTGCTTTGGAACTGTTATATATGGCAGGTTGAATCCCAGCATGATGAACAAGAGCTTCGTCAGCATTTGGGGCTAGATGCAACTAATTGGAAGGAGATCACCTATTTCTCATGTAAGCAGAACAAAGGGAAAGGATGGAAAGGATGATATTCATCCTTCTGCTATGCCTGTCAGAATGTCTTATCCTCTCTTATATGTGTGCACATATGAACATTTATTATTAATCTGCTCCTTACATTGCTGCTTACAAAATTTGGCAGATTTTGATTAGCTCTTTTCCCTTCAGGTATCCATTTGGCTACAACTGTGTCCTTCCAACATCATCTAGAAAACATAGAGTTCTGGAGTAATGTTTAGAGGCTAGAAGTAGGGCATGAGAACGTCTCTGATAGAGCTTGTTGTTGCATTTTTGCAGAGCTGGGAGGAACAACTTTGTGCTGTTCCTGCACTGGTGTTCTTACTCTTTCATATATACCTCCCTCTGTCAAGGCCAGTTGGAGGACTGCGGACAGAAGTCATCACATACCCTTTTTGAATCTGCAAGTCACATGCCATCAATTACTTTTTGACAAGGTCAGGTAAGAATCCTGAGAAGAGTCAAATTCCATAATTAAATGCCACCCCCCAGGTAGCTGATGTGTACTGAAGGACTCTGAAAAATCCTGCAACAACCAAGGTTTCTCTTGTTTGGTCCTCCAAGCAACAGTTTTATGGTGCCAGTGAAGCAGCTTCATCAAGAATCCCCTAGACTTCTCAAAATAGAAGATGAAATTAAATAGATGCAAGTCTTTAACTTGCCTTCGGGAGTGTAAAGTTGACCTTTATACTTTACATAACTACTGTCTGTGATCAGATAGATGTTCGTTCTGGCTATTGAATCCTAGATTCTTGAAATAAAAATAGTCATTTTAAAGCAGCCCGTGTTTTCCTGTCTAACTCTATTCTAATACAGATGTATGGTCATCTCCAAGTACATGTATGCATCCTTGCTTGTAGGCATCTCCCCTCTTTCTTGTTCACACACAAATATAGGCACACATCCATGCCACCTCCTACTTCTAATTTTTGGGCTAGCAATCACTGTAAAAACACAGGAAGCCCTGTTTTTGCCTTGGTCCTCTATACACTGAATTTTGGTTGCTGGAGAGCACAGTAATACAGGCAATAATGCTGTGACAGTGCTTGTGAAGCTAAAGATTGTGAAATGTGCACCTGTCCTCTGAGAAGGCCTTTATCCTAGGAGCTCAACGGTAGTTGGTGTCCACATCTTTCAGGTTAGGTGCAAGCTTAGAGCTACAGGGATAAAGCTGCTTCCTGTCTTCTAAAATTATGTTTTTGTTTTACATTCCTTAAGTAACACTTTATTAGAAATGGCTAGAGAAATGAAGAAAGTTTATGCACATGTATATGCACTTTGTTAATAAGATTTTCTGAATCAAAGTACTGAGAGCAAAGTCCTTCACAAGTGCATCCCAAGGACGATGTACTCTGTGGACTCTGTGGTCCAAAGTTAGTTATACAGCCCTCAAAGTAAATAATAAGTCCTCATTGAAGTTGATGGGAAATAGATAGCTAAGTTCTTTTGAACACTTGCATCTTAAGCAGTTGCAGTAAGGAGAGATCCTGGAGTGTGGAAAAACAGAGCAGCTGGAAGGTATGTTTGTATTATTTAGAGTCTTTGCAAGCAGCCTTACAGTAAGGTTAGGAATTATTTTCTCCTGTATACACAAGGGGAAATTTCAGACTCAATAACATTAAAAGTTCTGGGGTTTTTTTCAGTTGGTCTTTACTAAAAAGATTATTCTCTTCCACAGGCAGGGAAAGTGAGGCAGTGCTCCAGTCACTTGTGAAACTTCTGACAGAATAGGAAGCAGAACCCAAATTCACTGACTCCTACTACAATTCTAGAAACTTACCTTTCACAGGAGTGCACACAAAGATTTTGGTATAGGGACAAGAATGGGAGGAATAAAGCATGAGTTTCCTTTACACTGGTTCTTCAGGTGCTACTGACAACCTCCCTAAATATTTTAAAGTCTTCTCTTACACAGACAGCCTTAGAAGTTCATCTGCTTAGGTAAATCTCTTGGATTAGAAACCTAAATTAACAGCTATGTTGGATACTGGTGGAGAGAGATAAACAGCGATGATTAATCAAGCTCAGGGAAATTCAAATCATGCTGTTCTGTGAATCTCGGAGAAGTTGTAGAGTTTGTTTTGAGGTCTGGGAAGTGGTTCCAGCCCTCTCTGTACTTATCCAGACAGAATGTGGTAATTGACACTAGCGAAAGGTATAAGCTAAACCGAATTGCAGAAGAGCAGATTGCTGGGGCATCCAAACAGCCGCAACCCAACTGCCTACTTTGCAGAGCACAGCTGCCACCAGCATCAAGAAAGGACAGGATGTGTGCAGCAGTGATTACCTTGGTGTTTGGAGCCAGGGTTGTCCCTGCCTTCCTCATCTTCCCAGGAGGTGCTGCAAGCCTGACCTTAAGGGGATCTCTTCCCCTTCCTGGAGCAGGAATGGTAAGGTCCCAGCTGTCTTCCATTGGATGGCAACCTTCAGTTTCCCTATGCTGCTGAGAAACTCAGAGCTAATTATTCTGTTCACTGGAAATGATCTGAGTTCCTGGGATACTGTGCATGCTGCGACAAAGTATTTGGCGTGGAATTCACTAAATCATTAGCTCTCATGAGAAGCTATCACTGGGGTAGGTATGTTAGTACTGATGTGTTTAGCATTCAAGTCACTGTCACCAAATAAGCCTACTCCTGAGCATTTAGAGAGTCCCTTCTGGCTGAGCCTGTGTTACTACATAACTTCAGAGTTGCTTATCTTCAGTCTTTGCATTGTGGAATAAGAAACTGTGTGCTTTATTCTTTGTACATATGGCGGGCTTACCATGTCTCCAGCATCATGAACTCTTGTGTAACCTCTGCACCTTCTGCATTTAAAGTCTTATTTAGCCAGAATCTTTGTTTCTGATTGTTGCTCTTTCTTAAATTGCCAGAAAAGGACAGGACACAGATCACGACAAAATGAACAGTAAGGAGCCTTCTCTTGGCTGTTCTAGCCTCCACTCAAGATCAGTGTGTAGAATAATGAGACATAAAGCCTGAAAGAATATCAGTGTTGGTGGGATCATTCCTTTCTACAAGGCTTCAAAGAGCAAATGGAAAGCAATGAGAAAAAAGTTGCATCACTGGCTCTTTTCTGCTGCTGGGTAAAGTAGGGTCGTGGATGGACCTAAAACCCTGTGTATAAGAAGCTGGTCCATTGAAAAGTTCAAAAACAGAATTAAAGTGATATTTCTGAAGCTTCTTGGGATGCCCAGTCGTGTTGCTGGTAGCAGGAAGGACTGTACTACCTTCAGGGAGAAATGCTGAAAGCAGAAATACCACCCAAGCAATATATCCTTTTGGTGGTACATCAAGGGACTTGATGTCCCTCCTTGATATACCCCTCCTTGGAATACCACTGGTCCCTACCAAGGAGGAAGCCCTCCTGGGCATATTAATGACTCACACATGTGAAATGGCCACAGTTTCACTTTTTGTGCCTTTTAGATATACAACACTGATTAAAACCTTGCTTGTGCCCTTCAAGGGATAAATACCAGAAACATATGAAAAAAATGTTGCAAGCAGCAGAGACCTTACTCTTTATTTTTTCCTTTCCTTTGTTAATGGTGCTAGTCTTTAGAATCTTGCAAGGATTTAAATTCCGTTCTTTGCTGCTTTTAGAGGCATTTAGGCTGTGGATGTTCTTCTAGTGCCTGACCAAGTGCCATCACGCATGTATGGAAATCTGCAGGTTTATTGAAAACAGCTCAAGTATTGTCAACAGAAATAATTAATTCATAGCAACATTCAGAATGGTCAGAAAACTTTAATATTTCTTCCATTAGAAATTTTTTTTTTCTTTAAAGTTGATTTTGAAGAGTAACTGGGAATTCCCTGTCAGATGCTTTTGAATACAACATCTGTATTCAGATGTTTTTGAATACAACAAAATACAATTTTGATTGTTGTTGTTTAGAGTGATGTTTCATCATGAGAACTTTATTGTGTGATTTAAATCTTGTGGGGAAAATGAAGACTGACCTAAAGTGGATTTTTAGAATATTTACTTGGGGAGAAATTTTGAAGTCTCGATTTTCTGTTTTCAATGATTATCTCATACACCTGCCTGAAGATCTAGAAAAAAAATCTTTAGATTAAGACGTGTCTTACCTGTTACAGCTCTGCTCGTTGTATTAACTTTTCTGGCTTCTCAAGGCCATGTATAAGCTCATGACATTCAAGGTTTGCTTGTAAGTGATTTTCAGAGCAACACCTTTCCACTAGTGAACCATGACAATGACAGTGTATGATGGCATTCTGGATGTATGTTCTTCATCTCAGTGCTCCAGTGATATTAACCCTGTTGCAGATTGTCTGTATCCCAAACCAGGTTATTTCTGTCCCTGTGCCTTTGGGCTTGGGCAGGAGAGTTGAACATAGTCTCCATAAACATCTCTGGTAAAGTGAGTCATTAATTCTTTAAAATGTTTTGCTGTCAAAATAGCAACATTAAGGGATGTTTGTTTTCTTTTAGCAACTTCCTGCAGCTTACAGAAAAACCTTTCTTTTTCCAGCTTTCAGCTTCAAAAGTTTTCCTGATAGATATACTTAGCCACTTTAGGCAACAGTAAAAAGTTGGAAAGACAGATCCTGCCCTCACCTCTGTGATGTCACTGCTGTAAATTTTTTCTTTGCTGACATCAGGGCAACATTTTCATGCTGAGTGCCTGAGTACAAGTGGGGAAGGAGGGAATGTGGGTCTTTTATTTTTAATATAGGTAGATGTTTTCAGAGGTATAAACGTAAAGGAAGACACCGGTTACTGCTGGATGACCATGCCTGGGTATGGTACTTAATTGCTACTTTAGCTTTTTTATTTCTTTTTTTTTTAAGCAACTCTGATGATGATGTGCAAATAACGATAGCTCCAGCTCACTCTGTATACCTCTTTTGACACTCCAGGGCTGATCGAATGAAGGAGCAGTGACAACTTCAGTCAGCAGAGACAACAAATTTGATTAAATCCTCTTGAAGGACAGGTCCACGATAGAAAAAGGAGCACATTTTGCACTCACTTTTTTTTCAGGATCCTTAGCACACTTTAAAAGATTAATTCCCAGCTAGCTCTAATTGGGAGATCTACCATTGCCAGCAAGATTATTTTGGGGATATTAATCATTTTCTCTGCAGTCAATAGGAGAAGGTGCAGAGCTGAGATCTCTGCTGCCTGCCCAGGGTCTGAGATAACCTATCAACTCTTCAGTCATGGTGCAAGAAAGCATTTTTAGTGCTCATATGTTGCTGTTTTTTCCACTCTCATTTGTGCTGATCCTTACACAGCTCTTTCTCATTTGTTTGTATCCCCATTTTTCTGCGTCTGTCTCTCTGTCTTGGTCTTTATCTCATTTTCTCATATATCCTTTCTGTTTTTCGTCCTCCTTGTGCTTCATCTTTGTCTTAACTCAGTCTCTATTCTTTCTCTCTTGTTTTTCCCTTTGTCAATGTGTTTTCCTTTAGTCTTTTTTTGTGTATGCATCTGTCTCTTCCTCTCTGCTCTCCCTTCTCTACTCATCCTTTATCTCTTTCCCACTCTTTCTCTTTTTTCCAATTCCATTAGCGAAAGTAGATAATAACTTGTGAATTCAAGTGGAACTTCATTTCTGAAACCGTACACTCGTGCTGGAACCCATTAAGCTCGATAGCGAGAAATGAGAGAAATCATAATTATCAGGCCAGTAAAATACATGAAACATAAAATTTGTCAGGGAAAGTAATTGAAATTATTGGAGCAGTTGGGTCCTGGTGCTGTGCAGACCCTCAGTGATAATGGAAAGGTTACGGGCAATGTTTAGCAATGCTGATGAGGCCCAAGGTGACTCAACGCCACCACAGTCAGCAACTTTATGCTCTGCTTACATTAATTTGCTAATCCATCTTTGGAAATGGCCAGGCTGAGCAGTGCATCGGGGTTTGTAGAACTCCTGCCAAAGAGCTGGTGTAGCCAATGTTGCAAAACTTTTGCTTTTGTTTTCCTGTTACTTCACCTCCCTCTCTTCTGCTCCTTTTCACATCTCTGTTTCTGTCCTCCTCTTTAGTCTTCCCATCCGTTTCCCACTGGAGCTATTTTAAAGCCTGCCTGTACAGTCACAATATGTTGATTATTTAAAGCTTGTACTAAGGCAGTCCCATCCATTTCTCTAGCATTCCCCTCTGAGAAGCTGTATGTACTTGCAAACTACCAGGGAAGTCCTGGAGCTGTTGCTGATGTTTCCATTCTCTCTTTGTGGGTGGGGAAGCTAAATCAAAGGCAATTGAAGTTGTCAGGATCCAAGCTGGACATAATACATTTATGTCTTTGGGTATACTCTCCCTTGCCACTAGATCAGCCCTCATCCATTTCTTGACTAAAGAGATTGCAAGGGTGGGTGCAGAGCCAGTGCAGCCTTCAGTGCAACTAGCCAGGGGATTTGTGCTGATGCTGATTCAGTGCATCCTAAGTATCCCTTTGGATTCTGTATTGTATAATAAAATGTTATTGCATCTGCTCCAGTAAGGCAGCCTTGAAAAATTGGCATGAACGTTGATCAGACAAGGTACAAAATCTACTCGCCCACTCTCATAAAGGCAAACACTAATGAACTATTTGTTCTGCGTGGAGATAATGATTTTGCAGGGCTCCTTGTTTTTAAAAGGGAAGGAGATGAGAAAGGAGAGAGAGGAAACAGCATCTGCTTCTCTTTAGAGCCTGAAACAGATTGTGAGAGTTACTGAATCATCCAGCCCCCTCTTTATTTCTGAAGGGTTAATGGGATCTGGAGAGAATGACATAGTGGTCCGCGCTTTCTCTGTAGGATCACTGTTGGGGTGACACACGTAAGCCCTGGTCAGAGCAGCCTGGTCTCCTTCTTTGTTTCTGTACCTATCATCACCCTCTACCTACCCATCTTCTGCCTGGTGTGTCCATCCAGGGCCTTTTTCACTTCTCTGGCATTGCAACCCAGCCGTGTGCAGTCCCCAGATCATTCATGGGCCATTTTCAGGGAGATCGAAATGCTCTCTGCAGGGCACCACCTTTAGTCCCATCTAGGACAGGTATCATCACCCCATTCCAGCAGCCTGCTGTCAGGCTCCTATGATACAAGTTGAGGCTGTTCATTTTGAAAAGACCTGAGAGCCTAACAGGGCCCATCTACACAGCATGGGCATAAAAAATAATCATACTGTTGCAATCCACGTGGAAAGAGTGGTAGGTTCTGTTACATTGCCCGTAGCTTCCTTTTTTTCTCTTCAGCCAAACTGTTCAGTGCTTCCCCTGCTAACTGATTGCTGCCGTGGAAGAACTGCATTTCAATAGCGTTGTGCGGTAAGCAGTTTTGTGGGCTGCTTTGACAGGAGGATTGCTTTATCCAACTAGGTCCACTGTTAGAAAAGAAAACCTGATAAAACCAAAAAACAAATTCTAATGAAATTAAATTATTCTCTCCAACAATTCTTCCCCAGATGTGGTGCTGAGCCTGTCGTTTTCACAGCAAATATATTTAGTAGTGCTAGATTTCAAACCCCAGAAAAAAACAGTGTTTAACGAACTGTCCGAACAACCTCTTAGCAGCAGCAGTAGGAGTAGCATAGCTTATTAAGGTTGATGCCTTGATTCAAAGCAGAGCTCCTTATTATAGGGAATGTGTTACACATGGCTTGTCTAAGGGGGCCAATTGTAGATATATCTTCTATTACCATTAATACTTTTCTGATGGCAGTTACAAAACCACTGGGTAGGACTTTGCAGCTGCAATTTAAGAATAATCTATGGTCATTTTTCTGGCAGTCTCCCCTGAAACTCTTGTCGGGCACTGGATTTAAAAAGCCCCTGCACAGTCCCATCAGAGAAAACAAGAAATCAACAGCTGTAATGCCAGTAGATAATAGAGAAGTTATATGGCATTGGAAGAAAATGAGGCATCATTACAAATGGCCTGGGAGCAAGAATTATCACCAACTCTTGAAATGGCTGGAATGCTCTTTCTCCACCTGACACTTGGGTAGATAGTCTTTACATTTAAGGGACTGAAGATTATATTGGTATTTCTATCCCTGGGAGCCTGGTTTCTCTAAGTGGTTGAGAGAAGTTGTAAGGAAGCCCGGGGGAGGATGGAAGAGAGGGGATCATTTTCTTCCTTGCTGAATTGTTTTTTGCTTCCAGCAAAATCTGGCCCTACTGTTCTCTGGTGGCGTAACCATTGCTCCTTCTGCATTGGCTCAGACCTCAGACCAGAGGTTGAAAAATAGCTTACCAAGAAAAATGTAGTGTCTAGATTCCTGTATTTGCACTACCTCCTTAGAGGCAGTTTTCTACCCTAAGGGGTGTCTCAGAAGCATCTCTGATGTTGCCAAACGTAGTTCTCCATTTTCCTGGGAAGCAGTGTCTGTCAAGCAGCATGATTTCTGTTGGTGTCATTTTGCCAACCCATGAATTTATGATGAGCCTTGTGAGCATCCTTCTGGTCGGAAAGACCCCAGCAGCTGAAATGCATTTGTGAGAACATCTGCTTTCTTTATTTTTTTTTTTTAATATGCAAAAAAAAGAAACAGTTTTCTGCTGTTCTGGTTGCAGAAAAATATCTGGAAATGTAATGCATTTGTAGCCTCAGCCGTGATGTCAAAATTCAGACAGAAAATTAGAAAAATGTTAATATTATTAATGCTGATTATTTTTAGGGGATGGTTCATATTTTTTTGTATTGACAATAATTTGTCACATGAATGGAGATTCAAAAGGGTTGCTTAAAAATACAAATCCCAGATTATGGTACTTATTCCCCTAAGATCATTATGGGAACTGAAATCTGATGGTCTCTCTAAACTTGTGCTGTCAGTGTAGTTTTTGTTAAGGTACTCAACTAGGGTAGTAGCTTAATTTGTTTTACTGTAGCAAGCTATTTTCTCTCCTGTTATGAGACTTCGTGCAATAGCACAACCGAGAACTGTGTAGGTTGAAAATACTACAAAGTAATGTTTAAATCCAGGAAAAGTTCATTATTTTTGTGATGAAGAGATTAGGGGGAATATAGTTCTGAAGCTGTCTTTTTTCCAAAGGGAATCAAAAGCACTTTTGGTGGTAGCAGTGAAGTTCCCTGGCTTCAAAACTTTTTTTAGTTTTTCACTTTTAAAATTAAAATCAAAGCTGCAGAGAAAGAAGACTCTCGAGTGGCTTAATCTGCATATTTTCTCATTAAAAAAGAAAAAAAAACATATAGTGGATTTTCATGCAATAATGTGAATAGTCCAGATTTTTTTTAATGGACTTTAATTTTTAATGAGACTGATCCTGCAGTCTGGTTATTTATAACTTCTACAGCTTAATTAAGTCCAGTGAGAAGGACTGAATAAATGGAAGCATCTCAACCTGAGCTAGCAAATGACAATCAGAAAATGTAAGTGATGAGATTAGCCTCTAAGGGAATGCTTTAAATGTCCCCTTGTCCCTTTAAATCCATGAGCTACATGAAGATGGAAATAAGGCACTCCAAGCAGGGCTGCTGCTTCTAGTGCTCTGTTAAAATGTCAGTTTTAAGAAAAAAATGTCTCTAGGTCAGTCTTTTCAGGTCTGGAAATGTTTCTGCTTTTGTGTGGGTGCTGCTGGCAAGCTGTTGGTAGACACTAGTGCATCAAAGTGTCCAAACAACCAGGCATTGCTGGGAGCAAGCAAGAAAATGAATTGCAAAGAAAGCGGCTGCTTAGTGCATATTAAAACAACTCACAGGGAAAAAGAGTCAGAAAGAAAAAGGCCTAGTTATGATCCATCTCAGCTTTCTCCACTACATGTGGGACAAGAGGGGTGTGCCTTAGAGAAGTATGTTTTATCTGTCTGAAGTGATCCAAGCCAAAAAAGCATCCAGGCTCCAAGTACACTGAGCAGTGCTAGGTGGCAGGTGGTTTTAAACCTGCTGCCATCCGTACCTTTTCTTTCTAAAGGGTTCTTAATAGGCCTTGATGGCATTTTTCCAGACTTCAGCATTGTATAGTAGTTAAAGCGCCAAAGGACTGCAGCTCCTCCAGTTGTCCTCTTTGAATTTGTCAAGCAGCTTATCACTCTGTGTCTAAGCTCTCTGATGGGTAGCTGAGGAGACTGGTGTAATTGCAGTGCTTTGGGACTCTCTCATTTTTCAGGTTACTAGAAATTCCTATTAAAACAATGCGGTGATTGTTAGTGCAAGTGCATATTACAATATTACTGCTGACTCTTTCCACAGAAAATGAGTATTTTACCCTAAGGTAAAACAAAGAAACAATAACATTAGGCATTTGTAGTAAACCCAATTGTTCTTGTATGGCAGGAGTAGATGCAACTAGTTAGCGCAGAGCAAACCAAATCATGTACATTAGTAATTTCTGGAGTACCTGGGTCCGTGCACCTCAATGCTTTCCATCCTTCTGGTGTTGCTGGATGGGTAACTATGGAGAAGCAGCTCAAGGTCTCCACAGTGGAGAGAGGGGTCATGGGGGGCTCCTAAATAGAAAGTCTAAGAAGGGATTTGTTCAGACCTTACTGTCTGGGTTACACTGGAATAGATCCTCCATCACTCATCTCTGAACACTAGCACAACTGACACTTGAGCAGCAGTGAAATGGGATGCTGCTGATGGCATGAATGCTTTAGTAGTTGTGTTTTCTACAGGCTGGTAAGTTTGCCTTGAGTAATATGTGAGTTTGCGCAGTCTTCCTACAGGAAGGTACAATATATCTGCTTTCTTGTAGAAACTTTGGGGTCCTGGCACAGCTCTGTCCATGTCTTAAGAGCAGCACGGGCAGGTCCCAGAAGGTGCATGAGTGGTATTATAAAATTATCAGCAGCAAACAGTTCATAAATCCTATGAAGTTGTCTGTCTCTTGTTGATTGTTTTCTTCTCTCTTCTTTGAGAATATGATAGTATGAGGTATGGCAAAGTCCCTGCTACTCTTTCAGGAGTTATTCCTTGGATTATTATGCTCCTCCTTCTGCCACTATACCGTGCTATTACATTTAAATCAGTTTAAGCAGTGGTATGACAAAAGCTGTTCCCATACTAGTGATCCAGACACATGCCAGAGAAAATACCTGTCTGTTGCAGAGTCCTGACAGCTTGAAAGTTAATCAGTGGCTGAGTTTTAAGCCTATTCAAGCTGAGACAAATCCTGATAGCTTCCTGTGGACCTTCAATATGCTCCTAAATATGATTTTGTTGTTATTACTTCATTTCAGAAGCCTGGGAATGCTTGTGGGGATCTGCCTTTTAGAGACAGATGACTGGTGGTATGATGACCTCTCCCTGCCTGTCATTGTTGCCTGTTCCATTTTGGAGTTGTGTGAACCAGTGGAGGAGGAGAATTGATTTGACAAGTTTAAGATTTCCTCACAGTTGGTTGTCATTCAGAGTTACTTGCTAGCTAGCATCCATCAAGACATTTCTGGGTTTTGAATAATCTATAATTCTTTTAATAGTGTTTTTTCCATCAGTTCACTATGTGTCTTATTACTCCTGCTAGCCATGATTGGAGTCCTAGGTCACCCTGTGACCCTTTTCTTAGCAGGGGATATTGCATTTCCCTAATACAGTTTTTAATTAATTAAAACATTTCATATATTCTCTTAAAGTCACTTTTTATATGAAGACTCTTGGCAGAAAATTCACTGGCTGGTGAGTTTGCTGAGAGTGAATAGACAAATGAAGTTTTATATAACATGCATACATTTGTGGAATGAAGTTTTTGCCATAGTCACGTAAATGTATTAGTTTCCTGGGATAGTTATGTCAGTTCTGCATGTCTGAGGCATCTACCTAATATTGTAATTACATGCGTTTGTGTGCGTGTAGAAGCTGCATTGCTGAGCTGAGCATCTAAGCTGTGTAGTGTTAAGAGCTATTAGAGCTTATGCTTCAGTACAAGTGCAGAGGCATATGTTTTCAAAGAAATAAAACTTGTGTTCCATTCCTGCAGATGTGTTGGACTTTTGAGAGGCAAAAATAAGCATCAATAAATGAACAACTGTGTTGTGTGATAAAAACAAGATATCCTTATTCTTCTGAAAGCACTGAAACATAAAAATGAAGTATCTCATGTGTAGCCTTTACTCCACCAAAAGTCTCCTTTCACCTTAGGAACTGTTTACATCTTCAGTTAATACATATCTATGTAGAACAGGTCAGTACCTATGGCACTGTGAGCTTTGTGTTCTGTGTACACCTGCTGCTTACTGATATACCATAACACTGGTTCTGTGATGGATTTTAAGATGCTTGTGTAGCATTTTATATGACCCAACTTCAACTTACAAGTATTTTTTCCTTTAGCTTACAATAGTATGTACTCACCTCAAGCAACCTGGAAAGTTCATGTTCTAGGTTCTGTTCAGCTATCGTGACTTCATGTATTTGAGAGTTACACTGGGGAGAAATGGAAGACTTTTGAATTCACAGGGAGATCTGCAGATCTTGATGTGAAAGAGGACTTGTCTGGTCCTGAGACCTAGTGTCCAGGCAAGTTAGGTGGAGGTCAGTCGATACAGGAAGTTCAGGGAGGGTGAGCTGTAGGAGCCTTTCCTGCAGACAGGATTCGGGATATGTCTTCGTACAAGCAATGCCAAGGACAAGATAAAGCCTATTCATGGAAGAATGATATTCTCGTGGGAAACCTCATTTGCTTTCTGTTGAGTTGAATTATTAAATATAGGGGTCTGTACTACTAAAACTACACTGTTCCTGGTAACAAGCTAGTTGCAGTAGATGCTGAAGTGCATGCACCTCCTAGTGTGGTAGCATGTGGTACTTCCGTTCATTGAAGTATTATGTGTTGAAAGATGTGTTAGTGATAGCTGCCTTACAGAAGGATGCTAATTTTGTAATTAAAGTAATAGAAGCCAGGACTTAAGGTTTCAGTTTCAGCTGCAGGCATGTACTTTATCTGAGACCTTGGTAAAACACTGAGTTGCCTCTTGGATAAGGAAAGTACAACCTTGTAAAGGAAAAATAATTATTCTTCCCTTCCATCTTTCCACTGTCTTGTCCTCTTAGATTAAAGCTCTTTGAGGCAGGCCTTAGTGTCTTTCTTACTGTGGTCACATTACAATAGCTAGGATAGGGGAGTTCAGCTTCTTGAAACGTAAGTGCTACAGCAGTAGACATTATCTGTAGAAGTACACAGCTTCGGTTGTCAGTAAAGACGATGATCTGTCTGCACATTGAACATTTCTATGGATTCTGGTGAAGAAGAAGCAGAAAATTCCCATTATTGGGTGGGAGAAGGGGAGGAAATGTATGGAGTATCAGGGCACAAAAAATATGCAAGCCATTGTGCTTTTCCAATTTCCAAAACTATTTGTTACCTCAACATTTTCTAGTGAAATAACATGACAGTGCCACCTACCCCCACATGAGATCTCTTACCAGCACGTGGGTTGCAAACACCTGCTTGCATCTTATGCTGGATCATACTGAGAATATGAAATTCCCTTTGGAACAGAATCAGCTCCAGTGTATCAAAGTATCACTGCCCTGCGGTGCCCTCTGCTCTCCCAGCCTGGTGCTGTCCTGGGAACCAAAAGTATCCCATACCTCTTTTAGCCAGTATGAGATTTTGAAAGTTCTTGTGAACACCTTTTGTGAGAGGATGCAAACTGTTCTTTACCCAACTGCTCTGAGCTGTTGCCATTACATGTGTTTAACATTCCTGACTTGTTTCAGATTCCAAAGTTTTAGATATTTAATGCAAAACAATAAGGAGGAGGGGGGAAAGAACCCTCTCACCAGTCATTTATCTTCATCACAAGAGGTGCTCATCCCTCGTTTCCATGGTGATCATGCAACTCTGTGATTTGTTGAAGTTCACACCTCCCTTTAAGCTATAAGAGAGGAGATGCTAAAAGAGAGGCCAACGTAATTACTAACCTTCCAGCTATCCAGCAGCCCCAGGACTTATCTGCTTTCATCAAGAGAGGATTGTGCCTAAAGTAGAAGGACCTGACAGTTAAGGGAGTTGTGCTTCATGAAGGGTGAGGAAGGCAGGGCCAGAGGAATCTGGGGGTGAAAGGTTTGCTTACCTCTAGAAGACACCAAACATGAAGTACATGCAGTATATTTTGTACGGCGTTAAGCGCTGCAGTTGGAAAGGTCTAAAAGCTGATCCTACACATACATTCTGTCTCTCTCACAGGCACGCATACGGGTAACTCACACAGAGAATCTGGAATAGCTCCACTCAAATAAGTGCAATTATACTTCTATAAAGCAGGATGAGGTGGGAGGAAAATTAGTCCTTTTTGATAGCAGTTTGCAGCAACACTAGGTTTTCATTTTCCTTCCTACAAGGATGTTTCTAGAGCAAGCAAATCAGAAGTTAAAGGAGAACTAAGAAAGCATTTAATCTCAGTGAGCCTGAGCGCTATCTCAGCTCAAAATGAAAAGGTGATGGGTCACTCTACCTCCCAGCAAACAAGGGTTGGATCCAGAAATCAGCAAGAACCTCAGGTACCTGTTTAACATGCAAGAGGCCAGACATGTTCTGTGAATGACAGGACCTTCCCTTTGAATGTAAGCAGCAAAGTGAGACATTTGGTATTAGTATGATCACTGATTGGTATGCAAAATGAGCAATGATACATTGTTTGGGGACCAGAGTCAGCTATGGAAGAAGTGATCACAGTGCTTGAGAAAACTCTTGGTCCCATTTCATTGCTCAGATGACGTAAATTATGTTGCATAATAACTGAAGGGAAATAACTGGAAGGAGAGGTTATGATTTATTCTAGCTTACTAGCAGTTTCTTCTTTTTCTTTCCCTTGCTGCTATGTGTCAAAATAAATAAAAATAAAGACAAAAGGAGTTCAATAAATCCTTCAGTAGGCAAAAAAACAGAGGTGGAAGAGGAAGGACCACAACCTGCTCTTCCCTTGAGGTCTCTAGCAGCAGAGCTACTACACGCTGTAAGTTCTCCTGAACAAACTCCTGGAGTTGTTTCTGTCTCTTCTTCCCATGATGTGGGGAAATGCCAAATGACTCCAAGATCTCATCCTCTTAATAAGATTTACCATCCTTTTCTGTCCTTGCTTGCTTTCAAAAGTGGTCATTTGGCTACACCAACAATAAGCATTTGTATTTGATTTCTGCAATACCAGAGGTTTGAAGGAGAAGGGGGGAAAAAAATCTTTATAAATTCATTTGGTGTCAAAGACCTGCTTGTTTGCTTTATATCTCTTAACAGTCCTGTTCCGCTTCCCCCTCTCCCTCTGTATTTTTTATTCAACTTGAAAAAAAAACTCATGTTGAGCCGAAGGGGATTTACATGGTAATAGTTCACTTCAGCAGATTTTTTGTTGTTCTTTTTTTAAGTGCTTTAAAAAAGCAAATTCATAGAATAAGAAAGCTCTGGGGAATTTTACAAGATTCAGAAAGGTTTGAAATAGTTGAACAGTGCTGGCAATAAGAAAATTTTTGGAGAGGAACCCAAGCAGTACTGAAGGTTGGAAATTCCATGTGAATAATGTCCTCTTTTTAGGCCCAAAGAGGAGCCAACTAATGGGACTAGAAGCAAGCTTCAGATACCTAAAGAGTTCAAATGCCTATAAGCTGTCAGTTGTATCTAGATATTTGGTGTGTGCTACCTTCAAAATGAAAAATACATCAACCCAAGTCCTGTACTAAAAGCCAAAATTAGAGCCATCATTTTTATTAGGTTATGTCTTTTTATTTCATACAGTTTATTTCCTCAACCCCTCTTATCCCAACTAACATCTTGGGATTTTTATCCACCAAGGTAAACCTGAGGAGAGTTTTCAGCAGAGTAACTGAATTTTGCTGCAGCGCACACAGCTTCTTAGCTTCCAGACCTTTAATAACTGTGCTTTTCATGTAGCAGAGGCTGATGCAGGGTCTTACGTGGCTGTAGAACAGTTCAGAGGTGGTTGCCAGCTGGGCTAGGTGCACATCCCAGGACTGAAAGCAAAGGAATCCCTACCTCCACCTGGTTCAGGATGGGTAGACGAGTCTCACAGTGGGTAGACACCAGGGGTATGCTCAGCTCAGTCCCAGTCCAGCCACAGTGGACCACTGAGGTTACCTGTATATCACTTGCATGTCCCACATCTTCATAACCTACAGAGTATCATTTCATCCCCAAATGCTCAGCTTGAGGCCATTTGAAGATTTTGGCATGTTGCTTGTAGGAACAGTCCAGTGAATTCTGAGTTGGCTGCAAAATACCTGAGGCTGACAGACATGCTAAGAGCAGAATTGTCTTAATTGTCAGGTATTAATATTGCTGGAACTTGCTCAAGATCTTACATATAAATCATTACCTCTTTCCTCCCCTCTCTCCCCCACACGCCAGCTTGTTGGTAGACTTGGACAGTCAGACAGCCACAGGGAAGGACTGCTTCTGGTTTTTAGTTCTGCAACACAATTAATTAGTTATGAAGGTTATTTTCGGAATGTTAGTTCCTTCCAGCTTCCTGTAACCTCACAGTACTGTACAAGATTGGTAGAAAAGCATGCAAATTTTATCAGCCATTCTGTAACTATTGTGGCATTGAACCTTTTCACCCAAAAGTCATTGCACCAGTCATCTTGTGATCGCAGCATTGAAGTATTTATGTATTGTCCACAGCAATTTTCCTCAAAGTACTATAGAACCCATAATTATTGCAGGGAGAATAATGTTTTATCCATTAGGCCTCAAAATGCTCAGAAGCATTGTCTACAGCACTGTCAACTTTTTCAGAAAAATTGCTACTAGTTCAATTTAACTTGATATTGATGCAGGTGGGAGAATGAGCAGACAAGGTCATGGTAGCCAGACTTGGTTTTTACAACCATTTCATACAGTTTGTACAGTAATGGTTTGAGCAAATGTAAGTAAAAATGGGAGGGTGAAATCCTTAGCCCTATTAAGAATAGGACACTTGGTTTTCAAAGTGCAGTCACCTGTGTTGTATCTGACTGACTGGGAATGGCAGAGTTGGTCTAATTAACTTCTTGCTTATATGATGCATAAAAAATAACCGACTTGAATTAGGTCTAAAAATTAAAAACTAAAGTTAAAATCCTGAGGAATACAGAAATTGGTTTGTAGACGTAGTGTCTCTCTCCCTCCTTGTATTTTTCCACTTATCTCCTGTGGACTTTTTTTGCTTGATTCAGCACCTGGAATTGGTAGTGGGGTGACAGAGGGTGCAACAGCAGAGGCAGAGAAAAATAGGTGCTTTGTTTCTGTGAGCGTCCACTTCCAATTTTACAGGAACAGCATCTGACTCGTGAAGATACATGGCAGGAACTCTCCCATCTGTGGGAACTCGGCAAGAGCAGCTGTTTCACTCAGAGGCAGAATACCTCTGACCGAAGGCAAAACCAAGTTGATCAGAATTATATTGCTCATCTGTGAGCCCTCAGGCTCTGGGATATCACTCCTAACACTATTAGTATATCAGGACATACTTGCTCATGTGTGAGGCTGGAAATATTCAGAGAACATCCTGCAAGAGGTGCCAGTGATGATTCCAGTGTGCTTGCACTTAAAGCATTATGGGCAAGGACTAGAGGAGTAGATGATTACAAAAGAAGGAACATGGGTTTTGTGCAAGCATTACAGGGTAGCATGGAGTTCTGGGCCTGGAAATGTTTCCTTTTTTTTATTCCATATAAACATTTTAATGTAATGTTTTGGTTGATGGTGCTCAGCTAGCCCTGTGGTCTTAGACTTGTCATCCCCAAAATCTGTAAACACTAACTACATATGTGTGCACAAATAACAATTAGGAAGAGGTTGAGATATGATCAAAATGAAGAAAAGTTGCAAACGTGAATAAATCCTTGTGAGTTGTGTTGTCTAGAATGTATAAAACGTTTGTCAGTGTCTTGGAGGAACAGAGGAGATTCATACTGCAGGAAAGGTAGACTTGGTGCTTTTCTTCATGGGTATGCAAGTGGGCTCAAAAATAGGAGAGCATGGGAGGGATAAAACCTGAGAGCTTGCAGCTCTGTTTGGTCTTCTAAACTTGAGAGCTTTGACTTACCCAGACTTGCAAAAGGGAAAAGATTTAAAACCTGTTTTCTGGTTGTTAGAAAAGCAACATATAATGTTACCTTGGCAACCTGAGATGCTCTGTGTTCAAAGAGAGATAAGGAGATTTTTAAAAGTCTGGAGAAAAGTCTTCACCAGAGCTTGTGTGTTGGTGAATGGCTCTTCAGAGCAGCAGTCACCTGCAAGCAGGCGTGATAAGACTTTGAACGGCAGCTGCAGTATGTCTGGAGTCTCTTGTGTATGTCAGCAATTAAATTTGTGGGGGGGGAAAAAAAAATTGCAGAGGTACATGTGAGTTGTAATCTTCCATTCTCTTTAGTTTAATCTTCTTTCTTCTGAGGTCTAAGGCACTTCTGTTCATTGATTTGGTGAGGAAGGAATAGGTGCTTCTATAAAACATCCTTTTATTTCCAGTCATGCAAAATTTCCATTTAATCCTGCAAATCTAATTCATCTTCAAATTCTGTGGTGGGCATTTTTTCTTTAGGTGTCAAGGTGACCCTTTGCATTGCATCTGAAAACTGCACTCCTTACAGTAAGACAAAGTAGACAGAAATGGCATCATTTGAGCTTGGAGAGGGGGACTAAAACATTGTGGTTTAGAGTGTGATAATACTAATCTCTCTATTCACTGTGGAGCACACTCCATGTTTCAGGGGAGGTGTAGTTTTGGGTACTTGAGGGGGTCTCCTGGGAGGCAGGCTGAGACTTTCATGAGAGCAGATCATAAAGAGATCATCAGACTGTTGAGCTCTCAAGATGTTTTCTAGTCCATCCTGCAACTCAGAGGAGGATCAAGTTGCTTAGGCCATTCTGGCAGAAGTTTGTCAAACCTGTTCTTAAAAGAAAAACCTAGTAGAGAGATTGTATAACTGCTTGAGGTAGTGAGCTTCTAGTTCTTATTCTTATAGATAGAAATTTCTTCTGAACATCTAATCTAATTCTGTTCTGTTGCAAATTAAATCAATTACCTCCTGTTCTATCCTCAGCAGACACGGAGAACAATTGATCACCATCATCTTTGCTGAATTTTACATAATGAGAGACTGTTATCATGTCATACCTCAGGTTTTCCTAGACTAAACAAGTAATTCTTGTTCTTCCTTCCCCTCCATATTCTTATGTCCCATTGCTTAAACTTTGTACTTTACTCAGTTCTGTTGCTCATGACTCTTGTTCATCCAAGTCTTTGGGTGCAAAGCTCTGTACTGGTGATGCTCAAAGATTTGGATATAGTTTTCATGGGTTGCTAGGGGTGATATGTTTTTAAAGAAATAACATGAGAATAAATACAAATGGGAGTTTTCATTACCTGTAACTCTTTTGGTATAGCATTCTTGACAGTCAGTATAGGGTTTAAACCCACATCTTAATATGTAGTCTACTTCCCTGAATGCCGCGCTGTATTAGCTGAACAGATTATTTTTCATTTCTTTATAAATAAAAACCAAACCCACAGCGTTGCTATGCTGTTCAGGAGGACTAGCAGCCAAATTCCTTCTCAGAAGTGAATGCTTATTAATGATGAGCGGGGCAACTAGATCTTTTTTTGCACTCTTGCAAGGATCAGTAACACACGGGCAGAAGACTGGGAAGTGAGTGAGTAGAATAACCTTTCCAGCCTCTGTCAAACTAGTTGCTAAAGCCAAACACCAGCAAAAATGACTCTGGGTCACTGAAGAGTTGTTCAGTGTCACATAGATTGTTTGCACAGATAGCGATGCCATTAATTCTAGCTGGTGTCCTTCACAGATCCATGTTCCTCTTACTCCTTGAAACAGTGCTGGAGGAGGATGTTTGCTTGGCTAGTTGCAAAAGTGGCCGTTCAGATATTCAAGTTTTAGCAATAACTATGAGATGCTGAGGCTAACTTTATTCATCAGGATGTTTTGAGGAGCCTTAGATGAAGAATCCATCATGAACTTATAAAACAAATTTCACCCTCCTTTCTCTCTGGGAATTGTCTGTGAACAATGTGTGATCTTCTTGAATTATTCAGCATTCAAAATCACTTGTCAAATAATTTCTATGAATAATTTTTGACTTGCAGTCTGTCCATGATCTGTTTATTGTGAATATTTGAAATCAGATCTGACTGATTAGCTCTGATTGCACACATTGGTTACCTAGGGCAGTGCTAGTCCCTGATGGGATGAGCCTAGGCCTTTGAAGAACATTTACACAGTGAATGCTTAAGAATTTTAAATTCACTCTTCACAAATAATCTCCAATGGCCACTAAAATTTGCTGTTTCTGTGAACATTTCTGCCACTAAACTCATTAGCTAGAATAATTGCACAAAAAGAACACAAAAGGGGGGAGCAAAGCGAGGCAGACCAATTTGTTTTCAAATCAGAATGAATATTGCTGAAGTATTCCACTCTTCCCCAGTCCTTTGAGACTTAGCTATGTAAGAGTATTTTGTGATCTTGATAGGCCTTTTATTCCTGAAGTTTTAACAACCCCTGTCTCTGGCAGGAAGGGTCTTTTGGATGCAGTGTTGTCATTTCCATGTTCCCCCCATCTCATTTTAAGCAGATAGAAAGACAGAAATTGAGGACTTAGAAACTGTTTAAGCAGTATATGTTTTCTGCATAAGCAGAGAAAAGTAGAAGGTTAAACATGGAATTAATGGATATAGGTCCCTTGGATTATTTGTGCCTGAATTTTCCACAGTGCTTTAAGACTCTGGTAAAACAGAGCAGATACTTGCATTTCAGGGATTCCATGGGTTTCGATTTTATTGCTCTTGGGTTCTTTTATGTTTCTGGACAGGAAGAGAGGGTGAGTCTCTTCCTTAATTTCCTTCAGAACCAGAAGCCTGTTTTGGTGTTGGCTAATTAGCTTTGGGAATCATGCTTAAGTAGATGCCTGGCTGTAAATTTGCCATCATTCTGTCAGCTGTGGTTCCCTTTGGTTTGGTCGCTTTTTTTTTTGCTTTTTTTTTTTCTCTTTTCCCCACTCACTCAGGACATAAACTTTAATGATGAGATTTCATGCTCAGTCAAGTTTTTGAAAGCCACTTATGAAGCATCAATCAGATTATATACCTGCCCTGGCTGGGTGGCTGCTCTTCCCTCCCTACAAGGGGTTGATGGTCAAAAATACATAATGAGCTACCACTGACAGCCTATCAGACTACTACCTCTCCCTCTCTTCCTGCCTCAAAAGCCTCTGCAAGTGATGGCTTAGTCTGTCACCATGGAAATTGTTATTGCTTGACATTACTCCAGAAAGTATAATTGTGTTTCCTTTGCTTCTCAACACATCCACTGACACATTAGCTCCCTTACCAGCCTTTACAGCAAAGGCCTGGTAAATCCCTTCTTTTTTCCTGTACTTCCACCTCTGACTTAGCACTGGATCTCATGTTTCTCAGTACATTTTTACCACTCCTCAGGTCAAGAGTCTCATTTCTGTTAGTCTTACTCCATGGCCTCTGGGACTCTGAGAAATCGAGGAGAATATTCCTACAAACAATAAAATTAACTCAGTCATACCACGAGTGTCACTGATAAAGGACAGGGCCTAATAGCTTCCAGTTCTTTTTAGGTAAATATGGTTCCTAAGTTGTAAAAATGTTTGGAAGCTGCTGAAGGCTTGCCTGTGCAAGGGCTTAAAGCATCAAGGTTTTTACTATTCTAGCAGTACAACCTGAAGAAAATCTCTTTGTTCTTTCCATGGCTTTTCTTCCTGTGTGGGACTTTGGTGCTAATACATCCTGTTTTCAGTTAACAGGAAAAAAAAAGGCTGTGTTTGTGGGTGTGCTTGTGGGATACCTGGGAATAAGCTCTAGCTGTGAGTTTAAGTCACTTACATAAAACACTGTATTGCCCATCTTTGATAAAGGGGTCTTGCCACATGAGCACTTCTGATGGACTGCAGTGCAAAGTTTCACAGCTATTTAAATTGCCAATGACTCTGTGGAAGAGCATGTGGCATTGTGGCCCTCACCTCTTGCCCACATAGTTGGTTGTTGCCAGCAGAGAGGAAGGCTGGACAATGGGAGACTTGATTTACTCAAGTTTGTCTTTCTAATACCAATGTCCTGGGAACAGCATCCCCTAACTATAATCAGCTGTAGATCTCTGAGGTCAACCTTATCTACTGCACTGTGCTGCTTCACTCATTACAGTGTGCTGAGTATTGGCATTTGGTCGACGACTTCTGTCCACCCCATTTCCAACTCAGCATTATTATTTGTCAGATGCTTGCCTACCCAACTGCTGTTTAAATGACCTTTCTAAATGTAAAAAGAATAACACATAAATATCTTCCACTAAATAAGAAAGTACAGATATTAGATAGAAGAAGCCTCATTACCTAGCTCTGAAGTAGAACACAGAGCTATCTCATAGCATGTTTTTATTTCTGCTAACAATATAGAAGAGGAAAAAAAAGTCATTGTTACCATTTCAAATCATGGAGAGATCTCATAGAGGGAAAAACCTAATTAGCAACATTTAAGTCTGGCCAGGACATTGTGGTAAGTAACCACAACTCTTGCAAAAAGCATCTCAAAATTTATTCGTTCTGTAGCTGATATAAGCAAACCCTCACAAACATCAGATGTACTATTGGACTAACACTTGATGACTTCGAAGATGAATTTTGTTCCACTAAGTAACAAACATTCTCTTTGATAAATGAATTTGGATTTTTGTTGTTGTTGTTCAGTTTGGTTCTTTGGGGCAAGCAAAGCTTATTTTATTTGTAATCTCGTATATCCTTGGAGTGTCACTATTCTGTAAGGTCTGCCCTAAATGAATTGCTGATAGCTTAAATTATCTGGGCCTCTGCTTTGCTGCTTTACCATGTGGCAGAGTAGAATTAATACAACAAGAGTTGTAAGTGACTCATTAAGGCTTCCTACACTAGACAGGAAGCATGAAAAAGGAGCAGTATGCTGAAGGCCTGTTTTAGCATTGCTCTTCACTGGAAGCTTTGTTGCATGACTAACTGGGGCCATGAGATTCCCTCTACTTTTCTGCTGAGACTGACTGAATTCTGCAGTAATGTTTGTTTCCAGGAATAAATGGTAACCCTTGTTCTGTGAGTACTTCATCACACCAGTAACTTGTGTTCAGATTAGTCAACACCATCAGAACAGTCTCCTCTAGTTTCCACACTGATGTGTGCAAACCTATATATTCTGTAACATCTACTTAGCTGTGCAAATACAATCCCTCTGACAAACAGCTTGCATTTTACACAAGAAAGAACCAGATGAAACTTCCAGCCCACATAAGATACAGCTTGCGGCATGATCTCTTTAGCATAGGCTTGCCCTTGCTTCAGGTCCTAAAATCAGAAACTGTTTTATGCATCAGAGGCTGCAATGTTATTCTCAGCTAATCCCATGCTTCTGTCCTCACCACCAACGCTGCTTTGCTTTCCACAGTTCTGCTGTGTAATGGGTCTCTGTCTATTTAATGAGTTGATGAGCTGTTTTCAGAGATCAAATACTCTCTTCAGTACACACATACCTTCATCTACTAAAGCAAATTCTATTGGCTTTGAGAAAAGGGTTGACAGTGTAGAAAAAAAGACTGATGAAGGGAAAGGTTGTGTGACTGCTGAGCATTCAGATCTGGGAGGCAAGAAGGGCTAGTATTTTATTCCTCCAGTGTTTTGTGTATCCATCACTCGGACAGAAACCCTGTTAGTGGAAATCTAATTCTTCAGTCACTGGCCAAAGTTAATTAATTTGTAAATATATTTCATCTTCTAAACGACAGCCCTTTCCAAGAGAGGAGCTGATAGAAAGAGCAAAGGGGTTAAGGTGTCGTGTAACACCGTGTTCACCCCAGGAGATTGAGGTGACATCAACTAGTTCCATCTCCTCCACAAACAACCCTTCACAGCATGGAAATACTGTGATTAAAGTGAGGTGGGAATGCTCTTGCATTGCTCCTTGTGTTCTGATTGCTTTGCCTTTTGTAAAGAGGAGAGTCCATCCAGAGCTGCATTTGTCTAGCTTATTTTCCCTGGCAGTGACTCCTTCTGGAATGGTCACGTCTACTTTCCACCTGGTACTGCCCTCCCTACCACTTGGTTTCCTGATTAGCAAGAAGGGATCTTCTGGCTTTGTCTGAAAAACATTTCCTTGAAGGGCACTGGGCACATGTATGTGTGGTTCTGAGATGACAGAGCTTCCATAGAAAAACTCAGAGAAACTTGAGAACTGGGCTAACAGGAATACTATGAAGTTCAGCAAGGAAACATTCAGTATCTGGGGCAGAATAATCCATTGTCAGTACAGGCCAGGAACCATCTTTTTGAGTAGCAGCCCATCTAGGAAGGATCTGGGCGTTAACGTAACCAAGCAGAATAGGAGCCAGCAGAATATGACAATTATCTTAATGTTGCCCAGCATGCAAAGTGTGGCTAACAGACCAAGAGATGCTTTTATTTTCCTCTGTGCAGCTGTGCTGGGGCTGCATGAGGATATTGTATCCAGTTTAGGCTTCCTAGTTCTACAGAGGTTTTCAGAAACTGAGGAGGGTCCAGTGGAGGGCAACCAAGATGGTCAGGAACCAAGAAAGCATGGATTATGAGGAAAAATTGAGGGAATTTGTTCACTTAGTCTGGTGAAAAGGAGACAGTGGGGTGAGCAAATAGTAGCTGACAGCTACTTGATGAGTGGCAAAGGCAACAGAGCTAGACTTCCCAATGGCAAATGATAAAACAAGGCACAGTGGACACAAGTTGCAGGGTTCAGATCAGACGTTAAGAAAAACTTTCTGGGGAGGAAGTGTTGCATAGGAAAAGATACCCAGATTGTTGCAATATCTCCATCCTTGGAGATTTTAAGGCTTGGCTGGACAAATCCACAGCTGACTTGATCTAGTTTTGAGTGGGAGATTAGACTAAATGACCTCCAGGGTTCCCTTCCAACTAGCATTTGTCATTCTGTCTGTTGAAGTTGTTCACTTTGATATAAAGAAAAACAAAATCAAAACACTTTGAAGCTGAAGTTGCCAACATATAAAATGGCCATCAAACCAAAGGTTTGCTATTCTGGAAAAATGAACCTTCCGAAGCAGAAATAATGGTGTCTCTGTACAGCAATTACAGGTTGTCTAGAACTCAGTCTTGGTCCATTCCTGTTGTGAAAATCTGTTTTGACAGAGAGGAAACTATGCTTCAGCTTCATTTAAATGAGAAGTTTTATGAAGTAGGTATAAAATTAATGTATTATGGGCAGCACCTTTCCTTATGTTGTTTATTTTGCTGTGTAATTTCTTAACTGATGATCTGGGACTACAAAAGAAGCTGACACCACTGAAGTAACCCAGCGGTGAAATAGTTGGTAAAGTGGGCATTTAAATCATCATAGTTAACTTTGGTAGTTAACATAAATTTCAGATTAGAAATGTTCATTGTTTTTGGAAATAGCAAAACAAATTATCAGAACAACCACACTGGGTTGTCCTGCACTTTGTTCACTTTTTGTTTTGAAAGATAGAAGGGTGAGAAGCACACTTTCTAGAAATGAAAGTGCAGGTTTCAGGTCTTAAGACTTATGAGCTGCATGAAAACTGAACACACCAATCAGAATTTCCCTTCATTCCTTTGTTCCTTCCTTCCTTCCTTCCTTCCTGAAAGTCTTAAGAATTTATTTGGGTCTCTCTGGTTTTATTTTTGATTACTTACTTATGTTTTGACATTGCATTGGAGCATTTGTTGTGAGCAGTGGCTAACTTCTCTATGCACTGATGAAATATGTATTTCTTTCTCCTTGGCATAATCTAGTGCTTATACTGTGGATAGTATAAAATTTATGGCACCTTAAATTGTTTACTTGGAGACTTCTTGGCGCTTGTAAACAAAAGGAACAGGAGGTACTTACATCTCTTAGTAACTTTAACTAGCTCTAAAAAAAAAAGTTTTTGATTATAGAACTTCCCAGTTTATTTCGCTTTCACTTTTTCCTCTCATTAATAAGTGAAGATATAATTTGTTAAATTCTTAGTAAGTGGGATTGAAGGGTCACCAGATTGCTAAGTTAAAGGAACAAATTAAATATCAATACCAAATTAAAGTGTTGGCCAGGCTAGAGAGAACTGAAAAACAATATCTGTACTCCATTAGCAGCTTGGAAATTGTGGAAAACTATCTGTCAGCAGAAATTCCACTGTCTTCCATATATCATCCAGTATCTTTGATGTGGCAGGCAAAAGAATTCACCAATGACAGGTGCTGTCACAGAATATATTTATTCCACAAGTTTTTATTTTCTCCATCAGCTACAATGATGGACAATCATGTCTTGTTTCCTGAACGATGGCAATTTCTTAGAGATTCTACAATTGCTGCCCTTGAAGACTGTCTGTTTCGTGAACCAATGTCAAAATCTATCTATATGCCTGTATAAAACACTTATCGCTGTGGTATTTAAGCACTCTACATGGATTAAAAATGAACAGTGAAGCTGCCTGGAGGATAGTCAGTAAAATCTACTTAAGTTTTGGATTTTGTGATATAATGTGATTTCATTGGGTTGACAGAGGGACACAAAAAAACTCTCAGACATTTCACAGAAATTTTGAAAAAGAGCTGTTCGTATTTGTTAACTCAAAAAGAGATTAAAGTATTGAAAAATTGAGAACAAATTCTAGTTGTCAATGTGACTTAAACCTTGACATGCAAAAGAATAAGGGTTTTTTTACTTCCTTGCATGACCGTGAGAGGTGGGTTCGTAATCAGTCTATATTAAGTGGCTTTGCCACTACGATGACACTTCAGGAGAGAGAAACCTCTCCCTGTCCTGTTCCATTTTCCCCTCATCAGCACCTCAGTTGAGTATTAACAAAACATATGGCAGCAGGTTAAAAAATGGCTTCAGAATGCAGGTTCTTTGGTTTTCAAGACTGCCATTAAACATACTGCTTCCAAAGGCAAGTTGCTTGACCTCTCAGATAGCAGTCCAGCGGTATGTTTGGCTCAACAAAGTACAAAGCCTGCAATATGGGCAAAGAGACTCTAGGCTAATGACTTGGCTGTGTTCCCATCGCCTCAGAAACCAAAATGTTCCCTTCGACTGCAATCAGTTTATAATTTAAGAATTGTTTAGAAAAATCTTTTAAGTGTTGTACCTGTTCTGAATAATATGGGAGACCCTAGCTATATACCACGTATGATATGTTTGATGTTATGTACCTCTCGTATCTTTCTGTCAAGCTATGAACTCCATTTTGTTTCCAGAGTATTTTTTGACTACAAAACTGTTCTCCACCTCCTCCTTGACTACTTAGGCTCCACGTGGAGTCAAGACACACAAGAAAAGACAGGAGAAATTAATGCACTCAGCCAACACTTAAAATATAAGGATACCAATCCTTGTTGGGTAAATAACACTGAGGAAAAAAATAACATTTCTCATAGTGATAGAGGAAAGCTCATCATTGTTGAGTAAAATTTTGTCAGGCTATTGGTTGTGTCAAGATGATGGATCTTTGGGAAGGAAACAAAATAATTAAAGATAAGCTTGAGGATGTCCTTTTGGAATTGAAGACGGCCCCCGTGGATAGGGGTGGCAAAAGCATGTAGCCTGTGCATCTCCTTTGGGAAAAGCTTCTTTTCCCTTAAGGAGTAGATAAAAAGAGGGAGCTGAGAAGGCTCTGGGAGTCACAACAGAATCAACAGAGCAGCAGATGGCACCCTACACCTGTGTCTAGGGCCCACATAATTAAAGAAATATGCAAAGAGCAAAAATTTTCATTACCTTACAAGAGTTATTGACTAATTCCAAATATCTGTCTATGATTGAAGCATCAGCAAAATTCTGGCTTGTATTCTTGAGAAAAGAAAGTATGTATATGCCGTCAGCTATCTCCTTGGCAGTTTGAAGAAATAGCACCAACACCAATTTGTGTCGCATTTGGCATCTACAGAAAAGTTTTGTTTTGAGGTGATGCTGAAGAGGCTAATACGGCTGCTTGCCACAGTGAGGGAGTTTGTAAATTCCTTGGGCTAGACAGTAACTGGGAACATGTACAGACAGATCTGAGGAAGATTCAGGCTGTCAATAATATACCTACCCTAACAGACCAAGGGAGCCTGCAGTTTGGTAAATATAAGGCTTTGTATGGCTGTCCAGATCAGCAACCTGAGATCATATTCATGGCAAGATGCCTGGTAGAGATAGGATACGCATTCTCATTAAGAGTTTGAGAAATAAATGGCAACTAATGACCAAGGTCTTAACAGAGGGATAGTAGATAATGTTAAACATGAAGCTACCGGAGCAGGTACTCAAGCATTTATCTATATAATGTATTCAAAACTGGAGGCCAATGAGTTATGTATCGTAGCTGCAGCTAAAACCTGAATCTCAGTATATACAAGTGGAGAAAGATGTCCTAGGTTAGCTCATGGTTATGAAAAATTTGCAGGATGTATTTCTTGGAGGCCGGTATTAGCTGAAACTGACTGCAAGCCATTCATTGCAGTTCCAGGAAGCACTGGGCAGACACTTGCCAGGCGTAGAGGAATTATTTTTTTCTGTCCAACTGCAAAGGTATGATTTGCAAACTGAATAGTAGAGGAAGAGGTCTGGTGGCTGCAGTTACATTCTTGAGCATTTGTAAGAAAGATGTATAGGAAAGCACACAACTAGGTATATGTCAACCTGATTAAAGGGGAAAAAAAAACTTAAACCAACAAAACCCGAACAAACCTTCCTGATCTCAAGAAAATAGGAAGAGTTGTTCTGATAACATAATTAAGGAATAGACCTTTTAGAAAATCAGTGAAACTATTGACTAGACGTTGATGTGCCCAGTCCCTTTCAGGATTAAGGATAACTTCTCAATACTACAAAGGATTTTGTTTTAGGGCACCAGGATGATGGTCTGAAACATGTTACCGGGAAATATGATTAAAATGATACATGAAAGTCATTTAGGGATTGAAAACTCTGAGAGAGGTCGGAGATATTTTCTAGTGTCCCTCAAATGAACGGTGATACTGAGGAAACTACCAAAATGTCAGAAATAGAGTTCAGTGCGCTAAAAGAGACCAAGTTGGCAGCACAGGAAAAAAATTGTGCTTGAGCAAGAGAGACATAGATTTACAGAAAAATGTATTGGTTCCCTGTCAAAACTTATGTGAGGATGCTACAGCCAAACAGGTGTTTGCACATGTCAAATCAATTTCTGCTGAAAATAGCGTATGTGATAGATTCTGAAAATTCATTATGGTTGTGAAATGTATTGCTCCCCACTTGCAAAACAGAGGAAAACATATAGTATGTTCGTCCAGTGTAGCAACATGAATATTCATTGTGACCCTGATCCTCAAAAGTATTCTAACCCCCATTATTTATACAAGTTGGATATGATCTCAGGGCATTACCAGCAGGGACTTTTCTGTTAGCTTCAAGCCTGGGGTGGAAATGCTCTTAAAACTTTTTGAAGGAGGAAATGGGCTACATGTGCATCTGTCTAGTGGAAGAAGGACTTTGGAGGTAGAGTGTCCTGAGGGCATGATTTAATCAGATTTTGTGGTTCCCTTTAACTTCTGGATATATAGGCTGGATTAAGTCAGCAGTAGAGATATCTGGTGAGAAGTTTTTGTTTGCTTATTTTCAGGTTTAGATTAATAAATTGGAAATTACATTTCATTTCAAACCCTAAGGATTTCTCTAACACTGCTTATGATGTTGGAGCCCAGTTCTTGCAGAAGTACAGTAATGATCTACATCTATTTTTACTTTTGTGGTGAAATATGATTCATTAAGCATGTAAAGGAACACTAAGGAATATCAGATACAGGTAAAGAGTTGGAAAATGCTGGAGAAATTCTTTGTGTGTGGTTTGTTGGGGATTTTTTCATATATTTTTCTGCACGTGTGGCTTTTTTTAGTCTCCACAAGTGCACAAAACACAGAATTTTGAGACCAGTGCCACTGAAATGCCACTAACTGTTTCATCTGGAGCCTTGCCCTTTTCATAAAACTCTCAGGGCAGAGGCAGCCATTGTGGGGGAGGCTGAACTGCACCTCTGCAGCACTAGCCAGTGTAGGCCCAGGAAGTTTAGCCCTTTAGCTCTCTGCCCACTGTAAATCCACTCCTGATCTTATCTAGATTAGCCATTTTATACTTTCCCCACTTGTTGACTTACAGTCTCATTTCAGGTCTTATCTCAGATTATCCCTTTGATTCTTTTCTGCCTGTGCCACTTTATCTTTCCCCTTCTACAGCCATTTATTATTTAATACTTTTCTGGGGTTGTGTTTTGTTTTGAAACTCTGGAAAGCTGTTCAGAACGGCGTGCATAAAAGGAGCTCTACAAGCATGCTGCGTTGTAGCTGTTTCACCCAGGTTATGGGGTTTATCACAGGTAGACTATGTCACACAAGTTATCAGTCACCTCTGCATCAGAGAAATGGAGGCAAAGTATCAAGTGTAGCACCCATGCAGGCAAGCTGCAAAAGCTTGTGTAGCTGCAGATGAGCAGTATAAACGTGCTAACACGTTTATACTCTGTAGTTCATTGGTGGAATAAAATAGGGTTCACATCAACTCAGACTTTCATTTCTGGGAAAGGGGTAGACCTGTCAGTTGTTAGCTTGGAATTATCCTGGAATATACCTATTAGATCTTTGTAGAAAGCCTGCCAATTTTTATTATTTCAGTCCAAAATGTCCACTCCTGGGGTATTCAATATAGCTGCTGCATCTATGTTCTTTGTATACTTTAATTATGTAAATTACATGTCAGTAATATGAAATCCCAGGTGGTGGGGAATGGCACAGCACAGGCAGTCTCATAACAACACTGTTAATAGAGAGCAATGCTCCCTTGTATGTGTGCTTTCAAAAGCTGTCAATATTAGTGCTCACAGAAACTTAAATGGACAAGAGAGAACAAAAAGTATTCAGTGTCTCAGAGAGTCTCTATCTAGCCTAAGTTGGGAAACAATAGATGATAGAGAAGAAAGACAGCTGGAAAGACAAGGTAGTACAAGGCATGAGGTAGCAGCCTCAGTGCACTCTAGAGGTCTGCAGGCCTGCAGTTTGCTTCCTTTTATAGTTACGGAATAATTGTTGTTTAAGGAAGTGGTACAGGGATGCTGAATGCTATAGGGATTCTTCACGCTGTCTTGGTGGTCTTGGAGGAAGGTGATCACAATTTGTCCTTTTTTGTAAAGACTTGGAGAAATCAGTGCTCTGTGATACAAGTCTGAACAGCTATTGCATTTGGGATATTGAAAGCATGAACTGCACAGTACAAATGTATGAGCCTGTATCTATGCCTGCCTGTCCTTTGTGCTGACTGGCGTTAGAGACACTTGCATCAGTGCTTGCATATGCCCAGGATTTTGTTCGGCACTACACAGAGCACATACTCCAAGGTGTCGAGCGCCCTTTGGAACACAAGGCAACAGGCCTCGTGCAAGCAGCAAGAAATTGTCCCTTCAGATAATGTTGTCTCACCAGTGAGGCAGAGAGGATTTTTCCCCCTCTATCGCTCCTATGGTCTACGTACAACTATTGGCACAGTTACGGCAAGGTGGTGTAGATTGAGATTCTTGTTCAAAGGAAAGCAGTTGCTAGTGATGGATGCTATGGCCAGCTTCTCAGTGAGAAAAATAGGTTGCCAAATATTTTAACAACTGCTGTGTTAAACATTTATTGCAAAGCAAGTTTGAAACTGAAATTAGAAGTGTCTAAATATGTACACAAACAAACCTTGTCTTTTAACAGAAGTTTCCCCCCACCCCCTTACCAGCTGCTTCAGGTGTCAGTGTGTACGTAACCAAGTCTAAGGACACATCTGCCTGTCCCTCAGCTCTGAAACAGTCAGCATCCCCATAGCACCTTTATCTATCTTCAGGGTTGTCATGCCTGCCTGCCTGCCCCCCATTTCCTACAAAGTGCTTCTGGCTTTCAGATCCAAGAGGAGCAGGTTGATTGAAGCCTCTGTGGAGATGTTAAAGGAGCAGGGAGCAGCTGTGGGAGACATCTCCATTCCAAAGGGTTTAAACATATACCTCCCATTTTAATTTCCTCCTAATTTTCTATTCTCAGGGAAGAGGAAAACAAAACAAAACAAAAAGACAAAGGCTCAACTGCTTGCTTTGCCACAGACTTTGCATGGCTATAATGCAAGTCACTTTGTTTCTCTGTTTTCTCCCTGTAAGTGCGATAGTAATGTTCTTTCTCCCATAAAGATTTTCTAAGGCAACACATAAATAGGATTTTGGAAAGCTAAAATGATGTGGTGATAGGTATATAAGTTATAAAAGCATCTAAGATCATGTACGGTAATTAAAGCATACGAAAAATTGCCTAATGGTGACATAGTGATGCGTGCCACATTCTTTCCTTTCTTTCTTTTGAAGTGGCCTAAATTTACAAACAGCTTGCCCGTATTGATTTTGAGAGAAATTAAAAGGCCCTCCATTCTCCATTGACAAATCACTATCTGGATTTGCCTTCTCTGTGAACTCTACAAGGGAAAATGAAAGAAAATTATTTAAAAAAAAGAAATTAAAGCTTCAGCAGTGACTGGACATCATATCTTGAATCTGTTCCATTTGATGAACCATTCTGTTTGCAGAGGTTTGTAGTGTCTTAAAGTTGTAATTTAAACTACTAAGTTCCAGTCCTAGACATCGGGAGAGTCTAGTGAATGAGGGGAATTTATTTATTTTTTAAACTAGTATTTTAGCCATAAGACATGCATTTTTAAGGGTTACGTGGACTCTAGTGATCGATACTATATTGTAGGGAGTTGCAGTGGTTATTTTCCTTATCATTGAAAATTACAGGTGGTTGGGAATGTTCCATGGGAATGATTTTCTGGGAAAAGATTTTTTACAAAATTGAAACTTTCTTTTGGGAAATCAAAATGAAAGACTTCATTTTATTGTCAGTTCAACTTAAATCATAAAACTTAATTTTATAGAAGTGAGCCAAATGCTTTATTTTGATTCAGTTCAATACATGTTTAATTTCAACTTTTCAGTTTGCTAGGGGACTAGAATGAATGTTGAAATGTCAATATTTCTCACTGGATGGGAATGTTACCCAGCTGTACTCGAAGTGTAGTTGAAAAATTCTTCTTTGGGTATCATAGACCAAAACTGCTAATTCTGAGGCTGTTTTCAGTATGTGTTTCTTTTGCTGGGTGGTGAAGGAAGCAAGTCAAATTGTTATCTTCTTTGGTCTCTTGTAAATGAAAAGGGGTTCTTAAACCTGTAACATTTAAAGCATAGCACCTTTAAGCAGCACCTTAAAGCTCAAGCCCATACTGCGTGATGTAACATCTCTTTTTTCACAGATAGAACTGTAGCAGAATCATTGTTTCTAAATTTTGCCCAGGCATTGCTGGCAGGGAAGGGTGGTCAATGCTAAGCTTGGTCCAAGTTACCTTCTATGCCATGCATTTTTCCATTTCTGCGACCAGTGGCTCAGCTCCATAGGTGGTGGTATTTGGGAATGCTTGTACAATCAGCATATCATGTAACTGCTCATCATTCTAAGCAGGAGAAAAGGCCAGTAGCCATCAGCATCAAAATTGGAGCTCACACTACAGCAATACTCAGTTGGACAGTGCAAGGAGTACTTCACACTGGGGAGCCAGAACAGACTATAAAACTGAACTGGTTCCTAAGCCAGCTTTAAAATCAGTGCACCCTACTCCCTGCTATTGCTGTCCTCTCCCAGGAGCGATGCTGCCTGTATTCCTGCCTGCTTCTCCTCCTTTTTTCCCCTCTGCCTACTCATGGTGTGTCATCTATGATCCTGGCCCCAAATGTGGGGCCAGACTATTTGTCTTTGCAAACACAAAAGTGAGCCTTTATGTGTGCCACCAATGATTTTGAGAGCTTCAATGGCATATTATTTAATACAGCTTTTAAGAATTGTTTATGATCCATCCAAGACCAGCTTCCTCATATTCCTCTATGGGGAGTGTGTGCGACTGGTGTTTCCGAGCCCTTCTGCTGTTCCCTCTTGCCTGCCAAGCCAGGAGTTGTGTTACTTCAATCTGTAGGAGCCCGTCATCATTTGGTATTTGGTGAGAAGAAGAAAGGGTGAAGAAGCAGCTTTCCCCTGTACTGTTCCTCCAGCCATTAGTGACTCATTAAAAGCATTTACTTCTTGTTAATGCAACATGGGCAGTGTCTGAGCAGTAGCTGTGATGGGAGCTAGGAAAACGTAGGCTCACATGTTTGAACAGAGACTAACCCGCAGGAGGGAAAATACCCTCTGCCTTTAATGTTATCTTAAAACATGCAAGTCAAGGTGTTATTAAACAAATGCATCTGCTTCAATAGGATGTCAAGGGTGTCAGCCTCTTCCTTTTTCTCTGTGATTGTCCTAAAAGCAGATGTTTGATCAAGATCATATACTTTGTCAGGGGAGATCCTATGTTAACCACCCCCCTGCCCCCCGAAAAAAGGTCCCTTTAATCAGCTGCTAGAGTGCTGTACCAATTACCTCCCTACAGGGTGACCTTTTTATCTTGTAATGGCATTTTGGAATCCAGTCGCCCGAACCACACTGGGAGTGTATGCATGTCACATTTCCAATTCTCTCTCTCTTTTTCCCCCCGCTGTTGTTGGCACTGAATACGGCCTAATATATTCATGACCTAATTAGAGTAATTTTTGCATAATAACGACCTCCCGGGGGAAACTTTTTTTAGGTGATTTTTGTGCGTGTGTGTGTGTGTGCACGCTCACACTATTCAGACACATTAACTGGAACAAGTGTTTCTTAATTTTTAAGTGTTTCTCTGGTTATTACAAGTATTTTTATGTCATTTAAAATGGAAATGATGCAACAGGAAAACCCAGAGGAGGTACAGGTTATTTATTTTTCTGCTCTGAATTTCTCTCTGTTACTGTGAAGCTTGTGTCCTCTCTTCTGAATGTCCAAGACAGCATCATACTGCCTTGCCAGTATTGCATCTCAGTGCTTTTAAGGCTTCATCCCATCCTTGCCAGCTTCATCCTTCCCCTCTGTCACTCAGCTTCTTTCCCTCGTGTCCTGATTTGACCTTCAGTTTTCAACTGAATCCTTCATTTGCTGTGATGGTCACTTACTTGACCTTATCTACACTCAAGGGCTGTGCTCTCTCCCTCTGTCTCTGACATCTCAGTCCAAGTACGTGTGATCTGCTGTAGTGGTAGCCCATCTTTGCAGACTGTCTCAGCCTGTAATGACCCTTACTGTGTTACTAACTTACCTGATACTTGATGGCTCCTCCATTCCTTGCTGACCTTTCTGTTTTCCCTCACAGTTTCCACTTTCTTCTGTTCAACTTCTACTGATTGTCTTTCCTGGAACACAGCTTCTACTCTGAACTCTCTTTTCTCTAGCTCCAGTTTTTCCTTCTCTTCCAGCCCTTGCCGTTTCTTAGGTATTGTTTTCTATTTTCAGTTTTCTAGAGAACATAAGAACAACTCTTTCTGACAGAGATCATGGGCCACATTCCTCAGTGTTTCACTGGTATAAATAAAGTAAGTCTATTGACCTTCATGGTGTTAGTGGAGATTTACACCAGCAGGACATGTTTAGTTTCATAAACATATTAATCATATTTTCCCTAAACTGCTATTTAAAGAGCAGTAAGGGATAGTGTTCAGAGCACTTACTTGCTCTAAAATGACACTACAGGATGGGTTTGCTTAAAAAATTTATTTTATTTGTTTTCTGTTTTCCTATGTGTTTATTTTAGTTGGAGTAAATAGTTCACTCAAGGTTTATGTCAATAAGGAAAGACAAGCTTTCCATAGCCAAATGCTTTGTAGTGTTTAAAAAACTTGTGCCTTGCTGCAGTCCTCATTCTTCCATCCCTGGGATCTCCATACCCAGCTCTGCTGCCTTTGTCCAGTATCAGTTTCTACAATTCCAGGTTTGTCCACTTCAGTTCCTTTGTACTTGTGCATCCAGAAGCCTTGCAAATGCCTCCTGTTACTGACTTGAGCATATCACTTTTTAAAAGTCAGGATGAGCCCTGCCTGGATCTGCAGATCTATCTCCTGCTTCTGTTATAGTCCTTCATCTTGTGCCTAACTGCCAACTCACATCATGCCTGGCTGACAGCATCCCCTGTCATTTCCAGTGTGCGTACATGTGCCAACAGAAGATGGAGAATTGAACAAGCGCACCCCAAAAAACTTGTTATCAAAATCTGGGTTTTAAAAAAAGGCTGCAGGAATGTATCAGTCCACATTAGAAAGCCTCACAAAACATTCCTCAGTGCTGTTCACCGTAACAAATTTTTTGTGGGATAGCTGCAAGATACATTATGCAAAACTGGCGTATTCGTAAGATTGCTTCACATCCTAGCACCTTTCTGTTTTGATGTTGGTTCTTGCATTGCTTTCTCATGTGCCTAGGCCTTAGCATATACAAGGGAACATGCACATGATAAATGGGAATGACTGCAAATGAATGTTGGAGAATTGCCATCATATCTTTAAAGCTGTAGTTCAAATGCACCTTACATTTCATTGTCTTCATGTGTAATTTCAAGCTAGGCACATGGATTGTGTATTAATACCTACAGATTGTGGGCTTAATGGGCTTAGGAGCGAGTAAAGAAGGTACAGTGTTGAGGCTCCAAAAGCTGTTTGATTAGTGTGTAAAACTGAAGGTACTGCAGGAACAGGTGGGCTTGGGTGTGGGGATGGAAGACAAAAAGAGGAGGTGTGGATAGATTTGAGGTAATTCTGGATATTTTCACAGCAGTTCTGCCTAATGCTCCATCTGTGCTTGTGTGCTTGTGCACACGGAAGGGATGGCATATCCCTTTCAGATCACTGGAGAAAGGGCGATTTTGAGGATTGTTATAAGCGCTGTGCATGGGGGAATAATTCATAAGCAGAATAGAAGAGGCTGTAAGTGTCTTGTGGGCTAGTGTGCCAATTAACTTTGGTAACCTTTTCAATCTTGCTTCTGCTGTTCTTTGTCTTTCTTGTTTCCTTCAGTCAGGCAAAATTCATGTTATTTACCCTTTTCCTTCTTGTAACACCCAGCAGTGATCTGAAGAAGGAGAATCTTCTGAGCTAGAATAGAAAAGCAGAGGGACAGAAGGGGACCAGTGTCTTTAAATGGGAAGCAATAGAGCAGTGGAAACCATGTATTTTGATTCTTGGCCACATCACACCTGTATTCCTAACTTTCTAGAAGTTACATAGGGCCTGAAACTTTTATTCCCAAATTCTCCTGTTCTTCAGAGCTTCAGTTAAGAACACCAAAATGTGTATGCTTTGAATCTGAACTCTGACCGCTCGAATCTGTGAATTTAGGTTTTTCAAAGCTGACTTTCTTAGGAGGTTACTGCTATGTGCTGTTTCTGTCCCCCATTCCTTTAGAAATTATCCTGGTACTTCTTCATGTGAACTTGATCAGGATCAGCAAATCCTGTGACATCATGATGACGACAGACAGAGAAAGACATATAAACAGGATGTCTTTGAACTGGAAGTAAGATCAGGTTTTGAGTTCAGTTTGGGTTTTGTGGTGGTATTATCGGACAACTTTGATTAAACGTAGTCACATAGTCACCATCCCTTGCTTTTGGCCTTATTATATCCCTAAGCAGGGAATCATGGTGGGGTTTTCAATCTAATGTTCTGATGGCTGCTTGATTGCAGGATATTATTATCAGTATCTTCAAACATCTGAGTTGTTTTTGCAACATCACAATCCTGTTGCTGTTAGGTGCTCTACATTTACTGGAGTAAAGGCATTTCTTGATTAATTCCTCTTCTTACCCTTTCCTATAAAGATGGCCCTGGTGACAAAACTGAGCATATATTGGAAATCAGGAGCTTTGGTTTGGCCATACTTTATCATACAAAGAACTAACAGTGATTCAGGATGCTTTGGATGTTTTCCAAAGAACTTACTTCAGAAGTGCAAGGCTTGACATTTAAAGAACAATGAGAAATCCCAATCGCTACCTACTGCTTCTTGACACCAGGTGCATCTTCTTGCTGTACCCAAATGGAATAAATCTGGAATAGAAAAGAGGATGAGACTCAAGAGACTCTGGAGTTCCCTGAAGCAAAAAAAGAGAGTAATAACCCCACCCCCCAAAAAAAGAAGCAGAAGGAACTATATTAGGCTGAATAAAGAAAAAAAATCCAATTTAACACCCCCTGACAACTTTCTAGTACCGCGCACAGTATGGTACTATGACAGCATGAAAATCTTCCCTTGATAATTCCCCACTCCCCAAAAATCTTGAGATGAGTAAAGGTGCGAAGGCAGAGAGGGCTTGCTTCCCTTTTCTCTAAGATTCCACAGATACATAATTATAATCCTTAAATCTTGTATCTTCTGTTCTGCTCTGACGGTATCATTTGAGGTCCAACTGTTTCATCCTCTTGAGAATTTCTAAGGGAACAAAACCTCAGCCTGGAAAAAATGGGCTTTATTCCTTTGTCTCATGTCGCTTTTTTTCCTGATTAACCACAGCAAGTATCTCAGGGAGAGAGGAGTCTGTGGCTGCTGGGTAATCTGGTTCAGAAGGTTTCTTTAACAGCTGGATCAATAAGTGCTTCTTCCAGATGCCTGTTTGCTTGATTGATTTGGTTGACTTTTTCCCTTTTCATCATCTTTTTTTTTTTCTCTTGGCACTTCATTTTAATTCATCTACGAATGACCCTCCCCCTCTCCAGATGCCTCTCCATATTTAACTGCTGCCTGACCATTCTGTGGACTTGGCACATCCCTAGCCCCAGGACCCTTATGTAAGAAAAAAGCCTGAAGCTCTCATTAAATAGCCTTTTTGGGCAAGGCAGTGGACTGCTTGGTCCTGAACTTTCTTGCAGCAGCCAAGCCTCACCTGAGAACGTGACCTGCGGTCAGTGCCTCACTCGGTCATGCAGAGCCAGCACAGACCCAGCAGGGTTTATTAGTCTGGGCTCTGTACCCCACTTTGCTCATAAGGGAAACATACCTCCCTGCTCTGCTGCCAGCACTTTCAACTCTCCTCCCAGCCTCACCTCCTGTATGTGCAGAAGGGTGCTTCTTTGGGTGCTGACAGAAGAGTAAAACATGCAGGTCCCCTACCCTATCATTACCCTTGATAAAGTATGTTGCATAAACATCTGTACCCTTTTCAGATCACAGCAGGGAGTGACCGTAAAGTTCTCACGCACCTGCAAGAACATGGAGTCCCTCCCATTGCAGTGCTCCTTGGTTTATGAGACTGCATACCGTTGCTGGATCCTCCACCCACCATCCAGTAAAACAGTTCACAAGCTCCAGCAGTTGGTTCCATCTCCCCTTTCAGCAAGGCTGCTGCTTGCAAAGGCCATTGACTTTCCTGACAGAACATTTTTTCATTGGAAAGTGCCTTTTGCTGTGCAATGTTCATTCGCAATGTTGTTTTATCATTTTAGAATCAAAAAACTGTAAAAGTGCCTTGATTTCATCTAAATGCAATGTTTCCAATGCTCTAAACCAAATGTTTGCACGCATGTTAAAATTTTATTTCACGGGAAATGTCAAAGTTGTTTGGCTTTGTTCTGACTTAGAATGAAATCAAATCTTGATGTTGCTTCCAGTATGGGGAAAACAAAGGAAAAAGCAAAAGCTCTCAGCAGCAAGAGTCTTCAGGAAAACTAGTATTATTGTCTATGCTGGGATTTTCCCCAAACTCCACCAGAGTATGCATGACCTCTGCTGGTCATGGAAATGGTAGATTTACCAGCGTATTGGGATAGCAGCATTCCCTATCACAAAGTATTGTCTAAATCTGTTGTGTAGGCAAAATATTGGGAATTGGTCTATCAGCATGTCAGACTACTGGAGCTGGGCTCAACCAACATTAGGCAAAGTTGAAAGAGAAGAAAATAAAGCAATGCTCAGCAGAGCCATAAATTGCCAGACAGAGAGATGCTCATTTGCTTTTGGCAGAAAAGCCATTACCTCTTTTGCCAGCACTTCTTCATTCAGGATTACAAGAGTCCCTTTTGAGTTCACTGAGGAATCCTGGTCTGTCATCAGGCCTGAGACCTTTGTGCATCCATTTCATCACTTTGATTAATCTAGGCAGCAGAGACACGTGCACAAATGCATGTATCCAGTGATCCAAGCTGAAAGCCTTCCAACCCAAAAAGGATTTTGAAGAGAAATTGCCTCTGGATTTTTAGATTCATGAGTCTTCAAGGGGCACCTTTTGAGATAAACTTAATTAAGCAAGTCATTCTATTAATCAGTTCTAATTACTCATGCAAATCACAAGTGCTCTGGTCTGTGGTTAAGTGAAACCTGATTTGATCCCAAGTGCAGCCAGGCTCAGTAAGTCCAGTGGGTATTTGCAAGAACGTGCCTTTACTGATCTTCCTTGCTTCTCTCCAGGTACAATAATCTTCTGGAGGCTGTAACGTGAATTGATTAGTTGTCATGGGCCATAATGCTATTACCCTAAGCACTAGGAAAGAGGGGATGGAAAGCAGAGTAAGGAGCACATGAACTCTTTCTCTGCATGTGGTATGCACGTGTGTGCCAGCGGACATGAGAAGGTCAAGGCTACGGGCATGTAATGGGGTAGACTAGCTACATGCATGAAATCTCCTGGAAGTGAAAAGAGCCGTCTGCGCCTTTCAAAGCAGAGATCTGCAGTGGCTGTTTCCGAGGAACCAGGGAGCCAAATTTGTCAAAGGGACATGACTCAGAGTAGGGCATGATCTGGTGTGACTTGGGGCCCAGATATGCCATTCTCCATCTTAATCTCACTATGTAAGACAGCTGTGAATAACTCAGTATTAGGCTGGCAGCAGATGTGGACAGCAGAGGTAAATGAGTGAGTGATTGCTGACTTCACCTTGATTGATTTGTGTAACACAGTCCTGTTGGTTAAAGGGCTGTGAACATGGGTTTGTTCTTTTCCTTGCCTTTAAAGCATCAGCAGCATAAATATTCATTAGCATAAGAGTAGTGTTACCCCATCAAAAAGGCTCCTGTTTCACAGAGTCTCAGCTGTGAGACCTAGGCCTTTGATTGCGTCAGAGTTGAGAAACTCCTTTTGCTTGGCCTGGGATTTCCCTAGAACTGGGCTGTAGTCACCGTCTCCAATGGACTGCACGCAGAGGATGCCAGTGGAGCCAAGGGCTTTATCAGTACAGCTTCATGGCAGAGCATGCTCTCTCCAGCAGCTTGGATTGGCATCTTATAATGCATCTTCCCTAACCTGAGCTCAGTGGTGCTGAGCCACTGGCTTAAGATCCCTCACAGGGAAGGCCAGGCTTGTGGTTTTATTATTATTAATTTATTTGCATGCATGCATGCGTGCTAACCCTGCACGCACACATCCATGTGCATTCTCCCTCCCTTTTGCACTTGCTTGCATGACTGGCAAAATGAGCTACAAGCAGATAAAAATTGAAACACAGAAGAGAGCAAATTACAACATGTTCAATTATCTTTTCCGAAATCATTCTTCATCTCTGCTCTAGTCAGTGCCTGGTAATGTTCCCTTTGCAATCTGACAAGGGCATTTTTTTTCTCCCTTGTTTTATCCCTTCTCTTGGGTGGCAGGGTGGTCAAGGAGCCAGGACTTGGTGAGACGTCGCATAGCAGGGCCAGACGATTCAGGCTGCGTTAACTGGCAATCCAAAAGGCCAACACTGTTTTGGTCTCCGTTCAACAGCCTGCTCAAGGAGTTCTCTCTCCATTAATTGTAAATGTTTCTTTTTGTTACGTGCAAATATTACAGTGGCAAACACTGATTCCCTCCCCACTGCTTTCTTGCCAGAAAGCTTTGCCTTGTTTACTTCCTTGCTGTTGTATTGCAAATTGCCACCCACCGCCAGCTCGCTGCGGGCCGCACCGAGGGCTTTGCTAATTAGCGGGCTCCCTCTCCTGGCTCCTTGCAGCAGCCCTGCAAGATCAGAAGGGCTCAGGGCCCCAGGTAGCCCTGGCTGCCTCCAGTTTTGCTGCTTCTTTCAAGGGTTATAGATTTGTTGCTTCATTTCTGATTCCTTTGAGCAGGGAATTTTAGTATTTTTTCTGGATTGACGGTGCTGGTGATGGAAGTCTTCGGCCTGTTTCCAGGAGAGATGCTCCTTCCATACCCCTGAAGACTGGTGCAAAGAGATCACCTTTTGGGCTGAGAGGAGGTTTTGTTCTTTATGGTCTATTTAGCTCTTGGCCTCTCTGCTGAGAAACTGTCAGTGAATATAGTGTCAAGTGTGGTAGTAATAGTTTTAATAATGAGGACACCTGTCTGCAGTAAAATAAGATTACATCAAGACGTTTTATGCAGTTCACATGTAAGTTAGGAATGACTTTTGGTGATGCCAGCAGGGATTGCATTAGAGGATTGAACAATAAATGCAACAAATTGCCCATTAAAATTGGGAGAAATTTCTTCAAGTAATGAAACATACTTAAACGTGTGTATTATAAAGGTGAAACGGTTGAGCGGCTTCCAAGTCATATTACGTCTGGTAAAGAGCCTGATCAGCTTAAATCTGGAAAGGAATATTTTGTGGTTTGAAGCAGAAGCAGATTTTTTTCTAATTGTTTGTTATTAGTATCAGTGTGGCAGAGTTAATGGGGTGTCATCCTACAGTTAAGAATAGACTAGAGGAGAAGGACTGTAAGCAACCCAAAGCACTTATAATGCAAATACATAAGCAAGACAAAGGATGGCAAGAAGCAATTATTTTCATCTCTGTTTGTGGGAATACTGTCTTGTCTACAGTCGCTCAAATATTTTTTGGGAGAACTGGAAGTTTAGCCTGTCTTTTGGGAATCTTAGCCCAATATTCAGCTCTAAAACCGTGTTTTCTTTTGGTTACCATCTAGGTATATCTTCTTCTGGGAAGAATCTGGCACATGAGGCCCCCTTAGTCATTCTAGCAGGCACAAAGACATTCTTAAGCCACCAGTCCAAAAACCCAAATAAAAGAGAGTGTATTGATGCTGAAAACCAAAGAGAGCACCTAATGAGAAAGAAATTGTACTTTTTACAACTTTGCAAATATTAAACCACTGGCCCACAAAACCAGAGCAACTAGGAATATCCTTTCGTATTATGTCCAGTTAATATACAGGAAAATAGGGGCATAATAGGGCTGTTGTTTAATCAACATCACACACTAAACCAGAGATAACCTTTTTAAGAATTACATATTAACAAATATAGCGTCATCATTCAAGCCAATAAAATGCAAAATGCAGAAAATCATGGTGTTGCATAAACTACAGTTGAGATGTGACGGTCAGCTTCTGGGACTTGCATTTTTGAGTAGCAGTTCAAAACACCTTTAGCAAGAGGCCTGAAAAACCAAGTCTCTAAATCACTAGCCATTTTTGCAAATGTAGGCCTAGGGTTTTTAAAATTCACTTCTAATAATTTAAAGTGTCATCCAGGGAAGTAACATTTGGGTTTAAATTTATGGGGCCAATTGAACATGTGATATAAATCTATATCATTCAGCAGTTACCCCAGGAGTGAATCTTGCAGAGATTTTTATCTTGACAGTAGCCCTTTAAAAGAAAAGGAACACGGAGGTATTGAATTGGAACAACCCAGCATCTCTCTTGTGTTTGTCTTTGGTAAACACTGCAATTTATTTAAAGCACATGGAAGGGAGAAAAAATATGGCAAAGTTAAATCCCAACAAATTGTTTTATATTTACAAATGAATTAGATTATTTGCATTTGTTGTGTTTTTGGGTTTCTTTGAAACCGCAAATTAATGAGAAAAAATTATTTCCGAATCTTATTTTACTTAAAGGCGAGTTTAGCGAAGGCAATTTGCATGTAAATCAACGTTTACCTGACGCGTGCAATTTCCACAGTTAGATAAACCATAACATGAAACAGATGAAAGACATGGGAACTGTATAAAAATTCTTTGAAAGATAATAGGCAGCAGTTTGCAATAAATATTCATTAAGTGAGAGGGTGCCCTGTTCTCTCTCTATGCTGCTATCCATACAGCGCTCACCTCTTTCCAACAGCCTCCTCGTTACATATCTTTGCTCTCCTATTTCTTCCCTATTTAATCTGTCTTCTTTCTTAGGATGTAGCATGGGTCACTTTCATTATAGGATGCTCTGCACATTTTCACCATCAGTCTGTATTTGTATGATTTATAATACAGACCAGGAAGAAGGCACGTGAAAAATCAGCGGGGAGGAAAGAGCTAGTTCCAGGCGTGGGCAAAGCAAGCAGTTGCAGGGGGCAGTAGGCTGCAGGGACAGGAGGGCAGCTGTGCCCTTGCTGTGACTCACCTGCCAGCTTTTCCTGCGGCACAGCCGCTGCAAGCCAGGCTGGCTGTGTGTCCTGCCAGCACCCCACCATGGCTGAGAGAGGGTTGGGATGTAGGACAGCTGATGGTAATGAGCAAGAAACCACTCCAACGGAGGCAACAAGGAGGATGACTACTTGGTCTTCCAGCCCAGCCCTGTCCCTTCCCCTCTCATGTGAAAAGAAAAGCTTTTTCCCACTGGTCTGCTCCTCATCCCTGGAGCAGCAGTGTTTCATTTGGCCTACCCCAACACGTAACACCTTGAGCCAGCTTTCCAGGGCACAGCTGTGAATAAAAGGATGTCTGAAAGAAGTACAGACCAGAGGAAACCACTTGCCAAGTCTTGCATGCCTTAGTGGTGTGGGTCACTCCTTTGATGCTTCTCACACAGGTAGCATCAGAGATGTTGCCAGAGTCTTTAGAAGTCTTGGGGACTTCTGGGAGTGATTGAGCATGCACATCATTTCACCCAAATATCTCATAGTTCAGCTGAGGTAGATCAGACAATTGTCACAGTGAGAATATGGCTGACATTCTAAAACCTGCAGTTTTAAAAGCAACTGGTATGTGACCAGTTGAAAGATCAAATGTGCCACGTTGCAGTGAATTCACACTGCATTTTATTGTATGTATCTTCTGCTACCATTATCACTGTGGTGTCTGATTGTGTGCCTAGAGAGCCATCAAAAGTTGTGATGTATGGCCAGATCGTGGACTGGCAATATGCTGTGAAATTATAATAGCAGGAGGTTTGCAACATATCTGTGAGAGCTGTGTTCCAACTCCCCAAAATAAGCTATTTTCTCAAATGACTGATCTCATGTTTGATAGGCAGTATGCTTCTCACGTGCTGCACTGCATGATTTCCACATGAGCAGTGAGCAAAGCCACGCTTGTTCAGGTGGCTGCTGCAGAGCAGACCTTCTTGAGGATAGACCTTGCTGAAGTCCATCACTTTGCACCGCAGCAGGACTGTGGGTTGGTGGGACCCTGCTGTCCTTATTACTGAAGTGCAGATCCTATCGCCTTGTTGATTGTATTAGAGTCATCTGTCATCTTCCTTTCCTAAATTTTATCTCATTCAATCCTGCCAGCCTGCAGGACTCCAGCCAGAACATGTCTCTGGGGCTTGGTCTGTCCTTGGGAACAGTCATCATCTTTCCTGCTGCTGCCTCCTGCGCCTGTATTGTCGAGCTCTGTGACCACTTTCAGACGCAAAGCCAACTCCATTCACTCGCACTCTCTATTTACATTTAATATCCCTTAAATGATTAAAGCAAACATTCCTAATTAAATGTTAACGTGCTGTAAGTATCTGCAGCCAGCGTACTGGCCACCCCTCTAATCTCATATATGTGGACATAGCACCTGGACTTAAGGAGGAAATTACTTTTTGAAAGTTTGATGGGGGAAGCACGAATAACTTATCCAGTCATCCCTATTAAGTTTACTCTTTGCCCTTGGGAAGATCATTGTGTTGGCGGGTGCTCAAGGCTCTGGGACTGAAGCCTCTGTGTGCCCAGGGCCTCATGTGGTTGGCTCAGCACAGGACAGATTCCAGCCTGCAGAGACTCGATGTGTAAACCTCTGAACAGTGGGCTGAAGAAATAAGTAGCAAATCACGTCATTATACAAATGGGAATTAGATGTGGATTGAAGTAGTTATTAAAAAAAAAAAAAAAAGGCAGTTTGCTCTTTAAAGAGACACTAGCAGATTAGATTGTTTGCATTTCTCAGTTTGCTTTTAATTCCAGTTTAATGGTAGAGTTTTGTTAGTTTCCTTTTTCCTCCAAAAAAGGTTCCTCCCCACCCCTGTTAGACTGTGCCAACACCTCTTCTGTGGTGTTTCACTATTTGCTGCACACCCATTGCTGTACTCAGTGTAATTACTGAGGAAGGTGTTGCCGCAGTTTCACTCCCTCTGCTGACTACTTCTGCAACACCAACATTAACAGAGTTTAAAAGGTGGTGAGATTTGCTACAGTGCCAGAATATATGTTGGGCAGCACAGTAACTGTAATACAACTGTGTGCACCCTCTGTGATTTGCTTTTTTTCCTGTACCCCAGACAGACTCTTGAGATAAGCAGACATGAAACTGTTGCACTTGCACTTTTTTTCCACTTGGGTTTACATCAATCATGTCTTTTGAATTTCAATGTTTGTTGGACCATGAGGTGTTTCAGAGACACCTTTTACTTTGAGTTCACTGCAGTATTCAGAGATGCACTCCTTGTTCCTGCTTTCTTTTGTGGTGTGTGACTTTATTCTTCCATAATTTCTATTCCTTCAATGTTAAAAGTCAGTTTCTTGGAAATATTTGTTCTTTTTATGCAGGCAAGACAGATGAAGTTAAATTATGTTATTAGTCAAATATATGTTTCTTTCCAGAAGTTCCCTATGCACAATATTTTAGTTCATTCCAATTACGTCAATGTTTGAGGAGATGGGTGACAACTATCTACATCTTGGCTAGTGAGAACATCTGAAGTAGTTTAGGATCTGAAACAGTAGACTATGTCCTCATGTTGTTCAATTCCAGTATGGCTCCAGTGAACTACTGATTCTCAGTCCTTCAGATTGCAGATCCTAAACCATTGAAGTATCGGGCATAAAAATAGTTGCAAGCCATCTCCAGATTGAATGGTTACTGAGGGAAGGCAAGATGGCAACAGAAGTACTTATCTGCTGTCAGCAAGACAACTGTTATGTGTGCTTCCTATCTGAGGTTATAATTTAATCTTTTATCATTATGCTGAAGATAATGATGATTTTCTCTGCTTGATGGCACAATGTAGTTCATTGGATTCTACTCACCTTGGAGCTCCAGAGACAGAGAAAAGGTCTCCTGAATTTGTTCAAGCCTGCTCTTTGAGGTGTTCTACATCTTATTAGGAGCTGTATGTGTTCATCAAGCTAGAGAAAAGAGTCTCTCTCTGTAGTCTGTTGGACATGACAATCATCAGAGTTGTAGACCTACATGAATAAATGATGGCACTTACTAGTGGCTGACCCCATAGAGCAGGTGAGAATCTACTCCAGCTATTAAATATGAAATAACAAACCAAATACTCGCTCATCAAATGCTTGCTTAGTTGGCAAGGGCCTGTGGTTTCACAGCTGATGGCTCAATATCCTAATCCCAGCTCTCCAGATGCGTCCGTGTCCTTGTAGACAATAAACTGGATATAGCTGCCAAGGTAAAGAGAAATGAGCTTGACGAAGAAAAAAAGCTGTGCCTCTGGGGTGCAAAACAAGGTTTGCTCAGCTTACCCATGGTAACACTGAGGTCCTGGGGTACTAGAAATACTGTGTTCATTGGTATTGAATGGCTCTTTGCTGGAACTTATTCAGGATTGTTTCAGGAAGGGTGAGCAAGTCCCCTCATGGCTTTGTTTTAGAAGGCTTACAAGGCAAACTCTCAAGTCACCTTCATTCATGTCAAGTTCCCGCAGGAGAAAAAACAGCATGAAACAGAAGCTGCAGTTACAGCTTTTGTTTAAGAGGACGCTGTCAAACCCTTTAAGTACAAATACCAAACATGTCTTCAAAGTTCTGAATTCTCCTGGGGACCATGCTCTATATTCCGCTATGGTAGTCTTGCTTTTTTAAAACCAGTCCTCTGGTATTTAGTAATCTGAAGGAAATAAAAGACCCTTTCAAGCAGAGATAAAAAACTTGCTCACAGTTGATAGCATGGAAAGCTAGTCCAGTATTCTGGGCAGCAGCTTAAATTTGTGGGGTCTATGTTCAAATCCCCGTACATGGTGGGGTTTTTTTAACAGCAATTCACATGCATGCTGATTTTTCCCTTCCTCAGTTCTCCATCTGTAAAATGGGGCAATGAGTTTGTGAGGATAAATGCTTGCAGTGTTGTGTGGATTTCACATCCTGAGATGACAGACTTGTAAGCAAGCAACTAAAATTCTCCTGAGTAGAAGTCAAGGTTTCACATCAGTTCCCATGTTCTTTACTGCTGCTGAGCATTCAGGTGATTAAAGTTAAGTATTTGCATGTTACTGTCAAGTTTTGATTAATGTAAAAATACTGACTTGCACAAGGAAACAGAGTTCAAAAGAAGCAGTATTTCATGTGTTTTAGATCAGCCAGTTAGGAGACAGAAGCTGTGCTATGTGACTCAGGTGAACGTTGCAAATCACTCCAAGTATTGAATAGTTAACTGGATGTTTTACTGCCACTAGCCTGCGAAAGGCGCAGGGTCTATGTTTCAGCTACCCTAGAGAAAAAAAAGTACTTCTGACTCATTTGAAGAGGTTATATGCAAGGTCCAAAAATTAAATTAGGGAGTGTGGTTTAAGGAGCTGAGTAGATGACCTTGATCGTTTCATCCAAAGGTCATATGACACTTTCTGATAAGTCCAAAGAGAAACATAAGTCCTTGTCTTTTTTCTGTGCAGTTTACAAACTAATGCAACTGATAAGAATGTTTTGTATTGCACAGTTCATCCAATACCAGAAAATAGCACCTTTAGAAGTGTTATTTATACAACACATTAAATATACTTTTACTGCATTTCATAAATTTCCAATTTTCACAATAACTGATATTTTTCAAAGTCCCACCTTAGAAGTCTTGTGATTATGGTATAATCGCAGGTTTCTTATGTTTGAATGGAAAATATTCTTTTTCTTCTTGTAGTTGTGAAAAATAACTTGAAAGCATGACTCATAAAGGTTTAAAACCTAAATTTCAGATTAGAAAGCTAACATGTATGTTTTCAAATCTCACAGTCTTTAAGCCAATCCTGGGATTATTTTTTTAGACTTAGCTCATTATTTTTGACTGTTTGGGGATGATGATTCTGTAGGCGAACATTGAAGACTTGTCTGGTTCCATTGTGCCTGTTCAGCTTTGTGTATATATGCTACAGTAGCTGGTAATGGTTGTGGTGGTGATGTTTGTGTTATTATTGAATGTCTGATATTTTCTTCACTTCACTGGGGAGTCGTATTTTTTTTAAAACAGATTTAAATTAAATCCTTAGGGTGTCTGTACCTGCAGAATATTCATACTGTCTTTTAGATTGTTCTGAGATTGGGAATCACAGCCAAGGGGCAAATATTAACATACCTTTGAACCTTATGAACCTCCTGAGAAATGTTATAGCACTAACATTCAATATCCAACAAATTATTGAGAATTATATGACACCTATCAGTCACTTTGATGTTCATGGGGCCTGAGCAGTCTGTATCTGACTTACCTCTTGCCTTGTGACCCATCTACCCTTGTGCAAAACGATCCTCTCTTCCAAGCCTTCCTTGCTGATTGCAGTGCTTCTCTTTATTTTTCAGTAATACGTTTCCATGCCACTTCTAGTCTGTCTCACAAAGCTGCTTCAGTCTAGACTATCTTTGCTCCCGTACTTGTTCCCTTCTCCAGTTGACAATTCTGCAACCCATGCTGGCCGGCAGAGCCCCATTGCTATCACCAGCTTCAGTCACCTAGAGACAGTTGTTCCTGTCTTTTGTATTTGCAGCCTTTTTGCACTCCATTGGGGTGGCTCATCTGGTTCCTCTTCCTCATTGCCGATGCTAGGTTACCAAGCACCATAAAGCAGCCTGCACGTTGCACAGCCAGGTAGCCCTAGATGAGTGCAGCACTGATCTCTTCTTAGGCATTTTGCTGCTTGTCAGTTCTTTCTTGCTTGCAGTATCAAGAAAATTTTACATTTTAGCTTAAGCCAAAGTCACTGGTTCTGTAGCATGTGCAGAAGGATACAGTTTGTTTATTTTAGGAAGTCAAATATGTCCCCACCCATGTGACAATGTAATTTTTCTTCTGTAGAGAGACCCTTGGTAATATATTAGTGGGAGTCACAAAGGATTTTTTAGCCTACTTGAGATTTATTTAAATCTTCATATTTCATTTTGGAAAGAATCCAACTGATTAAAATCCACAATATTTTCAGTTACAAAAGTTTTGACAGCATAAATCTAATTTTTGCATTTTCTTATATCATTAAACTGTTCTACTCTATGCTAATGCTTAGTAAAGAGGGTTATTAGCACTGAGGGCAAACCTTAAAAGGGTTGGAGGTTTGATTCATCTATGAAGCACCGACAAATTTGGATTAATTATTCAAATCTAATCCAAACCTCTCGAGTCTGCAAAATTGGGCTGGAAGTCTCAAGAGAACAGGTTAGCTTGTGGGATTTCTGGTGCTGCCTGCCTAGCTTTCTGATGAGCCTACATAACCAGTAAAACCTTTTAAATGTACCACCTTTCTAAATTAGGTGTATATTTTAGCATCAGCATCGTTCAGGTGTAGCTGGTGCTTAAGCTTTTCAGCATGGGCAAGAAGTGTTCCTCTATCACAATTCTGCCTTTGCTTTGGTACAGTACCTACCACCTCCATGGCATTGAGGGTCAGCAACTTAAAACTTCAGAGAACAAACTGCTGAGATTGCTGCCTTTGGAAAAAGATATCCACAGCTATGTTTCTTACATTGCCAGAGGTGTAAATTGCCCCAAATATTCTGAGCTATTTTGTTGTTGGGGAGTGATTCTGCTGTGAAAAGGTTTGCATTTATTTAGCTTGACAAATAGCTTTGAGTTTCCTAAAGCTTGCCATTTAAAACTGTGTACCTACTTAATATTTGATCCTAAATCTGCTTCCAGTTAAGTCTCCTGATGATTAGATGTTCTAGGACAGTAAGAAATAGTCCTGTGTCTGGGTAGAAATATATAGCCTGTCAAGACGAAAATTATGCTCTGAGGGACAAGCACTGAGTCTAGCTTTATGTTTGCAGAGCAGCTAGCACAGCAGGGTCCCTATCTTGATTTGAGACCTCTAGGAACTACAAGATAAATATCAAATGATAACTCACACCATTCTGCAAGAGGACTACAGATTTTCAAGGAACACCAGGGAGTTTTGATTTTATGACCCCAAGAGGAATAGCACAGACTTTTCTCTCCATATAATGGACAAGGATGGTTGGACTTTCTTGCTCAGTGACAGGCCAGCAGGCAATGCTGACCCGTGTGTCTGACCTGTTATCAAAATTCCTCCAGCTTCTCGCGTATCCTGGTTTCAGAGCAGTTAAAAGGAGATTTGGTAGCACTCAGTAGAAGGTAGGACATTCATACCTGTTTCTTGGATGCAGGCAGAAAGCGTCACAGCTCATGGGTTTTGCAATAAAAGGCAATTAATTATCACCTCAATGACCTCCTTTGCTATCAAATCGCTACTCAAATGATTTTACTACTATTTATAATGAGGCCAGATCCTGACTATTTTATCCAGTGATTTCAGTGATGGGTGCTCAGCACATTAGAAAACCTCGTATTTTATGGTTGTGCCACCTGACTCAGGGCTCTGCTTTCATACATGTATGTGTGTTTTTATATTGCTCCTCTGCTCTGCCTGCATGTCATTTGGGAAGTTTGGTGCTTAATGTGATCCAGTGAAAATAAGGCTCAGAATGTATCAGTATATTCTGGCATGCTTTGTGGCTGGAGAGCTGAGTAAAACCTTGCTTTTGTGCTCTCAAGCACTTCTAAAAATCAGTAAGAGGTTTGTTTGTTTTCGCATTTTCAAGAGAATGAATTATCCAGCCACCCCCCGATTTAAAACGCTTGGATGGACATCACTCTGCTGATAGTTATAGTAAATGACATTTTGTAAAGCAGGAGTTTTTAACCAGTAAGATTTACCTTAGTGATGAGGTGTGGGACCGGGAGCAGCAGCTTCATCGATACCCTTCCTCTGCCCTTGCCTTTTCTGGAGAAGACGACAGGGGAAGCGAGGCCTGGAGCAGATGTCCCTTCTCCCTTCCACTGGGTTTCAGTGCTGGGTCCCAGCTCTGTGAAGCTCTGCACACCCTGGACTTCCTTTTTGCTATGGCTGCTGCTCCTACTTCTATCACGAGTCCTAAGGATAGAAGAGTCAGAAAGGAGGAGAGAGCAGGTAGGCAGACCAGGGCACCCTGTTTCTTTTCCTAAGCAGTCATTTTCTCTCTTGTCTTGAGCAAGACAACTCTCTGGTGCTGTCATAGGCACTGCCCTTCTAATGCCTTCCAAGAGACTGCAGCTCCTAAAATCATTCCTGCACCTGAAATCGGTATGATTTCAGTCCCTACAGCTGCTAGTGACTCACTCCAGTGTCCCTAGTAAGATGAGTTCACCTCTCCAACTCCTTGGGTTGCAGTGATGAAGGGAAGGAGGGGGAAAAGAAGCCATGAGAAGGCCAGGTAGGAAAGATGGGGATTCAGTGTCAAACTTAGACAGGAGAGAAAAGGATAAGAGAATAGGGCAGGGTTGGATGCAGATGTCTGGTGAAGGCAGAGAAAACAGTGCTCTCCAAAAGGGATGGGAAACAAGTCCAAAGGGTTCATTGTTGTCAATGGTATGTTGCCTATATCTGTAGCTGAAACAAACAAGCAAACAGGAAAAAAAAACCCAAACGCAAACAAAAAAAACCTCAAAACAAAACCACAAAACAAAAAAATAAACAACCTACCCTAAATACATGTGTAGCCTAATTAAAATGAAGAAAGATGAAGCACAGAGCCGCCAAGCTTCTGAAGAGTAGCAGGGAGGGGTCTGGTATTTTCAAGTGAAGGAAAAGAAGAAAAACTGTGCTATCTCTGCTGTACCCATGCTTCATATCTATTTTAAGTACAGGTAAAACTAAGGAGAAATCAAAATCTCTTACTCTTTCCCCTTAGTAAATTCCAGTTTGGAGGCAACATCTCCAGTTGTTAGTCCAGTCAGTCTTCTGGTTTCTGTACTACCCAGTGTGTTTCAAGGTCTACTTGTATGGTTTGGAAAGGAAGGTACATGCCCTGTTGACCGTCCTTTACCTGGAGTCATTGTTCCATGATCTATCAAGGAACAAGGTTTTGGGTCCACAGCTCCTTAAGCAAATACCAGTTCAAGAATTAACAACTTTTTTAGGAAGCTCAAGTCTCTTATCTCCTCTTGTCTAAGGAGCAGCCTTGACTTAAGGATGACTTAAGTCTCAGCCTGCCTTTTATACCCTTCTACTATGCAGACCAAGTTGTCCAGCATAACTTCTTTCTGTCTTCCGTAGCTAAATGGTACTGACTGTCTGTCAGATTTTCTCAGCTCCTCCAGCTGCACATGGTGGCTTTGGTAAGGCCTGGTTGGGAGGGGAGAGCTCTCTCCGTGGGGAATATGCATTCTTCCTTCAAAGGTGTTCTTGGTTTGGGATTTAGGGTTGGTTGGTTTGTTTTTCCATATTCTGTGTTCCTGAGTTATGGTAGTGTCCCCACTAACAGTTGTCAACCCCCTCAACAGAGACAGGCAGAGCAACCAGAAAACAAACAACACATGAAACGAAATTCAAAATGTGTTCAGAGAAACATGCTACTTCAAAGCCAAGCGTAGAGGTCCCCTCGGAGCTCATTACCGTAGTCAGTGGAGGAGGGGGTAAGGGAGAGCACAGAGTGGGAAACAGTGTGTATCTTTTTCCAGTAACTACAACGAACATTGCAGCCTATGAATAACTCTCCCATCCTTTTCCATGGGCCCGCAGAACTGGGGCTTCTCTCTGTCATAGCACTTCAGTCTTCTCAGAGGTGGGCTGGGCAGATATACTGGGGAAAGATGCCTGCTGTCAGACACACAGGAGTACGCCTCCAAGTAAAGTATGCTTCACATAGACAACCTTCATTGTAATAGCTCTTGCCAATGCCATGTGGGCACACTGGAAGCCTCACCACCAGGAGGTAAGACCAGTATCTGTGGCTTGTTTGGTTCTTGATCTCTCCTTGGACTATCAGGCTGGGAGGCAAGTGAAGTCTGACTGTGGTTGTAGATGGTGTGTCCTTTGGACATGTGGGAATTGGTTTATATAAGACCTGTCAAATTAATTTGAGATGGACTACTATCCTGGGATCATAGCCATTCTGTGAATTCCTTTAGCCAATGAGCTTGCAGGTGTCCCTGAAAAAATAGAGGTTATTCTGAAATTATCTGCATTTTTTTTTAAACTCTGCTGGCTTCTGTTTTGTAACTCTTGTCACTTCAGTCTGTTCAGCTAGTCTGTCTTTCATGACAGCTCAAAAGAAAAGTGAGAATAAGGCAAGCAGGTAATGGATCATCTCACAAAAATTGGCCCTGATTCTTCAGTCCTTGCTGAGGTAGACATCTCACAGTACATGGAGGTAATTTCACCCATGTGAGGGTATATGATGGAGGGATATGCATTTTATATCATATGTGAAGAAACATATACTGTGCATGGATTGTGTGCCAGCACTGTAGCATGTTCCCTTCTTTCTTCACTGGTTGCCTAGTATGCTATACAGAGATGCCTGTGAGTAGAATAATGAAATACTGTTATAAGATGCCATGGAGAGGCAGAGGAACTGTGGCATTGTACACAGTTGTTTTTTTTTTACTGAGGGAGTGTTAACGGAGAGCATTTGAGTTACTACGCGTAGAACTCTGTGAGCTTGTAAGACCTGCGATAGCAAAGGGAGTGTTTGTAGCACTCTGCACAGATTGCACGGTGCTGGGAAAGCAAGAGGGTGATAGCAGAGAAAGACTATGTGATCTGCATGCCTTGTGTGGAGTGGTGAGGTGGTGATAACCAGCCTGGTACGTTCAAGCCTGTCCTCAGAGCTAGCGGGGAGATTGCGTGTGTGATAATGCACATAGATGCAGAGTGTGAGAACCGCTGTGAGAAGTCAGCATGCTGAATACCACATGCAGCAGACAGCGTGATGCTGGGTATCAGTGGAGAGAGAATACAACAGAGAATACAACAGCCCGTGTTTCAAGGATTCTAAAAGCATTCCCTTGACTTTGATCATTTGCTGCTCATTCTCCCCATACACAGGCAAGACCCACTGATCTGGGAAGCTATTGCAGCTGTTGCTGTAAGCCTCTAGAAGGATCTAAAACGCTAATTGCAACAGCCAAACCAGCTGTTAGAATAAGGACTACATTCTCAGTCCTCAGATCCTGGCATGTCCCGATGGGATGGAGTTTCTTCTTCAGCTGTAGGAGGCTGAGGGGAAGCAGCTGGGTTCTTTGCTGAACCTGCATTAACTAGGCCAGGAGAGACTTTTCTGTCAATCAGGAGACTAAAAACTAAACAGCTGCTGTCATTTCAGGCCAGGGTATGGAAGCTTTTACAAGGGACAGGGATGCTGGGTTCACTCGATGCACAGTGCAGTTTGCCTTTCTGTTTCTTTTAACTGCTTCTTTCCTGATGCGGTAGAGACTGACTTGACTGAACTCCCACGGGTTGTGCTGTAGCTATCAACTTTGCCAGGAGAATGACATTTCAGCTCCCACCTTTCCTTCCCCTTAAAGCTGGTAAGGAATTTCTGCCTGGTCCATCTTAGCCTTGCTGTAGCAAGACCAGAGGAAGAGCATGTGTGGTGCACACGCTGCCTGAGAAGGACAGTGAGGAGTGGTAGCTGTAATGGTGGGGAGTCTGCTACCTACAATTGCCTTAAACCACTAGCTTGTGCGGTTTTATTTACCTCCTCCCGGGTATGATAACCTGGAAGTAATTTCCCCATTTTGCCTCTTACAGGGGAATGGTTTTTCTTACAGAGCAGGGCAAGAATGGCAAGCTAAGGACATTGAAAGACAGCGGCTCGTATAATCACCCCGCTGTGTGGGCACCTCTGACAACCAGGCAGTCGCATGCAATCACTGGGTACTAGATGCAGTAGCACACCTGGCTCTGTAACCAAGTTAATAAACTCACTTGGACTCAGATAGTTCTTTATGGAAGCACTGGAGTGTGTCTGCTCCACAGTCCCTAGGATGATCCACTTACTCAAATTATCCATTTTTTCCTTGTCCTGTAGGGCATCCCTGTTATCTTCCCTCCCTATTATGCAAGATAATAGAGAGCTGACTTGCAATAATGCAGTCACAATGGCTCCATAGTGTCTGAATGATTCCCATGTGATTGACATTGTGTGTCTGTCTGAAGCTTCCTGAAGAGCAATTCTCCATCAACACTTCTTTCATCAGCAGGCATTAGGCAGAACAGGATCCTATAGCACAAGTCTATTAAATCCCAAGAAGAAATCTGTTTTGCTGTGACAAATAGGAGGAGATGTGAATTATACAACTGGATAAGACACTACTTGGAGGATCAATTCTCTGTACTTATATGTCTTACTATAGCTGTGCATCAAGGTCACATGGGACCCGGGGGTCTCAGTTTCAAGCAGACAGGTTTCCTCAGCTATCTGGGCCTGTAAAGAAGTACAGATAACGAACAGAGGGAGCACAGACATGTCAAGTGTTTTCATGTGTGCTACTCGGCAAAAGCAGACTGCTCAACTGGAAGTGACAAAGGGGTTTAATCCCAAACCATCATGAGTCCAGCATGGTGGTTCTTTTCAACATTTGGAGACTCTGGCCCTGTCAGACAAAGCATTTAGGAAGATGCTTTGTGAGTCAAGGTTTTCCTTCTCATCATATTTCTAGCCCAACAAGCAGCTCTGGAAGTCTGGGAAGAAGACCAGGTTGCTATCTTGGTTTTGCTAGCTCAGTGAAGATGGGTATTAATCTCACTGAAATAGTAGTTTATTATCAGATTCGAGGCTTATGAGGTTCATCACTGGTAATCACAGCTCACTGAAGTTCATCTCAGCAGCATAATAACACTGCTTTTGTGTTGTAGGTGGACTGATGTAGGAATGAGAGCAGGCTCTGTGTTCTTCTCCACGCTTTGTTCAAAAACAAAACCTGAATTGTGTGAGTAGCTTCAGTGTTGAAGAGGTGGTGAGCCCAAAGCCCTCCATGGTTTGCAGAGCCTAAGGACTTTCAATCCAGCTTTTTGCTTTGCCTTGGCATCCAGAGAAACATGAGCAACAGCCCATCTACACTATCACTGTAGGTGGAGATTCTCAATGAAGGTGAAAATGCAGTGAAATGCTCAGCCCCTCATCTGGTGTAAATCAAAATACTGTTGACACAAGTACACTGACTTGTACTGACAGACCTGGTGGTCTGAAATTTATTGCAAAATTGATACATTTCCTATTCAGCAAACATTTTGTCACTAGATTTTGTTTTCCAAGTAATGCTAACTTCAGTTCTTGGGCCATTGGCTGTTTTGAGGCCTTTTAGCTTTTACTGTTTCTTTGCTTTCTGAGAGCATTTTACAACTCCTTACCTTTGTGCTGTGGCACTTGCTGCCTAAGTAGCATGCCGTGATCTCTGCGGATGGCAGAAACTTAAAAAAAAATAGAAAGTGAATTATGCACTTTCCAGAACTAATCTTCAGACACTTGATCTGTGCTAAAATGCATGAGGCTTTGGGGATTTGTGAACATTTTCATGAATAATAAGAGCTTCACAAATAACAGGAGAGTGAACTTACTGATCTTATTCCCAAATCTTTTATGTATAGAAGAGATACGATTGGCTCTAGTTTTCAGAAGGAGTTTGGTGGCAGGTCACTTTTTTCTGATCAACAAAGAATAGGGCATGTGGGAAAGGAAAATGAACCACGTTATTTGCAGGGCTCCTACATCCATGAGTATTCTTTGACTTTTATAGATTTGCAGTAAATTAGCATAACTATATTATCCAAGATTTCTTGCAGTTGTTTTCCCTTCCAAAGTTGATGTGACTGAGAGGGAATGCGAATGCAACAACTTAAAAAGAAGGGAGGAAATTATCATATTTAATATTGTTTATACAGAAACTGGCATACTTTATAGAGCATCATCTGATTAACTCATTTCCAGCCCCGCAGTGTGTGTGCGTGTGTATGATGGCAGGGAGGAGAAATGAGAGCTAGGCCATGTTTTTTCCTGGCATGAGGAACTGTTACTGTAACACTTGTGTGGCTGGCAGCATGAGACATAATATTACCTAGAAGAAAACCTTTAAGTGTTGGATTAATTTCCCACCATCTGCATTCTGTCTGTACTGGAAATCTAGCTCTGCAGAGAAAGACTGGGGAACAGATCTGAGTATCTGGCAATTAGGTTTGAAGAAATCTAAAATGTTTCCAGAAACTCCTTTCTAGTCAGCTGTTTGGTGGCTGCAAGGCCTTAGTCAGCTGAGGAGCCAGCTTTGGAAAAGGTTCTTTTGCTTAAATGGCCTGAAAAGACTGGAAGAGAGGAACAGTGCCTTATCGCAGAGGTGTCGCTGGTCACAATTAGGGACAGGTTGTTGTGTGCTGGTAGTTGAGAGAGGAATGCCAAGGTCTAAGAAAGCATGCAAGGTAATTGAGCTAGAAGTTATGTCCAAATGGGATTGGCTCGAAAGGGGTAGTGTTGGGTAGGGATGAAATCTCACTGTGATCCAGCTGTAAATACAGGGAGAGGAAGTGACGAATGGTAGGCAGATCACAACAGAAAGCACTGGAAGGAAGAGGTGAATGTCAGGCACCCGTCATTTCTTCTTTGGCTGCTGCTTGCATCAGCAGTGAACCATGGAGAGCAAAACCCTCAGGGGAGAAGACAAGTCGCTGAATATTCAATGTAACTACCTTATGCATAGCGCAGAAAGGATGGCCCTGTCTAGGCTGCCACCCTTGCAGCCAAAGCACAAAAAGTCCTTCCCAACCTACAGTATGCCAGGGAGGTAGGGGGCTGAGTGAAGGTGGTGTAGCTGCCAGTGAGAGATCTGTCTCCTGTAATATGCTTATTTTTGTGTGTTATTTTCTTCTCTTCTAGGTAAGTTCATAAGTGCTTAAGAATGGTTCTAAGATGTTCCAGCGGTTGCTGTACTGGGATCTCTCTGGCTTCTCCAAAGAGGAGGAAAACACAGCATTTTCTGAAATGGTAACATCATCTCCTGTGAAGCGGATGTGCCAGTGATTATTAAGGAGTACCCCTGTACTTTGTGAATCTATTATTTGCATTTAAGGAGTACCCCTGTAATTTGTGAATCTATTATTTGCATTTAGCAATAATCCAAAGCCAGCCAGAAATACTGGGGCTGCCACCCCCAGTCCCAGATGACAGCAGTCCCCTTGATGCCATAGTGCAGCTTGCATCCCTTGTCCTGCATCCTATTGTCTGCCACCTCTTGCTCCTGTTGTTTCTGGTCCTTCTGTGGGTGTCCCCAGAGGGTTGGTAGATACTTTCTAGAAGAAAGTATAAGTATCAGCCCAAAAGTATTGTGACCTTTGTTGCTCTTTTTGCCTTCAGACGTTCTTGGAATTTTGTACACTGCAGAAATCCATACAGTCACATTTCAGAGCTAGCCACATCAAGCCCAGGGAGATCCCTGGACAAGGTTTTCTAAATTCCTCTTCCTCTGGCAGACTTGTGATTCACCCAGTGGGGGATTGTTTTGAGAACATAGTGACAACTGAGCAAAAGAAAATTCAGAACGACACTTGGGGCAAAGCTCCTTGGCAGTGAGATGAATTGAGCTTCTCAAGGGAAGTGCTGGGAATGCTATTATTTGAGATGTTTAAAATTCTTTAGGTCAGAAATTGCAGGGGGCAGTCCTGTGCTGGCACACGGACCTACTGGTGGAGATGATGGGTCTTTCTCCTGTCTGACAGCTTTTATTTATTATTATTATTTATTGTTTTATTAGCTTCAGATCGTTGACTTCACCTCTAGTTCAGTTTTGCTATATATACCATACAGTCCATAATAAGCGTGGTACTAAATGATATGCTTTTGTGCTGATGTGGTGCTTGTTTGTTTCCCAGTGGAGCAAGGTGATATAAGCACATACATTAAATATATTTATGACAAATTTCTCATCTATTACTTTTATTTAGAGTGGTTTTGAAGTAGAGCAGATTCTGCTGGAAAACAAACATCTTTCTAAAGGCAGACAGCAAATCCAAAAGTATATTTGCATCCTTACTCCTTTTTTTTGTTGGTTTTTGTTTTTTTTTTTTTTTTTTCAAAGACAGCTACAAAGCTGCAAGGGAGAAAAAGAGTTCACCACTTTTCTTTTATACAATCAGTGTAATAGATCCTGGCTCATCTCTGCTTGCTGGAGGAGATATATCTCTTTTTTTAAGAACTAGAGCAGAGGCAACACAGTAAGCTAAAAACATGGGCAATGTCCGTTCTTCATTATCCTGAGTTGGAACAGCTCCCCTGAGCTGGGAGAGACTTTGGATCTACTCCATCACATGTTTAATGCCTAATGGTCAGCAAAGCAATTCAGCGTTCAAGCACATGACTATATCTAAGTATGTTTTTGTATACAAAAAGCCCCTCCTCTAGCAAAGAAAGAGGAGGGAAGATGGGCATGTTCAGAGGGCATAGAAAATCCTGTTGGGAGTGCAAGGAAGCGATCACTTGATTTCTGTGCCCTAGAAAGACTGCAGATGTATGTACCTGTATATGTCACCTGAGAGCTTCAGGACTGTGGTAAATGCCAAGCCGTCCTATGTGTTTTAGAGCAGAATGTCTCTGAAGTGCTTCCTGAAAGGAAAATTATGCTTACAGTAGATAATAATGTCAAAGAACGTAAGAGATTCTGTCCTGAGGTTGAGTGTCTCCCTTCTTGGCAAGTCTGCTGCTTCTTGTCCTAACTTACTTCAGGGGAATATTCTTGCCTCTGGATTTTTAATCTTCACTGGTGTCCATTGTTTCTCTAGGATCATTAGGTTTTTGTAGTTGTCCTAGCCATACAGATAGGCTTTAGCAGGACTTAGCCCAGGTTTCAACTGGCCTTATCTGGCATAGCCAGATAAAGTGCAGCTACAGTGTCCTGCACTTGGACCATGTCTATCAACATACCATGAAACTGAAATTCATAGGGAAGAAATGCTTTTCATGTGCATTATTTTTTCCCATAGAGCTAGATTACCACTATTAATGGAATCCTATTATTCTCTTATGCTCGTTTTTCATCTCTTTTAGTTACATTAACCATAGTTTTTAAAAAAATAAAAAAAAAAGCCAAAAAGTTCCTGCTACATGGAAATTGTTAGAATACCTTGAGCACCTTTTCCTGGGTGTTCAGCTTTTAGATTTTATTTTTATCCTTTTCAGCCAGACCTTTTCTACTTCTGTTGTGGTCTTTCTGAATTGGATCTGTGGTTTGGTTTGCTGTTTCTGAACTCAGTTCCCCAAAGACTCTAATCACCAGGTTTTAGGGGACTCCTAGGGCCTGCAGGAAGCCCTTTATGCTGATCTGTAGCCTGCAGGAAGGTAGTTGGCATAATAGTTTGTATCTATACATGGTATAGTTAGCTGACATTATCTCTGATAGTGACCTTTTTTAGTGAACTGAGCTGACATACAGTGTCCATGTATCCTGTTTCCTATTTTGCTTTCTTTTTTTTCCCTTTCAGATTCTGCACTGTACCATCCCAGATTGCACATCCTCTGGGCTCTCCAGTCTCTTGCTGAGGCTGTAGAAGAGACCTGCCAGATTCTCCCAAATGCACTGAAACGAACATCATTAAGTAGCCTAGTGGATGGTGATTCTTACAGCTAATGATGCTGTACCCTGCAAGCAAAGCAAACAGGAGGCAGGGCTGTGAAAAAGCAGTAGTGTGGGCAGATTTTAATTGCCATGCTGAGAGGTCAGATAAGAAAGTCATGAAATGGCTTGGAAAAATGTGAACATTTATATGCCATAGTAAGACCCTAAGGCTGCAGCCATGTTTGAAAATGCTTCCAAATTGGGTTAGAGAAAGAATGAGAGCATGCAGGCTATTGAGCCTTCCTTCTTCATTCCCTTGCTTCCCATATTGTCCACCAATTCATTTACTTTTTCTCCTCCTTCTCTGGCATTCTTCTTTGCTTTCACATTCTGTTTTTTCTCTGATCTTCTGCCTCGAATGCTAAGTGATTCCTCTATGTCCCACATACTACTTCTGTGTGTTTGCAATTTTTCTTAATTTATAATAAAGCCAGTGCCTGATTGTCTTTGAAAGTGGATTCTAGCTGGGTTATTTATCAACTATGTAGATTGCATTTCCTTAATCTAGTTAGCTATTTGGTATATAAAGACATACTGCATGCAGTCAGTGGGTAATGCAGTTATAAACTATGCGGCGTAGAATTTCCATTTCTTGTCTGCTGTTCTGGGAACCGATGTGAAAAATTTCATCCTGAGCCAGTGGCTTTTGCTGTTGCAACAAGAGCACCAGGCCCTCTTCTCCCAGTCTCGCTTTCTGGTTCCTAGTGCTCTTCTTCCACACATCAGCGTAGTTGAATCTACTGCTATGTGGATTTGATTGCATGGATCCTCAAGTCCCTAAGCTGAGTACAGTGTTCCTGAGAACAAAGGACTCCCTGCATGGGCAGGTGGCATCCAAACACTCATGGGCAAGTGCAGTATGCTCTCTGTTTCATCCCAAATTGTAGGAGCAGGGCCCTCTTTTAACACCTCTGAACTGAATTTTGTTTGGCAGTTACATTCAAACTGGATCCTTAATATTTGAAAATTGTCATGTGAACCTGATAGTGATTTTGCTTCGGGTTTAATACACTAACTCACTAAGCTCCCAGATCGTATGGAGAGCTCAGGAGAAAAAGAAAAAAGTGTTTTGGGCTTCTTGCTACGTAGCAGTCAGTTTTGTCCAGCGTTGTCAACTTTACCAGTATAATGGGCTCAACATGGGTCAAAAGGAATCTGGACTGGGGCACAGCATCAGAGCACTTATGGGCCCCTAGAGATTGAGATGTTTTGAAACACTGGCAGGTCTCATCTGACAATGATATGCTGTCTTTAAAGTGCCTGTCTGCAGCAGTCTGTGTCACCTGGTGGAACAAATCCAGTCAGCAGCTCTCTCTTGGTGCTGTCCTTTCATCTGGCGATAAAACTGTTGAAGTCTCCAAAAGCCTGCCGTGGTGCTGTTCAAGTAAAGGGAAAAAGGAACCAGAGGACAAGAGGACCTTTGGTAAAAAGACGCTAAATTGGGGAGGATCATTCATGTCTCCTGGGCATGGATCCAGGTGAACATGCGTAGGTGGAGCAGAATGTAAATGTGGCTGTGCAGGCAGAGCAATGATCTGGATCTGAGATGATTTGGAGGAGGTGTGTTACAGTAGTTAAACACAGGACATTTATTTGCTGGGAGCTGACTTTGATCTTAGAAGAGGACTCTTGTGTGAAATGAGTTCTGCTAGGTCTTGGTCTGTTTCCAGTTGAATGATTCCTGCCCACAAAGATGAATGAGGCTGGAGTTCAGCCTGCTTTGCGGGTGTTGGGAGCGTGTGTCAGCCTGGGTCCTCTCTTTGGGATGGATTTTCCTGGGACTCAGGCTGTGCCGGACAGCAAAACTTTGAAATAGCATAAAGAAATTTGAAACAAACCTAGAAACTGAGGATATGCATGACTCACTGTATGCAGACAGTATCTGCTTCTTTGACCTACAAGCCCAGGTTTCTCTCAGGAATTTATTTTTTGTATTCTTGCATCCCTTGTTTTTTTGGCATGTATCCTTACATTGGTTTCTGGGGTGGGAGGAGGTGGTATCTCTTCCCACAGATCTATTTCAAAACACCCTTCTAATTCAGCCATCTTGTGCCTCCTGGTATATGCAGAGCTTTCTGCTCACAGGTAAAATTTATGCCTCTGTTAAGTGTTTAGAGGGTAACACAGACCTCTAAGACTATTTCTGGGAAACCTGTGAAAGTTTCCAATACTCCTCTGACCTACATATAATGTCTGTAACGTGTGCCACACAAACTGCATTTACATGGGTGACTTTTAGGCTGAATGGCAATACTGCTTCTCCATTCATAAATTAATCCTCTCTCTTTCCCACTGCTTTCCTGCCTACCTGACTCCCCTTGCGGCTTGCTTTCCCTCTCATTTCCTGCCCTTTGGACACTGCTAAACAGTGTAGCACAAGATGCCAGTCCTGGCTGCCTGAGCCATGGCCATTGCTGCCTCTGTTTTACAGATGAAGCCAGATACGCTCCACAGCATCCTAGAAATGATGAGCTTCTCTTTTTTGAGAGGTCAGGCTGTGGGAAGTACCTTTTCTTCTCTGACCTGAGCCCCTGCAAATCTTTGTGCCCACCACAATACCACCAGTGAGAACTCACAGCAAGGTCATTCTGTGCTTGCATTGTCCTCCAGGGAGATCCACATGCCGGCAGAGTTAATTACAGTAACAGCCGCAGAAATTATATTGGCCCACCACTGGCCTAGTGAGATGAATATCTCCATTTCTTAGTCACAGGGGGATGTTAATGGTATTTTTATTAACTGGTGACCTGTTGACTGCTATTAGAATATAGATTGTATGCATAAACCAGGTCAGGGTACTGAAGATATGATTATAGAGCAATTACTGTGTCAGCCAGTGTGGCTTCTAATCAGAGCTGGCAAAGAGTCTTTGGAAGCCTGAAAACTGTTTTTGGAGTCCAACAAGAAGAAACAGCTTTGGATCAAAGTCTGTATTGTGCCTTTACATCTTTCTGGAATTAAATGTCTGATTTGCTATGATTAGGATGGGTAGTCAAGGCAGAAAGAAGTCTTAAGAAGGACAGCTTTTAGTGGAACACAACTGATTAGGAGAGTTCAAAGTTTGAAAACTTTTTTTTTTTTCCCCTTTTCTGTTTTATTATATGGTTTATGTTTATTTCACTGAGCTGGCTGAGGATGCTAATTCTGCTCTTGCCCTTTAAAATGAACCGCAAGGTCATACGGCTGAGTGTCTGGGATGTCAGTAAAAACGATTACACTAATACATGCATTTCATTTGATGAGGGCCATAGCTGCAGAACCAGATTTAGAATTGCTCCACGTTTGTCAGAACTGTTACAGAAAAAAAAGAATGATAAAACCAAGAGCCGGTGTGTTAGATACAGAACCAGGGGCTGGCTTTCTCATAGGTACAGCTGTTCATTTGGTGGTTGAACTGAATACCGTGATTCCCAAAGACTAGCTTTGTTCCTCTAACAGCGCCACTGGTCCCAGTGAAATGACTGGAAGAGACGGAGCAACCACTTTGCTTGGATGAGAGCTTGAGGCTCATGTGTGCCTCCACTGGTACTTGTAACCATAGCTGTATTCTCTTCATTGATGGACTAGACAACACTGTTGAGCTCACTAGTGCACCTGCCAAATACACTTGTATTTGATGTTTTTCTGTGGGGGACATTGACTTTACTGGAGGGTAGGGCACAACACTATTTGTATGTTTAGGATTATCTTGTTTCCCAAAAAAAGTCCGCAATGATTGGAGATCTGAACAACTAAATAATCCCATGGTAATCTGAGGCATAAACTGGATTGGTAAACATGATTTTCTGGTTTATGAGAAGAACATAGTTGTTGAGATTCAGGAGGAAACAAAATGGTTATAGATTTCATTTGATAATTAATATATAATATATAGCTTAGAGGATAAACTCTCTCCCTTCCATTTGGGAAATAGAATTCATCTTAAATAGGCAAATATAATTTGAATTATGAGTCTGTTGTGAAGCTTTCTGCACTGAGAGAGTTCAGTTCCATGCAAAAGCTTGAGGGAGGAGGGATGTTTGTATTTTTTTCTGTCAGAAATTTTGAATTATCCAGATTTTGAACTATCTCTGCAGTTGCCATTGTTATCAATGGGGTTAGTAAGTCCTGAGTATTCTTGACAATTCATCCATTCGTCTTTTGAGATCGGTTCCTAGTCTATTGGCTTTTTAGCCTGTGAAAGAGAAGGGCATATACTGAGGGGACAGGAAGAGAGAAGAGCAAGAGATTAATGTGCTTCCTGAACCAACCTCCTTGTGAGGGTAAAAGGAAAGATGTCCTTTCACTGCCAATATGTGGTTGAATCCACCATGCAATGGTGACAAGTCTTGTCATACTTTTTTTTTGTGGGTGTGAGTGTGTCTTAAAGCTTACTTTCGGTGGTGTTTTCATGAGTGTTTACTTCTATTAAAAAAAAAAAAAAGCATTTCTTATCACTGTCTGGGGGGGGAGAAAAACTTGGTGATCCAAAACGCAAAACATCAAGCATCGGAATGGCACGGAAAAACCCAATACTTATTATTATTTCAGGAGTTATGATTTTTAAGCCAACGTGATGATTCTTTGAGGTTTGACTTAGTATCTTTGAATACTGAAAGATGCTACTAAGGCAAATTTTCTTTCTTAAACACTTTTTCTCTGACTAACTTCCCATTCCAGCAGTCTGGCATCTAGTTAATACTCTGTGTGTCAGAAATTCCTATTTCAGAGATGACTCTGTTTCCATCAAAGCTGCAGCCGTACTTCACAATTTCACTTATTAACAGCCTACTGAGATAATTGGGTCTGCCCAGCTCATTAAAAATAAAATATTGATGTTTTCTTAGGGTGGATGTAATTATCTTGCCCCCACAGGGAACAGGCAGCATAAAGGAGGGAAGGTGTGGTCTAATACACATCCTGCTATGCACCTGCTTGCTTCTCTGCAGTGAAGGAAATTAGGGACTCCTAGTGCAGTTACAATAGGTGAAGGTGGGGAATGCAGAAGAAAAGATTTCCTTGCAAGCCTGGAAAACACAAATTGACTTGTTGGTTTTTTTGTTTTTTTAAACGTGGGTTCAACAGGAGAGTTCCATAGTGCTTCTCTCTACTCTAAATTACTATGCTATAGTATTCTCTCTATAGTATATAACTGCAAACATTTCATTCCAGGGAGAGATGTCTTCTCTGACTTTCTATCATGAGGAGCAGTGATGGTGCACGTTCCTCTTTACTGCCCTACTTGACGTTACTCAAGACAAAATTGCTGGACCAAGTTCTACAAGTAAAAATGTACTTACATCTCTGGCTTGTCTTTTCTGAGATTTTTTACAGCAATTTCTTTGATGCCCTGTATTTCTTTATGTAAGGCACTAAATGGGTTGCTATCAAATCCAGCTGGCACAGGTCATCAGATATAAGACAGCAATGATGTCTAGCTACCACTGAATCACTGGTGAACTAGGATCACTGGATATGTTCTTGCCTTCCCATGCCCTGAGTTACCCAATTTGCCTTGTCTGACTGTAATTGTGAGATGTATCAGTGGTGCTGTACTGGCAGTGGGTTTTAATTTCCCATTGGTAAAAACAGACGGGGGAGGGAGTAAGTATCAGGAAAAAACAGAGGACTTTTTGCTCCCCATTATTTCTATTTGTTTTAAATGAATGTTAGAAGACACACACAAAAGAAAATCTGAAATACCAGAGAGCATTTAAGTAACTTAGATGTTTCTGTCTCATTACCCTGTTTTAGGTACATAGGACCTCAGGTCTAATTAAAAGTGTGATGAAGGTTCCTAAGCTATTTGGTTGTTAGTGAGAATACTTCCCATAGCTCACATATTTGGCTAAGCAAACATAGCTGTGAACACTGCATATTGTCCAAAATTGACTTGTTCAGTAGTGTTGGCTTTTGTATGCATCTCAACAACCATGCATAAGCCTCAGCCCAAACCTCTTCCATAATCCTGCCTATAACTGTGTTTTCCCCATGAAAGTCTGTTCCTTGTGCTCTGTGGTTTATTCCAGCTGCTTCACTCTCCTGGTTGGAATTAGCTTGAGATACCTCACTGCTCCCATTGCATCTCCGTTGAGGGTTCAAGTGCCTGGCAACAGACCGCTGGGTACTCTCACTGTTTGAAAGGCGCCCTGCACTTTCTTAGAGCTAGAACCTCTTTTTTAGTCTTTTACCACTGTGGAGTGGTCTGCTCACTAACTCTTTTGAGCAGGTGCAGTGTTAAGTATAAGTAAGCATGCAGTATTCTGACAGTATTGGTTTGTTCTGTCTTTCGGCTGTGTGAGAGCGCAAACACAGACATGTAAGCTGCTGAAGAAGCACACCGATATCTGCTTCCAGAAAGAAAAATAGTTATTTTAAAGGGAAAGAATCCCACATGTTTCTGTTGAAAGTTTCTCTCTGAAAGCCCACAGACCATGTTTAAGCGTGAGGCAAGTAAGCATTGCTGAGTGAGAGGTTTGGGTTTTGTGAAGTATTGCTCCCCTGCGCCACCTCCTGTATCTACAGCAGCCCTGATCCACAAGACTTCGGCACTAGTAAGTATTGCAACATCCATTTCAGGATGATCTGAGAGGAAAAAAACTCCTTGCAGTTCCCAAGCCGGGGGACTGTGGTCTGGCTGTAGGGTCACATCAGTTTGTTTCGCTTCCAAGTTGAGCTGTTACCAGCTTAAAAGCTGAAAAAATCCTGATGTGCTCTCTTCTCTGTTAGCAGCACTGCTAAGGGATTTTTCTGTTTCTGAGAAGGGCTCCTATTCTGGTGTGCCACAAATGATGTATATAGCTCTGCAAAATGGCTGGAGGCAGCATTATAATTTCACAAGTTTGCTTCTGCAGTCAGCTCTGAAGTGCTTCGTATGGAGGTCAATGATGGATGTCCCTTGAGAGGGAATTAGGGAAAATAGAGTAAAATCAGGAGGGGTTGTTCCACTTGTGTTGTAAGACCATGCTGTCTCAGGCTTGGCAAAGTTGGGGCCCTCTCACTGTTAGCGGGACTTAAAAATCAACCACTTGCAACATGCCAGTGGAAAAACCTAGAAGATGGCCTTTAAACAGGCCACTTCCTCCTTAGGCAGACAGTGAAATAAATGGTCACGTTTTTGAAAAAGCTGGCCATGTTGTGGCTGTAACTGTCACAGTAGGAATTGCTGGGCCCTGAGCACTTTGGTATATCTGGCCTTTATTTGGATAATGGGAGCTGAGCAGTTTGGAAAAATCTGTCCCTAATTATTGGTGCAGAGCCCTTGAAAATCTGGCCCCGAGCTCTTCTCAAATAAAAATCTGGCCTCATGGGCGTGACACTGTCAGAAGCGGTGCCTGGCATAAAGTGCTTCTTATCCTTTTCAGTGATTTCGTCCTCCTGTGAAGTTTCTAATTTATTTTAATTGCTTTAAAACTTTTTAAATGAGGCTATTTAATGGCTAGGATTTTGACTTATGGATCGAAGCTTCAGTGCACTCTGCATTAAATGGCGTGTATTCCGTTATGCCTAAATTCTATTGTTATGCCTGCCCTTTGTGCCGGCTTTTCATTTTCCAGTTTGGGGGTAGTTGCATTTCTAGGGCTCCCATCTGTCATAATTTAGTGTTTCTTCAGCACTTTTTCTCATCTTAGGAAGCCATTCAGCATGTCCAAATATTGCTTTATGCCTGCATGGACAATGCTCGCTGTCTTTGGAGGCGTCTATTCTGTTTCACAAAGGGAAACGTTGCGGTACATCTGAGTGCGGACTGAAGGCAAAGATGTCTCTTTGAGCCACTGGGTTGTAAAGAGATGAACTCGCTGGCTGTCCTCTCTCAAAGCTTTTCAGGAGCCTGACTGTTCATGGGGGATTCTTTGCATGGACCACAATTGATCCCAGTTCTTCCTGTGATTGCTATTTTGCAGAGGGTAGCACTATGTAAAACTAGGCATGGAGTTTTGCTGCATTGAAATTCATGTCCTTGATACCCATTGGTTAGAGCTAAAAGGCTGAATTCACGTCTTGTTAATTAAGTCCTCCCGGCCGTGCTTTCTAGTGGGTACCATTTTGGATGGCGTTTCGCTCGGTCCCGTCTGCTATCTGAAGTGATATTCTTCACTGCTCTTCCTCGCTAGCGAGCAGTAGAAAGAAAGGTCCCTTTGAAACCACGTCTTCCGGTAAGTGGGGAAGGAAAACGAGGTCAAAGAAAACAAAGAGGTAAACGTGTAATGCAGTGAGCTTAGAACTAGGCCACAAGACCCGTCTTACAACTCTCATCTTTGAGAAGCTCTCTAATAAGTGAGAAAGCCTCTGTGTTTCATTAGGGAAGACAACATGTCCAGTGACACAATACCTACACAAAGCCAAAAGAGGGGGGAATATCCATTCCAGTGACTAAGACAAGGCCAGAGTTTTTGTATATCCCTTGGCAAATCGTGGAGTCTGTGCCTCAGTTGCCATTTGTAGCACAGGAATCATGCTTGTCTGTCTCAAAGAGCCACTCTGAATAATTTTTCCAGTGTTCTTTTTACTCGCTTTTGTAAAAGCAAACTCCTTGCTTTTGTAAAATTAGCAGGGGAAATATGGCTAGAAAGCAGTGTTCAAGGGGACTGTCAGCTTTGTGTAGAAGATTGTATGATTAGCTTAATTATTAGGGCAGTAGGGTTTCTTTAATGTCAATGATAAGTATATAGAGATCTAAGCCCACTCAGAATTGTTTTAGCAACAGAAGTGCCACAGGTTGCATGATCAGTGCCACTTCTTTCTTACTGGCCCAGCCAAATGAGATTCCAGCGTAGGTTTATGCATCTGTAGAAACTGAAGTGGTGAGTTGCTAGCTCCAGGGAAGTCAAGTGCTACATTCTTCACTTTCAATGAAACTGAAATTTCAACTCAGAATTTTTAGTGAGAGATCCTTTGGGTTATATTGGCTTGGTTTTCACCTTACTTTGATATTGTTCTAAGCCAGACCTGGAAGCTTTTTCTGGGGTGTGGTTGGTTTTTAGTGAGGCATTTTTCCGATTTTTCACAACCATTGCACCAGAAGTGGCAGCAGAGAAGAGGCTCAATAGAGACTGAGATAACAAGAATGCTTTGAAGCCAGGCAGAGGTGCACTGAAACAGTTGGGAATGACTGAGGGTTGGAAGACAAGTGTATGCCATTAAGTCAGGAGTACTGTGTACTTTCTGGAAATAGGGCTGGTGAGGAAGAGGGGTGATCTCTGCTACTTCTCACTTAGTATCTGCATCTACTCACTCACACCTGTGCCAAATTTTAAATGCATTTAGCCCTGCTTCCCTTTTTCTTCAAAAAACAAGAAACCATGAGCAGAATATACAATCTGGAGATGTTTCTCTGCCTGTATCCTGGAAGCTTTTGTGGGAAAACAAGGTCTGTGTGCTAAGTGCTAGGTGGAATTCAGACAGATGGGTTGTCAGCAGCCTAACAGCTACATTCATCTCATTCTGATGCTTTCATTTATTTATTTATTTTAAAGGCACCCATTTTCTCCTGGCCATTTAAAATACAAAACAATAATTAAGAGTGTCTGAAGAAGCTCCAGACAGATTAGGGATGTCTCCCAAGAGATCGGCTGACATTTCTGCTCTCTGAAAGTCCCTGCTCAGCTGCCTCTTCAACCAGCAAACCTTGATTCCAGCGGCCATCTGATTAAACAACAAAGCATCAGCAAGTATTAAAAGTCACTTCTCTTGGGCCAGACTGCACTGACAGCACGGGCAGAAACAGAAATGATGAAAGGGGAGGAAGTCTTTTGGTGCAAAACATGTCTCTTAGTACTATATAGAGAGCTGGAAGATGAAATGTTTTCTTTTGTATGATCCTGGCTGGTCTACTGCTTGCTGTGTCCTAATAGCCTGGATCCTGGTTGTAAGTAGACAGAGGTTTGATTTGTATCCTGTGCACCACTGTGTGTATATGTGAGGTTGTGCAAATAAGGGCTGTTAACTCCATGATTAGATTCAGGTATCCAAACATTACTCCATGTGAAATCATGTTTTACAGAACTTCCTCTGCAAGACATTATCATACCTCCCTGCAGCATCATTGCCCCCTCTGTATCTCTCTGGCAGCACCCCTTGATTGTGAGCTGCAGAGTGCTCTGGTACTCTGCCTTGGCTTGCACGTGCAATGTACCTAGCTGATGCTCATCTCCTGAAATTCCCAGACCCCTCTGCCTTCCCAGCCAGGGGTCCCCACACCCAGCTCTGCCCCAGCCCCACAGGTCTGCCCTGATGCTCTCTCGGGCAGCACTAGCCTCTGAAACAGGCACCGGATAGCCGTGGTAGAGCAGTGCCACGCTAACACAGTTATGCCGCTTTCAGAACTGGGTTTGCACCCCACCTCCAAATAACGAGTGAGGGGGGCTTTGTGGGACCGGGTGTGGAAATACCTGCTTGAGTTGGTGCTTTATATGTCTGCCACTGTGACTCATAGACCTAGTAATGTTGCCAATTCTAAGGCTTTTTTCAAGAGCGTTGTTATAGTTGGTATATTTCTTAAAGCCACAGCTCTTGGTGACATGCTATTACATGAAAATTCAACCTACTGCTATTTTCTTTTCAAAGGAAGTTTCTAGTCCTTTTGGGTGCAAAGGTGGACAGAGGAGATTTATATGAAAAGGGAGAAAGAGGAAAAGAAAAATTACAATGTAGTTTTTTGTGTTTTTTTTTTTTTTTTTTAAGAAGTCATGTTTTTTTTAGTCAAGCATTCTGCATTTGGAGGAATGTGATAGATTTTTTTGAATATTTAAGGCCAGCTTTATTGCAGTAAGTAGATTTGCCACTTCTGTCATGCCCCACAATAGTAATTTCTTTTGTGCTGGCCATATCCTACAGCAACCACCAGCAATAACATGGACATTGTTTTATTTAGTCCTTGCTGAGACTAGATGACTCTGGTTCAGGTATTTGACTGGTCTGACTGTTAGTTTTCAAACCCAGGCTCTCCCTCTGTGCAGGAGGCAATTCTCAAATCACACCAGAGTCCCGACTCTGCTAATGGGAGACAGTTACAGAATTCACCAAGGGGTCTTTAGTCAGCAGACTGGGCAAATATAGTTGCTGTACTCCTTCTCTCTCACATTTGCCTTTTAATTTTTGCATCTGAATTATGAAATGCTGCCTCCACTAGCCACTGCCAGAAGCAAGGAGCATTAATATTGATGTTGGAAGGTCCTGTTGCTCAGCAGCAGGGTGATTTAAGGGTGAGAATGATCAGGGATAGTATCGGAGTAAATAAATTCAAAGTCCAATTTATTTTGTCTTCCATCTAGCTCTTTTTTTTTTTTTTTTTGTCAAGGCAGGATTAATAAAATAATTTAAAAGAGAAAAAGCAGCAAATTGACAGATTCTCTAAGCTGCTGACTCGATTAGTTTGTAACATTTCCTGCCTTGCCGGCTTCTTTCTATCCTTCCTGCCACCTGTCAGGATGAAGGCAATGCAACAAAGCCCGGTGCGAATAGAGCTGTGCTATCTGGATGGCAGCAAGCCACAGCCCATCTCTGAATGGAAGGGAAGAGGCTGGATGGTGGAGAGGTTTGGGAGAAGGGCTTGCAAGCCTGTGGTAGAGATGGGAAAAAATGCCAAAGCCTATTTATTGTGTTTCTTTCTCAGCAAACTGAATGAGCAGGGCTGATTCTGGACTTTATTCTTATGGTGGAAACTTTTGTGACTGCTATTATTACCTCTTTCTGTAAATAAGTCAAAGATAGTCTTTTAGGTTTCCAGCTGTGACTGAGGAGACAGTGACACTGCCCTCACGCTTTGCCTGTGATGCTGAGCATGGCATGTTGTGCCGTGTTCTCCTGCCTCCGCAGTCACTGTGATCTGCTTCATACGTGCCCTGGGAACTGGCACAGAGATCGAGTGGGCCAGCCATGGGAAGAGGTGGGAGGGAGAATTTATGAGCAGCTGCCAAGCTAGCACTGTCTTTTTGAGGATGAATTGTAAAGCCCAAGAGAGTGTGGAGAGTAAGAAAGGACTCCTTTCCAAGGTACGTACCTTCTTCCAAGATGGTGGAGGCAGAAGCAGCAGCACAGCGTGTGAGTGGAGGGGCTGTCAAGAGCACCACAGCCGTCCGCCTCCCCGGGCAGGGAGTGCTGTCAGGCAAGCAGCTGCGCTCACACAGGTCCTCGCCGGGGACCCTGGCTGAGTCAGCCCCTCTCCATGCCAAGCTGAAGGGTGAACTGACGGCAGGACCTTGTGGTGCTTTCCCTTTGCAGCTAAGCGTGCAGACAGGGCAGCATAATGAGACACGTTTTTTGTAGAGTTAGCATCTTGTTTTGTGGCTGGTGACCAATGCCAGCACTAGGATGCTTTGTTTCCCTTCAAAGAAGTTCCAGTGTAGCTGGGGATCAGCACCGTTACAGTGCAGACTGATGCTATGCTTGTGAAATAAATAGGGCGCAGGTAGGAGAGACTGGTCTTTTCTACACTGAATGCCAGCCCTGCAGTTGTCATTCACATTTTCATCCCTTAGAAACCAGACTGTGCAACTGTGGTCTTTTAAGAGCCCCCTCTTTTCCACAGGCCATCAAACAGCAGCTGACCAGGCCTCTTGGCAGCAATGACTGCAATGGTTTGGAAATGGCTATTTGTGGAGGATGCAAATATGTAAACTCTTCTGCACAGGATTGTCCAGCTTGACATCGAGTCTGTTCCAGCTCAGGGGGGGACCTTGCCTTTTTTGCTTTTTTAAGAAAGCTGTACTTGCTTCTCTTCTGCCTCTAGCCTCTCCCTTTCCTCTAAAGCTTCACTTTTTTTGCCCTCCCCAGTTAGGGCATTTCTGTCTCAGATGTTGCTTTTGATGGGATTTTTTTTCCCTTACCCATCTTAGTTGCTTCTGACCCCAATTCTGTTTTTATAATGAGGCCATGCTAATTCGTGCTGAGAGCTTATGAGTTTTCTTTAAGCACAGGGAGAGGTCACTGAGAAATGGCTAGGGGTGTTTCTTTCTTCCCATGGCTGCTGTTCAGAAGGTCTGATCAATTTATTTCCCTATCACCATCAAACCTTTCCCTGGCTAAATTAACAGCGGTGCCTTGTGCAGGCATTGTGTTGAGGGGGATGGAGGGGACAAATAAATTGATGGAGAGGATGGGGGTAGGAAGACAGGGTTTGTGAGAAGATAGGGCTGGACCAGCAAAGGTCTGCCTACACAAATGCCAGCTGCTTTGTCATTGTGTGGCAGAGGCCAATGATTTTGCACAGTGTAACTGGTAAGGGAAAAGCAAATTAAACAGTTATTAGAGAGAGGCAATCAGTTGGTACCTTGCAGTGGGCTATAAGCAGATCTGTCAGTCGTCTTTATTAATTGAAGACATGCCTTAAGGGGAGCCCTTTTTAGGCATGTTTACTTAGTTACATAGAAGGTCCTGTCCCTTAGCAAGAGCCTTATCATTGTTATTAGTGGTAATACAATAATAATAGTAATAATGCTGGCAAATCTAACTTCCTCCTGAATGAATGCTCTTGGAGAATTTTTTTATTATTATTATTATGAAAAAATCAGCTTCCTCATGCTGGGCTCTAATTACCATTTTTATGAGAACTACATGTTCTCCTATTCATGCAAGAAGATTTGTTTAACGAGGGTTTCTCTTCCATTGCTGCTTTCGTAGAGCTTATCTCTTCATCCTTAAGAACAAGTGTTGGGGTGGTAGGCTAAATGAAAGGCCTGAGTTTCTGGGGTGGGTGAAAAGGCAAAAGGATCAGATTTCCTTGTCAGGAGAAAAGGCAGAAAGATCAGATTCCTGGTCAGGATGAATCGATACAGATCCAGTGAAGGTTTTGATGCCATATTGCTTCTTGCCATTTGAAACTTTCACACAAATGGAGAAAAAGAGAGTAAAGCAGTTAATCTCTGTATAATTAAGTATTTCTCCAGACCCATCAATGTCTCATCCTGATCTGGGGAGCAGTCTAGAAAATGAAAAATAAAATAATATCTTTTAGCCACTTTCTTACATGACCTTTGTATGGCTTGGCTCATCCAAGCAGAGCAGTTCAAACCAGAACAAAACCAGAGCAAGCTCTCTTCAAAGTGGGTAGCTAGAATTATACCCTCTTTCAGATGAGATCTCACCAGTGCTTTTTATAATGACATCTCCATTTCTTTGTCAATACAGATAGTCACCCCATGAGGTGTTAGTGCTCCCAAGTTAGTCTGCTCCACTATTCTTTCCAACTAACGAGCTCCTCACTTGCATGAGAAACTTTTGCTGTAGTGCCTGACCTTGAACTTTGTGCTTTTCTTATTTCTGTTTGTCCAGTCCTCCAGGTCAGGCAGTTCTTGGTTTATATGTCTCCATCTGCCTCTGCATGGACAGTGTTTTCCAGCTATGTGTCATCGGTTCACTTCAATAGCACACTCTTACTTTTATGCTAAGATCAATCATAAAAATATTAAACAAAATTGGTCTCAGTCCTTGAGGAGCTCTATTAATAAAGTCCCCTTTCAGCCTGACCAGTTGTCATCTCTTTCATCAATTCCTTATTTGCCTTAAAATTCTTTACTAATGCTATCATCTACATCTTAACTAATAATCCCCTATAAGACTCTGTATCCAATGTTTTACTTAAATGGTGATAGAATAGTCTTTATTGCATTTCTTTTGTTTAAAAAATTAGTTATCAGAAAAGGCAGGCTGTTTGTTTAGAGCTTTTGGAAAAGTCATACTGCATTTTATCCTATTTTCCGCTTACCTTGATGTCTTTAATTATTTGTGCATGTATTCCAACGCTTTGCATACTGCCAGGATCATATAACTAAATCTGTGGTTGCCCAGATAATTTTCTCTTTTTTTCTTTCTTGTATATTTTGAATCGGGCATTCCGCAGTCATATAATACCTTTCTGTATCGATAGGTGTACTGAGATCCTTGCAGCTTATCCTGCAATATCCCTTATCAGTTCTTTAAACATTCTGGGGTGAAAGTTCTCTTGTTCCACCTCCTTGAGTGCCGTATGATCTTGGAGTTTACTCCACTACAAGAATTGTCATTTCCATTTTCTCATTCCCATTAGCTGTACTGCCCTTGTCCTACACTCAATATCACCATCGCTATTAAAAAAATTAAGCCAAGTCTTCATTTACATTTTGGCATGCGCGCAGATTATCTTCAGTCTCTACTTCATGCCTGCTGCATAGCATTCTTGCTTATTTTTTTACTACTACTACTAGAATCTTTTTACTACTTTTGATAGTAAGTATCCTTTGGAAGGTCTGGCACATCTTCACTTTTGATAAGTATCACTTTATTTGTACACTTCAGAATTATTGAGAGAATACATTCTTCATTGCTCATTGCTCATCTGTTCCTGATAGGTTCTCCCATTGCACAAACATTCTGTTTACAGGGATTTTTTTGTTCCTTACTTGGGATACTGAAACTGCAAGAGAACTGTGTGCTATCATTCGAGGGTGGTGTTGTGTGCTGCGAGAGAACACACAAGGTTTGCACAGTCAGTACCTGAGTGCATTAAAAAAACCCCAACAAATCAGCTTTCCATCAACTTATTTCCTGCAGCTCATCTATTTTAAAAAGAAGCTGTAAACTTCAGTATTTAAATAAGCAAGTTTAAACCATGGGTTCAAATGCAGCCTCTGCATCTGAAACTTGGAGAAGCTTCCAGCAAAATTCCCAACTTTGAAGCTTGGATTTGCATCTATTTTGAGCACGCATTTCTGGACTCTATAAGGTAGAAATAAATTTTCCCTCTGCTGCTCCAGTAATGGGTGGGTGGAGTTGTCTCATTGTGAATAATACTTCCTGGGACAGATTATAGCTATTGAGGTAGGGAAGGATCAGGAGACCTCAGGATGTGAACAGGTGAGATCAATCCAGACTTCACTAATACTGGCACTGTGGTGCGCTTGCTCTCCTTCCATACAAAATGAGAGCAAGCAAGGTGCCTCCCAGATTACTGCTCAGTGAAGATTAGACAAGATGGAGTTTGCTTGGATCTGAGCTTATTTGTATTCATCGGAGTCCTTGACGCCCACCTCAATTCCAGCAACCTAAAAAATAATGGTTACGTTAAAGCTTTCCAGCAAATGCCCACAACACAGAACATTATCGTCTGAGTGACAGGAGGGAAAGAGATGAGGGGGAGGAGAGGCAGGAGGAATCTGCATCCTCCTGCTGCTGCTGCCTGAATTTGCATCATGCAACACTCCAGTAGACCGGTGTGTGTGTGTGCGTGTGTATATTTTCCCCATATAAATGCATGCATCTGTCCTAACAGTGGAAGTAGGCCACATGAGGTTGCACATAAACATTCAGGTGTCCACAAACACTGGATTCAATAGAAGAACATATGTCTACCACAGTATCTGCAGCCATTGCCTGCACAGTCAGTCATGTCTGCAGAAGCATTCATACAGACACCCTCAACTAATAAAAAAAAACCAACCCCCCCAAGAAGTATAACCGTATTTTCAGACACACTGTCTATAGGGTACCAATTTTAAAAGCAAAAGAATTACCCCAAGAACAGAAAACTGATTTAGCAGCAATACAGGGTGTATATTGGGGATTTGACCCTTGAACTTCTTCTGACCAAAGTAATCTTCCTTTCTGTAATCTTCATAGCCTACTGTTTCGCTCCTCTGTAACTCTTGGACTCTAGTAACTTGAAGCTGTGGATTACTTGAGGGCACAGGGTTAGCTGGAGAGTTGTGCCTTTTAAACCAGTGTGGGTTATCTAAGTTTAAGCTGCAGTGTGAAAAAATACCTACACAGTTGTGCGCGGAGCAATTTGAATCCACCTAGGCACACCAGTTTCTTCTGTTCCTCCTCCCTGAGGCCAAAGCCTCTTGCTATACTAAGTTTAATGGTAACTATTCCCCTCTTTTCTCCTTAGGTATGTACAATACATAGGTATGTAATTCCTATGATTCAGTGTAGGATATTGGTGATAAAAAGCTGTATTCTGGAGCTTGTGTACCAAATAGGTCAGTACATGAGTGGTTGGGTTACCTATGTACGCCTATATAGTACTGGTTTACTGTCTCTGGAGTATCTGAGATATCTATTGAAGGCCAGCACATAGAACATATGGCCTGTGCTCTTCAGGACATCCACGCAGGATACCCCTATGGTCCCTAAGGTGGCATCAGCTGCCTAAATTTAGGAAATTGTATCACAACCTATTTGATTCACAGGAAGGTAATATAACAGTTTCGTATTGGATCTCAACAAAACCTGAGTACTCAGCAATGAAAAATACTTTATAGGGTTAATAGCCAATATCTATGCTTGCACAGAGACAGACCTATAACTGCAATAAAAGCCACCCAAACAGACAGGACTCGAAGGCTAATTATCTAAATGCATTTTCCCCTTCTCTTTTGGTTTTATTCTCTACACTTTTTAACAGCAGAGAGAAAAACTGCACGTATAGCTATTATTTTGACCAGGTTTTGTATCTTCCTGATTTGAGCATGTCGGGGCTTTATTGCAATGCTATTTCATCGTCTCAAACTTCAGTTCCAGTTTATTTGCTTTGCCTCCCATTTTGAGGCATTTTATTCTTGACCTCAGAGGCACTGTGTGTGTGGTTGTAGGGAACTGTAATAGGGGAATTTTTCAGCTGCCCCTTGGTGTAGCAGTGACAAGTTCATCACTACTTCATATTAGCATGTTTTGAGGAGGTTGGAGGAAGTTTATGCACGTATGTATGAAATCATTTTAAGTCTTTGGCAGTTTTGTGAATGAGAAGTCAAGGACTAGATGCGCAGTGCAGGCTGCTTGGCACCACTCATCTCACTTCAGGGGTGCATTGGCTGACACCAGCTTCCTTTGCTTTTGCATGGCACCAGCCCATGCAAAAAGTCACCAGCAGGGCTTTTTAAACAGGAAGAACAGCTACAGGGGGAGCTGGGCTATCCCACCCCACCAAGCATGGAAACCACTGTATAGCATCTCTGAGAAGTGTTCCTTGTTGAAGAAAAAAGGTTACATTTATGCACAACAAACCTGTTCCTGGGGTAGACTCCAAAAGGACTGGTATCCCTCCCACTATGTAATTGCTGATGGAGGAAGGAATTAAGGTTTTTGGAGTGTTGTTCTTGTGTAGGTTTCCTGAAGAGCTCATCCTGTATCTCTTAAAAGCACTTTTCCTGTGGTTGCTATCACTTCTGCCCACTGCCAGCAGGGTGTGTATGGTAGAGTGAACAAGTGCTCTTTCATTACCTGGTTCTGAAGAAGGTTTGTATATACTGTACCCTCAGCTGGGAAACCATGGACCTGCAGCTCGGTTTTTATTCTAGGAGGTCCTGATTCAACCCTAATATATTGGCCATTTCATAGTAATTTTTTTAAGGGAAATAGATCTAGACTGTCCTATGACTCAACTTCAACATAATTTTATAGCCTTAGAAAAAGTAAAAAATGGATCTTCCAAGCTGTGGTTCAGTGGACTTGCCAGAAGAAAGGGAGGGGGGGAAGAGCATGAGAACATACAATAAGATTGTGACAAAAGAAAGTGGGGCTTCCTTTCAGCTGAAGAAGCTCTGGCAGTCATATTTAATTGGCCATTCTTCTTCCTGCCTTCCATCGTAATAGTGGCATGAGGGAAGCAGGACTGGTCTACAAGTAGCTGGTATTAGTTCTGCTTGGCAAACTTCAATCTAGGCTACCAAAGGGCATGAGGGAATAACAGGTTTTCTTCAAAGAGGAGGAAGTGTGCATATGTGTAGGTATATCTCAGGGGAAAGTGGGCAAGGATCAGAGGAAGGAAGCCAGTGGAGGAGGCATCATTTTCTGTAAGCAGAAGGTAAAAGCTATCAATCCTCCTTTCAATACATATTGTTCTTTTTAACATCAAGAATGTCATTTTCAGTGAAAGATTATTGGAAGCATGAGAGGGCATAGGGAGTAGCACAGTCATGATGCTGATGTCAGCAGTGGGACTGCCACTATTAATATGTTTACCCTCGCTAAGGACCTGATCGGGCTTAGATGGAAATTTGAATCTCTGATTTGACTGCGTTTCTTTACATGACGGTTCTTCCAGTTCCTGCTCTCTTACACATACATCTCTGATTCCAGGAATATCAGAGCACTCTATACTCTTGAATTTACTTATCCACACAATACTGCACAGTTAGACCAGAACACTTATCCCGGTTTGTAATTAGAACAATCCTGTTAATGAGTCAGAGACTAGTGATTTGCCTGGCTCTGAATTAGGAATAATGCAGACTTGTCGGAGTAGATTTGTAGAGTTGAAACATCAGGACTGTGGACCTGACTAAAAATTTCAAGGGAAGTTTCTTTGAACTGGATCTAGCTGTGATTTAGATATCCATTAGCAGGTAGAGTACCTATGATGTGCATCTTTTTTTCGGCAGAAAGAAACCTAATCTCTACATTTCTAGACAGCTCCACAGTCCTGACTCAGGGAGTGGGGATGATCTGGTGATTCACTGCAATAGCACATTTGCACTCTGTACCATAGCACTAATGTGGACACACCAGAAATCATCTGCTACATTTTGAGATGCCCTAGGATATCCTGCTTGCTTCAGAATAGACGAGGTCTCCCATAGATCTAATGTCATATTTGCTAGCCTTGTGCCTCACATGCAGTAGGACAAATTAAATTACTTCTGTGTAGGCAACTGAACCAAGACCAGAAAGCCTGTAGCAAAGCAGCAAAACAGAGCTCCTTCGCATCCAGGGAGAACTTTCCTTTCAAAAAGAGTTTTGGGATTGCTGTTGGAATCTAGACATAGATGAGAGATGGCTATTGGGAAGGGGAAATTCTTGAGCAGTATTGTCATTCCAACATTTCTATCCCTGCCCATCAGGGTACTAGCTAGATAGCTTTCTTCTTGGCTTTATAAATTTCAGGAGAGATTTCTAGTGATGATGACCAGGTTTCTTGGATTGTGGAGAAGTCATAGTACTTGAAAATAATGGCCCCACTGCGTTTTAATCATCAGTTTAATGATCAGTTCTTGTTCATGACTTATCTATTTGGAAACAAGCTTGACATAAACAATGTTGCAAAACTTTACCTAGATTTTATCCATCTGCAGTAATCTGGACTGGAACCTCAAATCTAAAGGCCTGTGAAATTTAGAACTTTTTTAGGGTTTGCATACAAAACTGCCAGATTTTGGAAGCTTTTGTTCTCTGAGCTTTTGAGTGTGAAGCTAGGTTAGTGCATTGCTTCATAAAGTATTCACTGGGAGTTCTTCTGAGCTAGCATTGTATCCTCTCATGGCTTGGATGAACCACTACAATAAAAAAGTTGGTCATTGCAGAAAGTGGTGCTGAGATGCCTCAATAAACAGTGATGCTTTTTTTTCCTGAGATAGTGATGCAATGCAACATGATGTGGTGAAAGGGAGTCACACTGTTGCTTAGTGAGATAGTTCTGTGTGATATCACAAAGTAATGTGACATAAGGTGGCATGCATTTCACATAGAAGTGAGATCTGGTCATGGATGGTGCCTGTTTGCAAGAATTAGATGTTAGCATTGTTTCCACTTCATCACTGGGCTGCACCCTCAGTATTGCTGAATTAAGTCTAGCTGACAGAGGCACCAGAGCACACTATGATTTTGCTCCATCTCCTTTTCTGACCAGAGCTGACAAAAACAGAAGGGGACTCAAGCTCTTAGTTCTTCTTGGTGGCTTTCACCAGAACTGTCCTGTCAGGTTTAAATTAGAGGTGTTGTTTGGTAGTGCTTGGATGGCAGATAAGTGTACCAAAGAGATGGAGTAAAACCCATGTTTTATGTTATAAAACACAAATAAATTGCAAAGTTGTTCCTTTACATTGTATTTCCTACCACTCTAATTGCAAAACCCTGTGAAAAGTCATGTTAATGTAACTTGGGATAACTACCTTACAACTGGAAGCACTGGTTTTTAGCTGCAGTCTCCTTGCAAAATTCTACCTTAGACCATTATTCTCCTTGATCTCTTTTTAAAATTTCAAGTAGATACAGAAGTCATTTGCACAATTTCCTGCGATAAGCTTATTCCATAACATGACTCTTAAAAACCACAGATATTCCACTCCAAAGATGGCTGCACTGTAGCAGCAAGTGTAAAAAAAGGCCAGTATTCAACAGGGTATATGTAAATCTTCCGAATCCTTTGCGATAAAGTGCAATATAAATGTCTGATGATAATGTGGTTTGGAAACATTGTCCTTGCTCTATACCTTGTAGTTGGTTGAATGATTTACTGACTAATTATCTGATAGGAGGCAGCAGTAACTTACCCCCAGACCATGTATTAGCAATGTTGATAAAAAAAGACAGCTGTAACCAGGGTGCCTCACCATGATATGTAGAAGGTGGGGCTCCTTTTGAAATAATAGTAGCAGCTAATTTAACCCTGAAGACAGCAAGGTTTCTTTAAAAACTTTTTTTTTTGTACTCAGTGTAGGAAAATGTGGGGCCGCTGCTGAATGGGGCAGGTACCTGGTGTCAAAAGATTTGGAAATGACCAAGGTACTTAATGATTCCTTCACCTTGTTTTTTACTAGGAAGATTTGCCTTGAGGAATCCCAGGCCTCTGAGGGCAGTGGGAAACTGGCACAGTGAAGACTTACCCCTGGTAGAGCAGGACTAGGTTATTTAAACAAACTGAATGTAAACAAATCCATGAGACCTGACAGAATTATCAGCCAGCTCCCTCAGCATTCATGGATGTCATTGTGAAGCCACTCTAGATTACTCCCTTAAGGTCTTGGCAACTGGGGGAAGTTCCTGAAGACCAGAAGAAAGCAAGCGTCATACCTGTCTGCAAGAAGGAAGACCTAGGGAACTACAGGATGTTCAACCACACTTCAGTCCCTGGAAAGGTGAGGGAGCCAATAATCCTGGAATCCATTTCCAGATCCTTGAAGGACAAAGAAGGTGATTGGGTGTAGACAGCATGGATTTACAATGCAATGACTAGTTCAGTGAATGAGCATATATTGGAGACCTTGACATTGTTTTGACTTTAGAAAGCCTTTTGACGCTGTCTTGCCTTTTGATAGTATCCCATAAGTTCCTCATTAATGAACTGATAGACTAGATAATGGACAGCAAAGTGGATCGAAAATTGGGGACACTCTTCTCAGTGACAGCCAGTGAAGGTACAAGAGGCAGTGGGCACAAATTGCAATACAGGAAATTCCATTTAAATGTAAGAAAAAAACCTTCTTTTACTGCAAGGGTGCTCAAACACTGGAACAGGTTGCCCAGAGAGTTACGGAGTTTTTATTCTTGGAGACATTAAAAATTGGACATGGCCCTGAGCAACCTGTTCTAGTTAACCTTGCTTTGAGCAGAGGGGCTGGGCTAGACAATCTGCAAAGGCACTTTCCAATCTCAGCAATTGTCATGTGAAACTGGATCTTTATGTTTGAGGTGACAATATCTGTGTTAAGGTCACAGCTCTAAGTAGACAACAAAGGTAGAGCTGCTGGATGAACATAGTCCTGTATGTAGAAGAAAACCTACTAAGACCCTCACTTTTCTTGCAGAAGTTCTCTTGAACTAATTTAAAAGTGTCTGAATAGCATCTCTTGGCTGTTTGCTTTTCTAGACATCTTTGGCATAAAATAACTGCCAGTCACAAAACCACCTTGCCTTCTGGTAAGGTTTCCTACTCTTCTTGTAAGCATAGAATTTTATTCTTTTAGGTATCTCAGCTCCCACTTGAAATGTAGGAAGGTATAATTGTGTGTTCACAGAATAAACAATGAAGAGAATATGTACAAGATTCTCACTTTCCCCTTAAATCTTAGATTGATGAATGTGTATTGGCCTGTATGTGCAACGCAAAAGCAGTCCAGAGAAAGAATTAAGAAAGAACAATTCTTGTACTTAACGCTGTCCAATTTCTTCAGAAGTATTCCACAAATTCACTTTCATATTGAGATGATCCCCCCTGATCAGTTACCCCCTGATCTTACCTGGGTAACTTGCTCTTTTGTGGTTTTGAATGAAATCTGCTGACTTGGGCAACAATATGAAAGCGTATAGCAGAACCGGCACTGCTATGACAAAAGATAGAATCTTAGGTGGAAGTAAGGGCATAGTCGGGCTATGCAAATGATATATGTTCAAAGAAAGAAAAAGGCCACCTTGGTCAACTCCAAAGACAAGCTTTTGGCTTTGGCAGTCAGGAGAAGAATAAACATGTAACAGTTTCCTTTATAAACAGAGCATGTTTGTTGTTAAGCCACTGCAGAACAATAAACTTCCTGTCTAAATAATTGTCTATTCCCACCACAGCCCTTTTATGCTGAAAAGATACAGGGACTCAAGGTTCTGATAGAAAATATTGATCTTTTGGTTGAGGTCAACAAGTGATGATGAGAAGGGAAGGTAGAAGGATGGCAAAGTGTAAGCTCTGTTCATGTTTTTTTCCAAGAGCGTCCACTTGAAGAAACCAGAGAAAATGTCCTTGTTTCATTAGTTCATTGTAAAGATCTCCCCTCTGCAATTGAGACATTTAGCCTCTTGGGAAAGACAGCTAAACAGAAATCCATTTACCTTTCACATGTTTTTCATAATTTCCCCTGCTACTTTGGTTAATTAATTATCACCGCTATTTGTGTTTAAACAAGGGGTCTGTCTCCCTCCCTCCTCTCAAGCCCATCTGCTCCTCCATGACCTTGCTTGTGAAGTCATCGCTGTGCTGACTTTGTGAAAGCACAAACACTTCCATGGCAACAGACAGCTGTGTCACAAAGACAGGGCTGTGACCTCACTGCAGGAAGGACTGGGCTGGTGGTGGGGGAGAGATTTTCTCCCACAAACACAGAAGCTTTTGATGATAACAGAGAGGAAGGCAAGGCATTACATCCAGAACAAATGATCTTGCTGTTTGACTGCTTCTGCTTTAGAAGTTGTCCATCACTTTAGATTCTCTTCTTCAAAGACCCTTTTTTAACTTGTATGTTTTTCATGCAAGGAAAATGGTTTCTCCCTCACATCTCAGCTCAGAAGACATCTCCAGGAAGAAGTAGGGGATGGTTTTAATCACAGAGGACATGGGCCTGAGTTTCTACAAAGCCTGGGAGGTGTCCAGATCCAAATTTTAACTTGTTCAGTTTGGTAAAACAAATGTAGGTCTTGAGAGGCAGTCTGATTTTTGTTCTGATTGCACATGGATTTCTAACTTAGTCTGCCCCCATCCAAACTGCCTGTGTTCTGAATGAAATCAGGTGCTCCTGTGTAGAGCAGTCTGGCAATGAAAGCTTTCCTTTATAAACATTTGCATGGCTGGATGGGAAGTGGAAATCGGGTCTCATGATCACAAAGCATTTTTAATGTAGATGCAAGCAAGACACATCAAAGCTAAATAACATACAAGCGGTACTCCACAAGCCGTCTGCAGAACCTGTCTCTATATTGTATTGATTGTGAGGCTACACAAAATGTATCTTGATCAGTCCATTGCTATCATCTTCCTTGGCTGATTGCTTGGTTGGTTCATGAAATGCCACAGTCTTCAAATCTGCGCACCTCCTTTGTTAGCTAAAAGTAGCCAGTGTTTCAATATAAGCCATTGCTGCTTGTTACCTGCAAACAATTTATAGTGCAGTGTGCTACTGTGATAGGCTCATCGGGTACAAAAACTCTTCCTTTTGGATCTATTCCATGATTGAATCGCATTCATTCAGAGCATGCATGATGAGGCTCCATTGATGTGACCCACAGCAAACCGTTCACTTTTATGGAGTCCATTTTCTTTCAGGTGACATGGAGGATGACAGCACTTACGTCACCCCTTACCTTCACCACATCTCCCTTAGCCTTATAGATAGGTAGGGCTTAGCAACCACATGTTCCAAATGACAGTACTGGATCTCAGCGAGTGGAAATGATTTCTTCAGGTTCTCGTATCTGTTGCCAAACCAGAAAAAAATAATTTCCAGAATTGCACATTTGTTACCCATATATCAAGGCACCACCTACCTTTTCTGATGGAGTTTTTTTTGGAGGGTGGGAGTGGGTAGTAGGGGGGATGAAAAAGGATGACTGAAGAGCGAGACTTCATTTTACTTTAGGATCTGTTTACAACACTTTGGGGAATTTAAGGGACCTAGTACAAATTTTTAAGATTTGCCTTGTCAATAGTCGGAGGCTGAATCTAAAGGAAAATCAAGCCCTTTGTGTCCCATTGAATGGCTCTCACCCAAGTATCATTTTATTTCATGTCTGATTTGTCCTTAGAATCCCATCCAGCTGCTACAGCTGTTTACTTTGCGTCCCATCTGATTCCCTCCTTATGTCTTCTCATCTGGCTCACTGCTTGATTTTCACTAGAGCATCAACCATTTCCCATCATTTGCCAGTTTCCTGATCTCTGCAACCTCTCTTCTATACATGGACCTTCCTTGCCATGTTCTCTTTACTTGCTTGGATGTTTGGACCTATGAACACGCATACGACACCTGTTCTACTCACCTGGATCTACTGTAGCGTCCTCTCAGGCATTCATGCGTCTTTTCCTGGTTTGCACTAGACATATATTTGGGTTTGCTGCATTTTGTTCTTGCAAAAGTAATTTTCTTAGAGTCCTGTACCCTACGTAGTATGGAATGATTATTGCTGTCAAATCTGGAGATCCAGCAGCCTCTGGTCACTGTAACAAAATAGCAGGTAGAATCCTTTCTGTTTTGCCATGCAGCCTGTCTGTCCCTTTGCTCTAGTATGATATCCACTAGAGGACCATGGGGAAAGCTTGTTTTGGGACAGCAGTAATGTTATATTTAAGTATGCTTTTAAAAAAAGAAAAAGGGCAAGAAGTTTCTTTAGTTTGGCGTGTTCTATCAGAGGCAAGATAATAGAATTTCTAAACCCATTGATTTTATGGCATTAAGAATCTTGTTGATAAGTCAGTTTCTGTACACTGGTGATCACTATCTCCAGCTGTATAAGCAGTACTGTCCCCATTTCATTTTCAATAAGAAATTGAGGGAGACTTAGCTTTGCTGGAAAATATGGGGGAAAATAAGTAGCGTAAAATCTCTGTTCTGTTGGGGTATGGCATAGCTGTTTACTGTTAAATACTACAGGGGTCAGAGAGGAACAAAGTGGGAAGTGTGAGCAAAGAATTCTCAATGTGAGTGCCAGGCCTCTCGAGCAGGCAGTGTGGGGGGCAGCACAGGCGCACTGCTTGCGGGGCGCTCAGAGGTACACCACCACCAGCCTTTTCAGTGGGCAGCCTCATAGGAACCAGGCAGGGGAGCTTCATATAGGAGATGCTTACAGCTACTCTGAGGTGTGTGCCACCAACCCAGGAGCAGCTGCTCTCAGCAGGAGGTGTTGCAGGGAATGAGGCAGGAACTGGGGTGGTAGGGGGATCCCAGTTCCTTGCAGCCCCATGGATGTGAAGCACATACAATATTGAAACACTTCTTAGTTCTAGGGGAAAAAAGGATTGTACCCTTCTGATCAGGTGTCTGAAAAAGAAGGGAAAGAAATTAGTGAAGGTGGAGGCACAAGCAGACCCGTGATGTTGCCAGGTACTTTGGCCGGATAGATGCGCAACATCCCTTACCAAATGCTGCCTCCCTCCATGGGGCTGTCCAAGTCTGTTTTCTACTTGGCTGGTTGTGCTATTGAGTCCCATTTGGAAGGATTCACATGTGACCTAAGACTGTCCTCTAGATGTCTGACTCTGTCCTCTACAACATAAATAATGCAAAAACAAACATGCCAAACAGTAACCTTCACTTGTCTCCCTGACACTGCTGGAGGGAGGGAGGAAAGAAAGGAGTGAGTATGAGCAAGTGAATGAGCAAACTGCATGCTAGGCAGGCAGGAGACCGGCAAGGTGAGGCAAGGTACAGCATGAAGAACCGTGAGAGCAATTAGATCTGCTCTTCACACAGCTCTGCTGTTTTACACTAGGATGGCTGGCTGCTTGGGCATTGTCCCTTACAGGCAAGGGAAGCATCCAGCCCCAGCCTGGAGCAGAGCAGCCCTGCTCCCTGGCCAGGGTGTACAGGAAGCTTCAGCAGTCTCCTGGGCATTTCTGCTCAACGTGGCCCACAGCTGGAGTTGGGTGAAGGCACCAGTACTGTGCAAATTAAAATCTTTGTTGTGCCATTCAACTGTCCTGGTAGTCTCAAAGAAATCGGTTAATGTTGCGCACTGCGTGTTCTCTTCCCTGTGCCCTCCCCCAACCACCCCCACCCCCTAAGTCTCTACAGCGGAGAAGAGGATCCCTTTTTCCTATTGAATGTACTTGTGATGCAAGTATTCATTAATTGCGGATACAGTTGTACGCGGCATGCGTGCTAAAATACTATCAGCTTTGTGTGGAAGACAAATGCACGCAGACTTAAATAGCTGAGATTTTTATCTTTCTCCTCCCAGAAAATATGCAGCAAGTTGTCCCCATCTAGGGACTTGGCAATGAAAAAAGATATTTCTCTATTTTTGTTTTCTCTCCCTGAGATACAGTGAGGTAGGGAACTGGCCTGCATATTTCTTCCAAAGAGAAGGGCTTCCCCATTGCAATAGTGAAATGTTTCTGTCAGATTAAACAATGTGAGACTTTCTTCATTTGTATGTGGAAGAAAAGCAGAGGCTTTTTTCTTCTTTGTCTGTTAGTCCCTTGAAACTTCATTGTGGTGGATTCTAGGAAAAAGGGTAAACAATACAGGGTTTGGGCACAGAGAGGGTATTTTCCCTATTTGTTACTCTAAAATACTCTGCAGTGGGAATGGGGATGGGTGGAGTTCTGAGCATCTCACACAGACAAGTGCAGTGGCCAGCAAGTGCTTTGGCGACTGTGAAAGCACCAGGCGCCCAGGGAGAGCACGTGTCTAGAGGACCACGGAGTGGTTGGCGCAAGCTTGCCTTTCAAATAAGGAGAGTGCAGCGATTCTTTTCCAGAGCCAAGCTGGCGTAGGCTTGAATCTGATGGATGCATACAGGACATGTGGGAAGGTATCTTGCTGCAAAGGAGCCACCTGGACAGATGGTAAAGGCCAGGCCCCAGCTCAGCTTCTGATCAGGGTCCAAAAGCTAGGCAGATAACTCTCTCCAAATCAACTGTGAGGCAGGAGAGAGAGAATGGTGCACAGGGAAATAAGAAGGACTTCAGCCTGAGAATCTTGGCATCCAGGTGCCTTTGGAGCGGGGCTGTCCTGCTCCCAGCAGATTTCAAGCTGAAGGAAGTCCAAGTTTCTGAGCTGATCAGATGTCCCAGCTTAAGCATAATACCAGAAATGTTTTGTTTTGAGGGGTGCAGAAGACAAAGCTGCAAGACTGAAGAAGGTGAGATTGTTGGCACACAGAAATGCTGGGTAACTAGCTACCTTGAAAGTGAGCTGGGTAAGCTATTGCAGGCTGATTCCCTAGGTACTGCTGCCCCTATTCTGCCGAGCTGTGTTTGCACAGAGCTCAAACAGAGCTTGTTCCAAGCCGTCGTCTTTGCACTCAGAACCTGCCTCCCCATCTGCTCACCTGCCGTCCATCACTGCCTACACTCTGGGATTAATGTTCCCACTCCCGGCACGCCAGCAGTCTGACTCCCTCAAGCTTTTGTAGCTTCCTTTCGCAAGGATCGGATCAACTATTCTCCTGTCCCGCTTTTCAGCACATACCAATTCAATCTCTGTCATACTCGCACACACTCTCATGCACACATACGCACACTTCAGCTTAATACCTTTTGCTTGTTGCATTGCTCACAACATTAAGAGAGGTGTTTGCTTCAGCAATGTGATTATCCCATGTGTAAGAAATTTTCTCTTCATTTTTCTTCTTTGGTCGGAAAAAGGCAGATCTATGCAGAGCTTGCAAAAATTTGTTTGTACCTTTATTAATAGTGAGCAGAATTTTGTCTCTGGTGTGTGACAGGGAAGCCTAAGCCATTATTTTAAATTTTTATTTAAAAAGCAACAACAGTCACAAAAAACTCACAACAGAATGTCTGCATCTTACCTACATAGATCATCATCATCATCTCCTAGCTATATGCAGAATAGCCCATTTTTCCCTCAGCCTTTTGCCCTGATGGGACTCAATTCCTAAAGAAATAGGATTTATGATTCACACAGGTTTTTAATATGCCATCAGAATGCTGCTGTGTCTGAAAAGCTATGCTACTTATTTCAGATCCCAGCAGACCTTCTCACCAATATTGACTTGCAGATGAAAGCTGCCATGTGCCTTTAAAATAAAGAAAGATGCTGAGCCTTGTCAGTGCACAGTTTGCAGGGTACAGGCATCCGGCTCTAGCACAGAAATGGTGGTGGCAAGGGATTTGCAAACCTTTTACTCGGCAGAGCATCCTCAGAGCTCAGATCCCTCCTCGAGTGGAGAGGATCCATTTGTGTGCAGACCTGTGAGCCTGTCGCAGGGCAGTGTCAGGTGCATGTTTATGGGCAGCCATGCTGGCTTGCCCTTCTCTGAACCTGTCAAGGTACAAATGAAGAAATGAAGAAGACAGAGAGTATTCTATCACATGCGACCTGCTTCCTGAGCCTTTTCCCCATGTGTTCTGGCAGCTGTGGTTCTCCACATGGGTCATACTGTGCTTCCAGCATGCATGGTATAAGTCCCTGTTTCTGATGTTTGCAGCTAGGCAGTGTGTGTGTTCTAGGCTTTTGCTGAGCCCACTGTATACTGGAGTGTTGAAGTGAATAGCATTGATGCAAATTTTGTGAAGGGCTCAGACCCATGATTAAATGATCATGGATTTACTGTTGGCTGTAGTTTTCTCACTCGTGTACATTCTTAGCAAGTGCTGGGAGGGAGACTAGACATATGCTGTATCACATGAATCTAAGCCTGATTTTTGGTATTGGTAATGTTTTAATAATATTCCCTTTCTGCCTTGGAAACAAAACACAACCTTAATCACCCTCTCTGTCTTTACTGTAGGTTCAAGACAGATATTTCTGATAAATTTTTTTCAGAGTCCAGGTGAAAAGCAGGCAAGAAAATTATGGTGGGGGAATGCTTGAATTATGAAGTAGTAAGGAAAGAAAGAAGTCCATGTACACATGGGATACACGTCTGTGTGAGAGGATGCTAGTGCCCACGGCTCGCTCTGATTGTATGTGTGTCATCTGCTTGGGCTAGTCACCCAGCACTGTCTGTCTGTGCGTGTTTTCCTGCCCTTGGGGTAATGACTTGATCCACAGAGGTAGTTAAATTGGGCTTTAGACCCTTGTATTTGCTAAGATCATGCCCACAGAGTTACACAACTTCAGCTGATGGTGAAGCACAGTCAACTGATTATCTGTGTCAAAGCTATTTATTTTAGGCTTTTATCTAGTTCCTTTCTTGTTCCCATTGTTACTACAAAGTGAAAGATGTATGAGTTTTTCAAGCTGACCACAGACAGTTGCTCCAGGACCTTTCTAACAAAGAGTAGAGGCAGGAGGAGATTGAAGGGGATGCGGATAGCATCCCTCCTCACAGAGGTTTGTCTGCTGAGGCTCAGAGTCAGCTCTGAGACTGTGCAGGTGAGGATTGGCCCCCTTTCTTTTGGCGGCCTCAGACAGAGTGTCCCAGTCAATGCTGTCGGAGGCTTCCGCAGGACCAATTTCCCTTCCCATGGGAGCTGCTTTTAAACTGAACCTCTAGTTCAGCCCCTGCCTGTGCCACATCACGCTAAGACTGCCAGTTCTGCCACAGCTATGCCTGGCCATGCACGCTGTTAATCCACACCCCTAACCTGCACCTGATGCACCAGCCTTGCCGCAGCCCAGCTCCCCCACCATGGCTCTGCCCAGCCATCACAGGGCTATGTGTGACCCTGGGTACCCACACCAGGACTGACCCTGACCCCAACCTGCAAGCTGATAGCCTGGCCTGGCATCAACCCATCTCAACCCCTTTCCAAGGGCCCCGTCTGGCCATCTCAGGGCTGTGTCTGGCTCTGGGTACTCTTTCCAGGCCAAGTCCTGCCTGCCACTTCTTTGTTCACAGTGCTTGAACACAGAGCTATCAGGGCCTACAATGCATACTGATGCTGGAACAGAATAAAAAAAAAGAATATTTTATTACATACATGATAATCAGTATGCTGAGGCCTGATCTCTGAACATAGCTAGCTGTCTGGTATCTTGCTGGGTTCAGGACTGTGAGAGAAAGGTGTTGGGATAGGTTGGTTGATTTGTCTCACAAACAAGAGCCAGGCTGATTGTGAGCAGTCTGCATTGCTTGCTAAGGGATAAGTAAGGTAACGTACAATAGACTACTGTTATGGCTGGACAGACGATTGATACCCAACTGGATAAAAACATTAGGAGCATAAGCCATTGCCACCTGGGCCTTTAGATCTGTGAAATAAATAATGTTGTGACATAGATTTCATTTAATAATGAGCTGATCATAAGCACAAGGTGTCCCTCATGGGAAATGCAAATGTTTAAGCACTTGTCTTTCTCCCTAGTCAAGGCAAATAAGTCAGCCTAAGGAAATTTGTCTTTAAATGATGAGCATTGAGGAAGATGGACTCTCAAAAATGTGAAAGCATTTCACTTGCTTCAGGTCCAGTTTCTAAATCTCTAAACCTCTTCAGGGCCTCATGGAAGCTGTAACACAGGACCTGCCACATGCTTGTTCTCTCTTACGGGCTCTGCACCATATTGGACTATACCCCATTGGACTACCTCTGCCATAGTGCATTAGACCCTTAAGTCTGAGTTATCACAGAGAACAGTTTTATTCCATCAAAACAAAGAAAAATGTTTCGGTCAACCTTAGCGATGATTGTGCAGCCAAGCACTAGGAGCATAAACAAAGCAAAACATATTTTCACTATGCATAGCTTTTCATTCTAGATTAAAGCAAACAACCAGAAAGAATATTGGTCTCCCATGAGAGAGCAATGTGTTGGTGAATCTTCTGTAAGAAGATGCAGCAACTTTGAGAATAAAATGGCTGTTGGGGAGAATTTTTGAAACAGATTTCAAGGGGAAATATGCAAAAAGCAAAGCAGCAAGAATTTCATGCTGCTTCCACCATAATAATAATAATACTTTGCCCAGTGCGTATGCTTTACTGCTCACTGTAGCCAAGAGCGAAATTCCCTGCCCACCAAACAAAATCAGCAAAAGGCAAGGCTGGCTTTGCAGGCAGGAAGACTTCACGGTTGCATCCATCAAATCCTGCAATGGGACCAGTGAAGCACACAGGCTGCAAGGCATCAGTAATGAGAACTGGAGAATAGAAAACTCTCAGCAGTATGGGCTCAATAATTAATCAAAGCTGAAAATCTTTCTAATGAAGGCAGCAGCCCCAGCAAAACAGGAGAGCATTTAAGGAGTTAGGGGTCTGAACAAGAAAGGAGATCTCACAAAACAGGTTATCAAGGGATGGGGGAAGAATGGCCACAGCATCTCCCTTCTGAGGTTCTCAAGAATGCATTGAAACTGATATGGTGATAGATATTAATCTTGTTTCTTCTGTGATCTGATTCATGTCAAGTGTCTCTACCAGTGGCTAGCTACTATTCTAAGAGGTCATTCCACAGAAGAAAAGCTCCTGCTTTGAGGGTCTGCATCCTGGAGATGTCTCTAGTTTTCAGGGTGACACCATAAATGTGTTTCTCAAAGTCCCTGTTCTAATGTATAAAGTTGTCTGGCAAAATTCCCAGATGAGTCTCAAGGCGTACTTAATTATGAATCAAAGCCTTAATGTAATACCTTGTGCTTCTACCCCTTTCAAACCGAGGACCTCAGGTTGCTTCTCACACCAAAGGGGAGAAGTGATTCATATATAGTTGGTTGTGAATGGCAGATGCACTGCAGCAGTAGCAGGTGTGAAATAAGAGCCTTGTGATCCTGGCTCCCATGCACATTGTGAGCCACAGGGTTTCCAAGGCCATGGAAAAGCAAGCTGTTAGATATAGCAGAGTTTTGACTAAGCATTTGAAACTTTTCTGCCCTGAAGCTTGATGCTTATTTTAAGGTATAGACCAAGATAGTATAGAGATGGTTTTATGAAGAAACCAAATAAGATCAGTGGGTGTGTTGATGAGAATACTTTCCCTGTGATGGTGAGAAATATTTGTCCAGATGCCTGAATTGCCCGAACTGTGATTCATGGTTTTGTCATGGACATACCGTGGGGACTGCAGTTCCCCTACCTGGTAGTGAGCCCTCACAACTGAAGAAGCGCCCGTTGGTTGACAACTTGGCAGCAAACCTGCTCAGGAAAATGGCTATCAAGGGACACATTACCATTATCTGCCACTCTCTTCTCCAGCTGTCCCTTGGACACATGGCCCATTTCAAAGGCTTTGATCTGGTGTTCAAAATCCTGAGAGAGCTACTAACTTCTCTGTGAGGCTGTATCACTTCCTTCTGTAGCTGCATTATATGCTTGATCAGGTAGAGTGATACAGATGACAGAGCAGTCCCAGTGATTTGGATCTGTATACTGGAGTTCTCTGGTGCATAAAGAAAAGGTTTCTAAATCCTTGTCCGGCCAAAGGTGGCACCTGCAATTTAGTGTGACCTCCACACAGTGGCACCTTTGCTCTTACTCTTAGGCCTCTCACCTGAAAAACAAGCTCCTTTTTTTTCCCTGAATAAGAAGAAAAGGTCATTGTTGTTGTTTACGCTTATGGGAAGCATGCAAATAAAAATGAGGATGGGGCCAAATTAGAACTGATAGATAAAATGGATTAGGCAGATAGATGGAAACCAAATTAGCTGTGAAGCCAGTGTCAAATAGAATAGAAAATCATTTCCACCCAATAGTCAGCTGAAAGATTTAGCAAGACAAGAAGGAAATAATCAAGATCACCTAATTGCCAAGTAACCTCTCAGTCTTTCTTTTACTCCCTTTCTTCCCTGATACAATCTGTCTCAGATTTCTCTATTAAAATGGAGAAAAACATCTTTTGATCTGGTCTGCAATGTGAACTGCAAGACAGGCTCAAAGAAACCCCCTCTGAAAGAAAAGGCACTTTGTGTAAAGCTATCTCTAATGTGCCATACAGCTGCCTCATGAGTTTTTTGGCTAAAGGAAATAAAAGACAACATACCAGCAAATACTATGTACGCTCTTCCCTTTTGGGTTGCCTCTATTATCTAGCATGTCACATACAAAGTTTGATATGCAAACGGTTGATGAAGAGCTAAGTAAATAGTAGGGGTACATGGGGTACCTTTTCTCTCCATGAATTGCTGATAATCCCGTCCTAGGAGTGGAAAGGGAGAGCTTTAAAGAGTTGAAGAGCAGCTTTGTAATTAGCAAGGGCCCCTGGTCACAATGAGAAACGAATATTCAACAGCAGTGTTCTTGCAGAAAACAAAATCTATTACAGGAATTACAATGATGGAAATATTTTCCTAAAAGCCTAGCAAAATGGGTCTAACTTGTGTTTCCTTTCCATTATTTCTAAAGGACCTAAAAATATGTAAAGACTATAATATAACCCGTTGGTAGAAGAAGCAGGTAAAGAGCAGGTGTGTCAGGAGACTGATAATAACCTGCTTACATTTTTCTGCAGGTGACTTGTTCAAACCTGGAGTGGGAAAATATTGCCAGAGGTGACTCTCAGAAGTGAGCTTACTTTTTCTTTCAGAGTTACATTGACGGTTACCGATAAAGTCCCTCAGAAGCAGGGTCTCTAGATTCCTACAGCACGCAAAGATACAGGGTGATGCTAACAGATGTCAGGTAGCTACACAGAAGTTGGGTGCCCATACATTTTCTGTGATCTAAGCACTTCTCTTCCAACCTGTGAGGCAGGGGGACGATGCCTGGCTGGTGGTTGCTCTGTGATGGTTGAAGAGCATAATCAGAAAAAGTCAGTCTTTGTTGCCACGTACTGAGGAGAACTGGACACAGTGGGTAGTGGCTCCATCCAAGCAGGTTTGCCGCAATTTTCAGCTGTGATGGGGTGACTGACTGCCTGCTCTTCCTAGAGGAGCTGGCTTTGACCAGTGGCCCTCATGTGAAGGAGTGTTCAGAGCTCTTGCTGGGATTGTGCATAACCACTAAATGTTATTTTTGACTGATGCTTCCTGTTGTATTTTGACTTCACACTTCCTATGAAGTAGGAAAGAGGGCGAAACGTTATTTAAACTGGTTATTTCCTTTAAAATACCGTTATACTGGTATATATGATATTTTCATTTCTTCTCCTAGATTAAAAGGCATAGAAGACTCCCTGGAGAATATGTTGGTTGTGTTCAGGGCTGAGATAAGCTTTTGTTTTTAAGTCTTCCTTCATTATTGAAAACCAAAGAATTTCCTGAGTTGACAAAAGGTGTGATGTTACTAAATGAAGCAAGTAGAAAGTTAAAATGGAGATCTCTGTGGTTTAGACCTGAGTGCCTCTGAAAGGCAAGGAGGTAAAGAAAAAGTGCTTGACCTTTTCTGCAGGGTTGGAGCAAAGATTCTGCTGTAAAAGCTTTCCAGACAGCACTGCTTTAAGTCCCGTCAAAACCGAGTCTTCAGCCATGTGAGGCAGAGTGTTTTGCTGTGATGGTTGAGTTGACTGGGTCTTAAAGGCATTCGCCACATTTATATCCTAGTCTACAGAACTGTGTGAGGATGTGTTAATGCTATAAAAATCTATAAAACCATTTGCTTACCGCAGCCATTACCTCAAACAAAACTAAATGAAGATTTTAATAATTTCAGTGTTGTCCATTGTGCTTGTGTTGATAGTGATACAGTGCAGGGGGCAGAAGGTGACAAAGTTTTGCTAATAGAGGGAACGCTAGAGTCTTGACTTGGACTCCTTGAAATGCTGCCCCTCAGCAGTTGACATGCCATATGGGCAGTCTCCCAATCAGTGGTGTCCCTAATCAGATTTACCAGTGATTTTCTGTCACCACAGTCGTATCACAATGCCAAATGTGCAGTGGCTGATGGCTGATTGCAGCATCTGCAATGCCACGTTTTGGTCTAGTACTGTGATGTGCCACTGGGGCTGCATCCCAGCCCCCCACAGCAGGAGTGGGGAAGTGGGATGTCTGGAAGTTGGCCATACTCAACTTGCCCCGTTGCCCTCCAGGACGAGGACAGGAGACACAAGAGCTGCTACTTGCAGCGCATCCATGTTTTCTGAGAGTAGACTAGGTGAGGGAGGGGGCTGTACATCATAAAGACAGTGTGTGAACTAGTGCCGTGTTTCTGACGGGAGCCAGAAAGGCCTATTCTTAAAATAAGTACCTCTTCTGAGAACCCGGTTTAATTTTTGCCCCTCAGGGAGATTGCTTTGAAGAAGAGAAAAGTGCTTTTACAGCAGAGTTGCAAGCAAATCCTTTCCCTTCAGTGTCATTTCCTACTTGTTGAGAAAGGGAGAGCAGTTCTGGGGAAAGGAACATTGAAATCATCTTCTAAATCACTTTGGTTATGGATCTCTTTGGTATTGTGTGAAAACCTGGTGTAAATACACCATTAAGAGCAGACCTGGTTGCAAACAGGCCACACATAGCCAATGTATTCAGATCAAATGGGTATAGTGAAAGCTTTAAATAAGTAGCAGATAAAGGGGGGAAAATGCCTGTTAAATAAATAAGCACACACACAAAGACACGTACAAAGCAAGCAAAAGAAAAATCTCATGTGACCCTCAAGGGAAATAATAACATTACTGTAGGAGACTAGGCAAAGGAATGAAGCTAATAAATGAGAAATATCTAGTATATCAATTCTATACCCCAGCAGTGAATTGTGCTGTTTTATACTGCAACTAAGGCTCTGGATTTTATTTATTTATTAACATAAAGAATCAAAATAAATATTGAAGATTCAGGGGGGAGGTGTGAACTGAATCCATTGCTCCAAAGCTATACTAACAGGAACACATGTAGAATGGCAAGTGCTAGGGTGACTAAAACCATCAGATCCATGGAAGACTTTTCCACTTCATACTTTCTGCCACACAGTGTGACAGTGCCATGAGAAAACCTGCCTCGCTTTTCCAAGAGTGTAGGTCTGAGTGATGTAGTACCAAGGACTAGAAGTCTAGCAGTTTAAAGGGCACCTTTGGAGGTCAGAATAACTTGTTTGTATGGGCTTTTTTGCTGAAACCCCATTTACTGCTGATATGTTGTTTTAACTTGGTCAGGAAACAGTTATAAGTGGCAATATAATGCATCCAGCATCTGATAAGGATGCAGAATGAGTTTAGTTTACACAACACGGAGTCAAGCAAGGCAGCTAAAAAAGTATCAAGAGGGTAAAACATAAAGTTTTTTTCTTTTCTTTTTTTTTTAACCTTCTAGCCTTCTGAGGATTTAAGTTCGTTTCTTGCTGGAGAGCTCATGTCACCTGCCATTTGTGCACATAAAACCACAAGTATATAAATTACATCAACCTAAATGATCACTGAAAGAAATGGCAGCATTTGCCCATCTTTAGTATTTGACAGCTTAGCTTAGATAAAATCCCCAAATTAAGAATGAATATTTAGTTTTAACTCTCCTTTCCTGTACACATGCATTATAATAAAGCCCTTAAAGACAGTATAATAACATATCAATTCTCAAATAACACAACGTAAGACATTCATATTTTTCTATGAGCTTTGACAAACATGTAGGATCTTGCAGCTGTTCAGTATTCTGGTTATTCCAGACAAACAGAGCTTAATGAAGGTTGCTTTTGAGAAAAGTATCTGAACAATGCATCATAGATGAAGAGATATTAAAATGGCCATTATAGTCAAAAGCGTGGGTGTACTAATGCATATGGAGTTTTGCAGATAAACTGCAAAATGAGCGCATTACAGTTACAGGTAAAGTCTTGCTCCCATTACTCTCCATATCACTTTTGGGCTTTGGTTTCAAAACGTATGACCCCATAACTTGGCATTGTTGTTCAGATACATATTCCACTGTAATTTTGCTATCAGCATTTAATACAATTAAATGCATTGGTCTTCCCTGGTTTAGCACAGCACTTTACAACAGAAAAGACTGCTGTTCAAGAACCTGGAAAACTGCGTATGACTAGCCTTCTTCTATGACTTGTTGCGTTTCTGATCTCTCTGCGCTTGTTCATTCTCAAATTTCACGTATCAACCTCCTACTGCCAGAGCTGCTGATTTTACCACTGTTAAACAAGGCCGTGAGCTATAGTGTCCTTCATATTAATAATGATTATTTGGAAAGCCCAGGGAGTTTCAGGGCTCCTTTCTGTTCATAGCTATGTCATAGCCTCTTCAAGCAAAAATGCTGTGCACTTATATAAACGAACGAAATATTGTGAGGGGAAAAAAAAGTAATTTATGAGCCGTTTATATGTACATCTGTCTAGCCCGCGTCTTATAAAGGGAACTTAGGAAGGCCTATTTTTAGACAGATTCTGGAGTCTGTTCCTTTTATCAAGAAAATTGTCTTCCTGTTTTTGGTGAATTGCATTTTGCTTTTGCTGTGACGAAACTTTCGGTGCTAAAGATTTTATTATTCTTAAAGAAATTCACTAGGACCGGCATGAATTGGGGTCAGCCAGGACCAAGCATGATGGTCCTTGCATAATACTTTAGTATTTGAGATTGTGACCTCATCTACTGTATTACCTTTCCCTTCCTGGAAACAGCAGTCTTTGAGTTAAATCAACATACACATTCAGGAAAGTTTCATAAAAATAATCAAGTTTTCATGCAATGTGCACAAATTATTTCAGGCTACTTCAAATTTGTCATAGGCTTATTGGTTGCAATCTATAGTACAGAAGGACCACATCTCTCTCTCTCGGTCTCTCTCTCCTGCCCCCCCAATGTCAAGAGGATCGGGGACAGGGGACAGAAGCAAGGACAAGTTTAGGATGATTTTTTTTTGATTTGTTGAAAGTAGCAATAAGGGAAATGTGAAAGATTTTGAAAACCTGTGAATGCAGATGACCTGGGCAATATGTATTGAGTAACAGGGATGAAATCTATGATCCATGAGACACAAAGAAACAGAATATTACTAGCAGTTTAAAAAGAAATAGTAGATGCTGTTTTACTTTGCTTTGGACGTGTATCACATGCATAGAGAAACTAACTACAGTTTATTGATACGGTTTGGTAACAAATTATGTGTAAGCCTCAGTTAATTTATGCTTCTGCACAAAAAGTTTGGCAAGATGTCACTAACCATGCACACTTAATACTACTCTGTGTGCCTGTTACTCTAGCAAATAGCTGGTGAAACTCTACAGTACTAAGTTACTATTGTGAAATTCTACAGCAATAAATTACTATTCAGAAGTGTTTATAATCTCAAGGGAAAAATAAAGAAACCTAAATCTTTTGTTTAAGATAAAATGCACAGTGCAGGCAAAATTATTACAATACATACCTTAAAGAGAAGGTAATTTACTGTTAAAATCTGACAATTATTACGGGCAAGCCTACAAGAGTAATAAAATAAGCACAACTGTCAGACAAAAAAAAACAACACATGGAAGGGGTAGCTTACACATCTGAAGTTTTAGGAAAAAATGTAAGATAAATTTGAGAAATCATTCCTACTGGTTGTTTAAGGCAGTTTTTAACTTGACTATGCACATGTCCCTCTGATTTATGGATCTCCATCTCAGAACTCTGTACAGAGACGGGGAGAAACATTACGATCATGTTGCAGATGGGGTAAATAGAATTGCTTACAATTACAAACTAGATCAGTGTCAGAGCCAAGAAAAGGAGCCAAATTTTCTCTTTCTTCTTTACTTTGAATCCTATGTCCAATTTAGTGAAGACTGTGGCTCTAAAGTTATATTAAATTAGTTGTCTGTTCCCCTCTCCCCTGACCTGTATAAACATAATAGCCCAGACCCTCAGCTGCTAAAATCACTGCAGCTCCATCTGGCCCATTAATGTGTGTGTACATGCCAGTGGACAAGATTGCAAGTTGTTACCTACTCCCTGTCTAACTAACCTGGCAAAAAAACAGGAGTAATAAACACATAAAACTGTCATTAAAAAAATTGCCAGCTTAGGTCTCAGAGATTTCTCCCTCTGCACCATGGTGGTGAAGATAATAGACAGCCAAAAATCCCCCATCTAATAGTCTCTCAGTAAAGGACTATTCTTCCAGTGAGTGTTGAGTAGAATTTTGCAAGCCTAGTATAAATAGCCTATGTACATATAATAAGATTCTTCTCTCATTTTTGGGAGAAAGAGAGAGAAATCTGCTGGATTTTATGCAGGTAACAGGTTCCTAATCTCATGTCTCTATAACTTTAATAATGGAATTAATGACAGGATTAGCATAGCACATCAAGATGATCTCTCACGTGAAACCAACAGGATGTCATGGCAAAGGGCTGGTCAGCAGGGATGCTTGATGATAACTTTTTTTTTATTGGGAGTGGGAAAGCAGAGATGTACTTTCTCTAGCCTCAGTGCCTGGGATTTGGCAATATTCAGAAGTGTTTTGCCATGTGGGAAATTAAAATCTGCAAGTACAAAATTGCTTATTTAAAAACAAAGAACAGCAACAAAACCCATGTTAATTCAATTAAAGGGTCAGTGCAGGGAAGCCAAAATAGATTTTTTATTTGCTAAGAAGCAAGGGGCTGGAAAAAGATACATCTACGTAGCAGGTATTTGTAATTAACCAATGAGGGCAAAGACACTTGTTCCACCTAATCATGAAGCAACAAAATGGAAAATAGCCCTTCTCATCTCAAGAATATGCTTTGGAAAATGAGCCAGGATGAAGAGAGAAGCTCATGGCATTTCAAGAATATGTTCTGCTCTCCCTTTTTCCCCACCTCCCCTCCACCCTCTTTGTAATAAAGGCTGCCTTAGCCTATAAGCAGGTATTTATTTTTAGTTTTGTTTTAGGACTGGCTTAGCTGTTTGCAGTGAGCAGATGGGGATTTGATGTTGCATTCTGCTTCAATTGTCTTTCAGTGAAATTAATTGCAATAATTATCCACTTTATTGATACAACTCCTGTTTCCAGAAGTGTCCTACTGTAAGAGTATTAGAATCTAAGGAATTTAGAGTCATGTATCTAAGTACAGGATTAATGTTAAAGATGGTCCTTGAGCAAAATCTTGGACTCAGGCAGCATGATACTTGAGAACTCAAGCAGAACTTCACATCTTACTCTTAGGTCTTTAATTGCTGCCAAAGCAGCAGAGCTATCAGGTGTCTATTTTGGGTTCAGGCCTCCCATGTTGCCCCTACAGGTTCTTGCATTTAGGGCTCTTTTCAAGGGCTCTCCCATCTGATGAAGTCCCCATGCCCTCCTCCATGTTGCACATTCCTCCTCATCTTCCTACACATCAAGAGAATGGAAATCATTTTAGTTCCCGTTAGGCAGGTAATTAGTTTGATGGCATATCAGAAAGGCACTGAGACTAACGTGTCTGCCTCCCAAGCAGCAAGAAGCTCCAGCAAGACCTGTGTTTTATGTCCTGCCTCAAAACCAAACAAAGAGAACTGCTTTTTAATTCACCAGTTTTATCTCTTTGGGCTTAGTGAATTCTAGTGCTCATAAAAAGTGAGAGACAGCTACTGCAAGCTGAAGGCAAGCACAGTGTAAGTTTCATGCATACATACTGCTCTGCTAAATACACCTTAACGCTGACCCTGTGGCATGTCCTACTCTAATAATTCTTCCTTCCCTGGTCCGTGCTACTTCCCTCACCAGTTCTTCCTCGGCATTTCTGTTGTGACTTCAACTTTCCTTTTAATATTGCAGGTTCGGGTGCCCCGATAACTGACTGAAACTTATGCTGAGCTGCGCAGCAGGTTTTGCAAAGGGTCTATGGTGAAGTCTTCTGAATTAATTGTCACTTTTGATAGAAACCAGACAGTGAACTTTAGTTTCCAGATGAGGTAATGATTTGCCAAATGATCCTCTATGGTCCTTTCTGATTTAGGATCTTCCTCTGGGGAGATGCTCATACATTTAGGAATGAAGTCACTTTTACAGCACTCTGTCCTGAATTGGAAATCATAGGCATGGGCCTCTCTGAGCCTGTTTTCAGGCTGGAAAGTGGGAGTGTGTTATCCAAATGAGAAAATTCTCTCTTCATCAGATGTTTTTCCATGTTTTGATTTACTTTTTAAAAACACAGTGAAACTCTAAAGGATGGGAAATGTCAAATGTGCTACTGAGCTTTATTCAAGGAGGAGGAAGAGATCTATCATGGGACAGTGTACCGAGACCCCAAAAATGTAAAATAAACAGATTATCTGGTTACCAGAATTGGGGCAACTGGTCCCAGGCGAGAACAGCCCCACAACTTCCTAGCACTGCTTCATCACTTAGCTTTAAGATTCCTTCAACTCTGTAAGGCATTAAAAAACCCAAATCGTGCTTTTTCATATCAAAGAGAATTTCAGGCAGAGAATGAAATCCTGGCCCTATTTACATCAGAAAGACCTAGCCATTGACTTCAAGGAGGCCTGGATTTCACCTGAGAACTATGATTTGTCTGGCTCATTCCATAATGTGAAGTGACATATTCTGAAAGGCAAGTGAGAAAAGACCACCGCTCGTTAAGGTATGGGCATGGACTGGCTAGGAGACCTACATCTTGTCTGTAGGATAGACATGACAGCCATAGATCTTAAACCATGCAGTATAGACTTGTTTTATACACTCTATGGAGGCTAGACTCTAATGGTAACTTGTTGCATGTCCAAGTGTAGGGCTGCAGTGTAGATCCTCAATACAAGAAACTAAAAGGATTTAATAAATACCTACCTCTAACAAAATTTTCCCTCCATGAATCTCCAAGCACTTTGTGCAGGAGGTAAGCATCATTATCCCCATTAATGGGTTTTTCAGATTTTTCCTGCAGACATTTCTGGTTGGGTAAAGCCAGGTTGGCTGTGAGAGAAAGTGACGCTGTTAATGATTCTCTCACGCTTCATGGAGACCTAACTGACTGATGCTGTAGGCCAAGTTACAGTGTGGGCAAGTCTGGGGTTTGCCTTGCTGTGCTGTATGTGTAATGAAAAACAGGAAAGGACAAATCACTCTGATATTTTCATGCAGTTCCAGCAGGTTTCTCCCAGGGGTCAAGAGTTTCTACATGACCCTCCTTTGTTTTTGAGTCTGCGATGACTTTCTGGGGTAATTGAAATATTATAGTGGATTTTGAACACCCACATTGCTTAGAATAGCAGATTTAGTCTGTATATTCTGCCTTGGACCTGTCTTGTCACAGTGTTGGGGTGGGTTTATACAATACAGTGCAGAAGATCCCATTAGCTGAGTGCAGCTAACACTGGTGTGTCTATACTGTGCTGAGTTTCAGATCTATGTGGTGTGGAGCCTGCTTGTGTACCTCTGGGTAGGCTCTTTGCTACATGGTGGTGAGCATGCTTTGGATATAGAGGAATTTTTGTTTTTTCAGGAGTGTTTCAGCTGAGTTAGCCCACAATATTCTTCCAATTTACTGCCTGGACAGCCACATAAAGGAAGGTCTTTGCCTCCTCCTGGCAAGGGTTTCTTCATCCATTTTCAATGCCCAGTCTGTTGATATTTTGTAAATAAGATTGGTTGGCTCTAAGTAGTTGAAATTTTATTTATTCCTCTGACTTCTCTAACATCCATAAGGTGAATATATAAGCCTAGTCTGCCTCCCTTACTATAAACGCAAGAGATGCAGATATGTTGCCATGTTTTTTTTATATATCAGAGGCTCTCCTAGCCTGAGTTGACTATTCTTGAACATCTCAAAGGCCACTGCTGGGTCAAGAAGTCCTTGTTAATGCTATTTCTCACTATCATCAACCCTCCATCCTTTCAAGATTGGGGGAAAAAAGCATTGATAAGCTGTGTCTGTAAAATTCCAGTTACACTTGGACCTACAGAGATGGTGGTTTTATTCCCTCTGGTTGCTGGAAGTGTACAAGCCAAGGACCTGAATGGCTGTTCAGTGATTTTTAGTTCAAAACTGGCTGTTCATCCTGTGCATTTTTACAGTGTAGTTGTTAAGGAATATTAATAGGGTCTATGGAAATTATGTCAAGATAGGCTGTCTCCTGCTCTCAGTCCTTCTGTGATACTGGACAACTCATTTCACTTTTGCACATCAGGTAACCATTTTGGAGATTGTCTTAGTGATATTAAAATGGATTGTCCTCTTAAACTTCTAATATGCTGTGAACGTCTGATGCCAGGAAGTCACCCAAATATGTCTCGTTCTCTCAGCCCCTATTCACATGTTCATGGTCCTTGCTTAAGATGGAAAGCAGCCTCCTTCCAAATCCGGTGATATGCCTACAATTAGCAAAAAGACAGATGTGGGCAGGGGAGACACAGGTAGGTCTCCTTCCAAACCTAGTGATACGCCTACAATTAGCAAAAAGACAGAAGATGTGGGCAGGGGAGACATGCGGGCGCGGGAGGCGTATGCTTTGTACATGGTGGCACCAAATGGCACCCCACTGGGGAGAGTTCAGAGCCTGCCTGAGAAGCACCTCATATTCCTCTGGAGCCTGTTTTCTCATATGGTCTCAAGAAGTACAGTTAGCTGGCAATATTTGCTTTGTATTTTTAAGAGAATGTCTTTGTAGTTCAGTGATTGAGTTTCTCATAGCTGAGAGCCATGAATGCAGCAGAGAACTGTCATCGCTCATCACCTTCTAGCTCTTTGTAGGAGCTGGTACCCCTGAGGAGCCACCACAGGCTCTGCTGCCTGTCTAGTTTGCTATCATGTGAAAATCACTCTTTTTGCCAGCCCTGGCTTGCCTGTGGCATCCTTGGGGAGCCACCTCTGTACCTCCCCAGTGAGACAAAGCTCTTCACGGGAGAATTTTGCTAGCTCCAGGCTCCAAGGACTCTGCTCCCTGCAAGTCACTGATGGTGGGTTTTTGCTTTACTGAAGAGAAAAGATAAAGGAAAAAAATACTGAAGAAAACTATAAGAGGAATAATGACAAAGCAGAGAAGAAATCCCAGCCAAACCCACCTTCCACTTAGTGGGGGAGAAGAGGGGAAGCCTAAAGCTGCAGCACAAATACTGATTATTCCTGTCAAGGATTTGCTGCTGTTGCTAAGTTACTGGCCTCTTTGGAAAACCCTTGAAGTATGGGGTACATTAGGAGCTCATTAGGGTCCCGGGGACTTGCACTAAATGTACAATATGTCTCCATGCTAAATGCACTTCAGAAATAACAACAGAAACTTCCTGCCCATAGTTTAGATGCTTTTCTTTTTTTATTTCTCTGCTCCTCCTTACTCCTGCATTGCTCCATTTGTTCTTTTATGACAGGCGAGCTATTTGACAGGATGGGAGAGGTTACCTGGAATAGATGGAGATTAGCTCCACTTCACTTTGTAAAGTTTCTGGCTTTTCATGAAAGTTCCCCTGCAGCGGAACACACAGAAGGAAGAAGGCCGAATAGAGATGCATCTCTAATCTGTTCAGAGTGTAGGTTTAATGACACTCCAGGGACTTTGTGTCAATTTTGTGGGGTGAGGAAGTCTGAAACTTAGAAATCCAGGGGTGCAAGCTCCTCTCTAGTGTGTCAGAGAGGGTGCTAAGGCCCATTTAACTTTGAGCATCAGAGCCACAGAGCAGAATCCACAGCCCAGAGCTAGCTGCCTAGGTGTGACGAGGAACCCCAGCACGCCGACAGCTGGTGGGAGGACGGATGAGTTGTCCTCAGGGGGGATCTAGGCAGCATGCCTGCATCCAGAGATATCACACATGATCTCTACAGGGAGTTAATAACGTGTCTGGGCTTAACAGAAAATATGTATCTCTGCTGTTTTACATAATATTTAATGAATGATACATTAGTAGCCCCAACAGGATTTTATTTTTATTTAATGTAATTTATAAATTAAACAGTCCACACTGGGCGGAGAAAATTAACCAGCAGGCTCACTAGGAACAAACTGTGGGTCTTAGGAACAGACATCAACTATATTTACACGGATCATGTGCCGTTTAGCTAACTAGGCAGGAATTAAGTGGAGGAATACTCTTTCACGTTGCAGAGTTATCCGTTTCCATCACTCATCAACCTGGCATCTATGTTTGAATGGAGAGCAAACCTCAGACTGTTGGTTTTGGGAGCAGTTTGGAAAAAAAAAAAAAAAAGTGTAAGAGCTTTGCCCAGAACAGATGCACAGAGGATCAGTCACCAGTTTTCCAGACTGATTTTGAGGTTTCGGGAACAAGGGAAGTACTCAAAGAGATGAGAGAGTAGCTGTGATCTTAGCATCCTCAAATCTGGTGGCTGAGATGTTGAAAATATTTCTGGTTGAGAAAGCGGTAACTAAGCAAGTACCTGATGGGGAGGATGAGGCTAGAGTTGTGCTGCCTCTTAAACACGCAGGGCTGTGGGTCGTTGCCAGGTGTGTGAGAAGAGAACTACAATGGGGGAAGCTGGCATGCTTGCATGAACCCTGGGTTGCTACTCTTATAGCTCGGCCATTTCAGAGGAGACCTAGGCAAGATCTCTACAGCTAGATAGGAAGGAACCATGTTCCTAAGTCGTGTTTAATATTTTTTACCCGTAGCCTTTTTTTATATTTTTTTTTGGCTCCGACCTGTAACTTGAAAGCCTGGCATATTAAGTGCTGCTAAGTGAACTTTTGCTTTGACCTGAATATTAAGTTTATCCTGTGCTGAAAGGACGGGAGAGCAGTGAGTGGGGTAAAGCAGACAAAGTTAAAGTGAGCGATCTCCTTGGAGGCAGTGAGTCAGAATAAACCAATTACATGCAGTCAGTCCTCAAGGAATGGCACCTCACAATATCTTTAATGAGCATGGGGACAGGGAGTGGTTTCCATCAGTCCGCAAAGGAGCAGGCTGATGGCTTTTTGCAAGGGAATTCCCTCTGGCGAGTAGAAATTCGTGTCCCTCTGCAAGAGTCAAACAGCTGAGAATAAACATTCCCTCCTGCCCTGGTCCTGCATAAACCTGAAGCCCCGTGCAAGTTTTCCCATGTGATGCACAGAGGAAGTTAGGGAGCTCAAAATGGCATTCGCCCAAAAGAATGCATGGAGGGATCTGCTGGGGTCAGTAACAAGGACAAGAGGGTCTTAAATCTCACTCCTGTCTTAGGGCTTTGCAAGTGTTTTTCCCTGTTGTATGTTACGCTCTCCTTAAAGAAAATGCCTTTTCTTTAAAGGCCCTTTTTCTGTAGGGCCTTTGAAGTGGCAGGGGGCAGCCTCCACTAGTGTGCCGATTAAAGCAAACACTCAGAAAAGAAGTCTTTGTGTCTTATACTGCTAAACAGAAGACAGCCAGGGATCAGGCCGCATGGCATGGACCAGCTGGCATCCACACTGCTTAGATGTCACGCTAGCCGTCTCTATGGGAAGTTGATTTCAGAAGGTGCTAGTTGGAGCAGTGCAAAACTCAGTGAGAAGGAGGGTAACTTAAATAGTGGGGACAGGCACTGCCCAGGGCTTCATTTCAGTCCTTGCTCTGGTTTTCTTTAGCAATACGAGACATCATTTTGGTTCCTCCCTCTATCAGAGTGCTCAAGTGAACACCTCCTGCTTCTAGGCCAGGAAGGAAGGACAGCACCTAACCTTCCTGTGTTCAGTTTGCATTGTTATTTGAAGATTTAGAAGCTCAGTGTGACCATTGTTGTTAAATAGAGCAGACACAAACAACACTTATGCCACCTTCATACTGAGCTTGCTAAATTGCCTGCAGAGGCCAAGAGTGCTTCCTCCCCATCTGCAGAGAGACAGAAGGGTGGTATTTTTTCTGCAAACCCCTCTTTTCCTTGTTATAGTTGCAAAGAAAACTTTCCAAGCATGAGCTAAGCCCAATCAACGTAATATCTGCCTGAATCAGTTTCACTGAGGGAGAACTGATATACCTCCAGTCATTTGCGTGTGATCTTAACCCTGAAACCTAATCACTTGATTTTAATGTCAATGTTCTTTACTGTTTCCCTGCTCTTTATGCCAGCAAAAAAAGCATGCAGGGTCAAGGTTTATCCATCACTGCTGGCTGTTGTGGCTGGCAGCAAGCAAGTGGACATTGTGGAAGCTTTCTGACATGGGGGAGTTTAAATCTCTTTTAGTTTTCAAGTTGTCTTCATCAACACCTCATTGTTAAATAGGATCCTGGAACCAGACTATTTAACCATATTCTGCTGAAAATCTGCCTTCCCCATGGATCTTCAGTGATGCAGGCCCACAGTCTCCATAAGAAAATCTATTGCATGTCAAAAGGACAAGAGCCACAGAAAATAACTGGAATATAATGCTTATATAAATAACACGGGGAATTCTGTAGTAGTTGCAGAATTAATTATATGAATAACGAGGATATAATATTCAATGGCATCCTTAAAAGTGCCCCTAAATCTGCCGCACTGGAGGTTGTTTTAACCTGGGGCCCTTCACAGAGTTTTGGTCTCATTTGCTACAGAGAACACAAGGCTCTGGCTCCCCTGCTTTGCTCGTAGGTTTGGGGGGACTAATTAACTGGTGTTTGAAAAGCCCTTGGAAGATAAGTATTTACCTTGATCAGCGATAAAGGGCCCTGAAATAGCTGTGGAGGAGGACACAGCCTCTTTGCCTACTGATAAGGCATAATTTCATCAGCATCATCACATGGTGTCTGTCCAGCTATGTCCCCTTAAAATGCTGCAACCCCAAATGTGATATGCCTTAAAAGCCGTGATGACTTTTTATGTTTATGTATGCTGCCATCATGGGCGAGAGCAACAGCCTTAAGCATTTTGGCTGGAGTGGGGACTGTAACAGTCTCTCACTTTGATGAGCATCAAATTCTCACAGAATTAAAACCAACAAACACCTTGGTGAGCCCCAGCTCTGCGATTAGTGCGGGTGAGTGAATGGATGCTGCCACCTAGCAGCTGAGATGGGCTCCTACTGGTCTCCAAGACAGCTTCTTGCCTTCAGTGCCAGGTCTCCTACCTTGAAGCAAGTTTGTTGACTATTAATTAGTTTCACAGGTGAAGGGCTTTTCTTTTTCCATTTACATCATCATCACAGCATGTTGGGCTAAACACTTTGAGTGGTCCTTGCTGAAAACAGCAGTGCAAAGCTAGGAAGCTGTGTGTGCATCTGTGATTCCTGGCATCTGTGTGTGTTTGTATGAACATGCCTTTGTGTGTGCGTTTGTGTGAGTTTTTGTGCACCTGACCCTTCGAGGAATGAGAAAAAACCTTTCAGGGGCTGGTCACTGTAACGCAAGAGACAACTGCCAAGTCTAATAGGCCAGAGCTCAAAAAAGAGAGCTGACTTCTCGATTTGCAGAGGTAACACAGGATCACAGAAAATTCTGAGGGAAAATAGGTATGTTACTAGTTTGACCTTTATAAGAGTAAATGCAGTCTCTGAAGATCAGGCTATCTGATGCAGAGTGGACGCTTGACCTTCGAGCTAGGGGCTGAGAGATGTTGGTGGTGCAGGTGGAACATATTTAACTGTATTTTTCAGAAAACTGAATGATCTCTACAAGGGCTCAGTCCCTGTTGTACTAGACAGGTCCCAAAACTATGGTCTCTGCTGTAAAATGCTATCGCCAGTGTTCAAGGAGACAGGAAAAAAGGCTCTAAACTCTTCAGAAAAGTCTTTGGAGTGACTGGGAGCATACTCAGAAAGTGAAATTCAGGAGTTACCAGTTCATGTGAAAGGCAGACCCTTCCCATTAAAATGTGTGTGCGTACTCACATATATCAAGAGTGGTATGAACAGTCCACTTTGTTGCCTTTGTTCCTAATTTGGTAGTCTTATATCCCATTTTAATTCTGAAATGTTTTGTTCTGGGGAAGGAGAGGGGGATGGAAGAGATTCACGTCCTTTCTGCCCCTTGCAGTCCTGCTAGAGGTGAAGCCCTTTACCCCATGCTGCCCAAATTCCAAGGGATGTAACGGCAACACCACCCACTTCTAAGCAGGTGCCTGAAGCAATGCACTTTCTTAGTATCACTGGCACACTATCCTCATCTATGTATCATACACCTTCACCTCTGTCATCATTGCCATTTTGCTTTGCTGTTGGCTGGGGTTTTGTTTAGGAGATGGACTTAAACACTGTTTTCCATCCTTCCCACTGAACATTCCCTTTCTGCTTGTGTTTGCCTGCCTGTCCATCTGCATGCACCCCACGGATGTCAGCCTCTGTTGCTGTGCTGTGTGACCTTGTGGGCGATCATGCAGTCATCCACCTGCACCCTCTGTCTCTTTAGCAACTCCTTCTGCTTCCTTCACTGCATATCCCCAACCCCCAGCAGCATCCCTCTCTGCTTCTCACACTTGTGCCACATGTTCATAGTCCTTCTCTTTGCCTTACTGCCTGACACCTACCCTACTGCCTCTCTGCATACCTTCCGCTCTTGCCTCAACAGACTTTCTACCTCTCTTTTCCCCCCGAGTCTTGTTCCTATCTGATGCAATAGGGCAGAAGGACACTCTTTGCCTAACCTGCTGTGCAGCAGAGAGACAGGGGAAGAGTGCAGCTGCTACCCACAGTGAGGCATGGCAAGGAAAAACCTCTGCAACATCAAAGAAAAGGAAACGCTAGTCTGTCGTTTGCCTTGTTTTACTGCAACCTGGTTCTTCCTTCTGCTGGATGGGTGAACTATGCAGCTGCAAGTGGTACAGGCTCCATCCTACTTTCAGGACATTTCTCTACTGCTTCCACACTGAGACCCTGTGCAAGAAGGATTTTGGTTGCACTTCCACTGATGCTGACCAGCTGAATGACAACCATGAAGTTTGTAGGCAGTGATCACAAAGTTGTAATAGAAAAACCTCTTACTCCGTAAGATGCCTCTATTTGGGGTCTAACTGCTATTCTGTACCTCTCTATGCCCACAAATTGCTCAAGCAATAACATGTTTACACTTGAATTTCAATTGCTTGGAGTGCATATCTGTTTGGGGAGTGGAATTCTCCCAGGAAATGAGGGCAGAATGGTATAAGAAATTACTCGTCTGTATCAAACTAATGGCCCATCCAGTCCAGTATTCTGTCCTAACTGTTGCCAGTGCTGGATGCTTTAGATAGACTTGTAACAACCCCCTGGTGTTCCCAGTTTTACAATGCTACATAATAGGGAGACATTGCTTTCTGACCCCAACTTGCGATCATTTTATACCCTGAAGTGAGAAGACTAATAACCCATATGGTTTTTATTCTAGCAAGCCTAGCTGCAGATGCTATTCTTGTAAGGTCTAATCCTTTTCTGAATCTTGCTAATCTGTTTTCCTCTATAATATCCTCTGGCAACAAGTTTCACAGGTTAATTATACGTTGATTGCACAGTCTTTCCAATCATAGACACGGTTCTGTTGTACCTCATCTTATCCGTGTGTTTTTAAGTCTTTTTCAGCAACCAGAGGTGCCTGCAAATTTATTTCTGCAGGAAAATAATGAAAGAAGCTCACTTTATACTGCATTCTGCATGCATAGGCCTTGAGTTACTGATATTATCTCAGTTTCCTTTGAATTCAGAGCATACTTTTTTCCAACTAATCTATCTGGTATAGCTATAAAGAACTTCTCCCTGGGGTTCTGCCCTACAGCTCATGCCTCTAAAATTCACTCTCCCAAGTTGTCCATAACATACCCCACTCCCAAGTCAGTGGTATGTCATCTAGCCAGACTACAGCCAAATTGTGCCTTTATGTGCTCGTATTCCACATTTCCTACTTCCTGATCTTCACAACTCACCTGGATGCTACGTACTAGGACCCTTTGCACCCCTGGAGGACAAACAGCCACTGCCAAGCAGCCCATATTCCCTTGTGGTCCCACCATCTTTCAAGGGAAATCTGGTGATTACTCCAAAGAGCGTAAGTAATGTCGATAGCACATGTCTTTAGGGGAGCAGAAGGGATTCTCGGAAGTATGCACATCTTCTCTGTATCCAGGTATAATGCTTTTTTTGAGAAGCTCTTGACATGCTGACTGCACTGTCCCCAAAAGTCCTTGACTCCCCAGCTGATGTGTCATATTTGCTGTATGTGCTGCAGATCTATGTATGTGCATGAGTGACGCATTGTTAGTATCTGTACTCTTCCCCTGTTCATGTTGCCCAGATGAATATATAATGGAAGCTGAAAGATACTTTAATCTCCCATATGAATATCAGCCAGTGCAGCATGGTTACCCAATATGGTGTGGCTTTGTACCCACTCCATTCAAACTAGCACTGGATTCTCAGTCTTTTTTTTTTTCAGTCTGCATGCCTCCGTACTACATTTTGTCTAATTGAAATGGTGATTCCCATGGTTCTCTGCTTCTGAAGTCCTGATTTTGCCCTTGTGATCTTTCTGATTCCTATACCTGTCTGCAGTTAGCTCATTGATATCATTTTAGTCCTGGGTCTTCCCTGAGCATGAGCAAACTGTGGATGTATCTTGGCACAGAGTTTTTAGGATTCCCAAGTATATCCAGTGCCTGCAGTGGAAGCCAAACTGGTGTGGAACCTTGCTGTTAGGACAACAGTTAGAACAGAATACCTCTTGCCCATTCCCAGCAGTACTGGTTGTGTTAGGATCAGCTGAGTGTGTGTCCACTTCAGAGTGCTTTACATACTGATTACACTTGTCAGGCCAGGTAATCATTAAAAATCTCTGCTTAACAGAATGGGAGAGTGAGGCAGAGGGAGGTTTAATGACTTGCCTGAGGTCCTCTTGTTTCTCAGCCTAACATCCAGCTCTTCTCTTCTTGTCACTTATCTCAACTACAGGGCCAGTTTTCCTCCTGACATGCAATTGAAATGCTGCTGTGACTCCCCCACTACTCTCTTAAATGGCTGCTCTGTAAATAAAGTTTCTGTTGAAAATGGCACATTAGAAAAATGCTGCTACCTAATTTTTTATTTGGTTTTTATTGTGAGGGTTTTAATTCATCACAGAGAAGCCTCCTTTAAAAGTTAGCTACCTTACCCATTTCTCTTCCCTCTTCATGCTCTAGAAAGGAAGAGCACTTACACCTAACAAGAGCCAAATTAAACATACTGGTACAAACAAGAAAGTGCAGAGAGCAATTACTGAGCCAATCCTCTTGGAGCCTCCTTCAGTACAAGGTAAAAAGGTAATTTTTCCTTATCTGGTGAAGATATCTCCCCTGTAACACATGGAAGCAGATACACGAGGAAGTGGCTATAACAAGAATGAGAATTCTAACATCTGTGTGTAAGCAGGAAAATGTAGGGCTGAGTGGGTGCAGGCTTACTATCTTACATTGCATGTTGAAGTGTCTGTTGAAGTCCTTCACTTCAGATTTCTTTCCACTATTTCCTAAAATATTGATACCTTTTCTGCCAGAAATTGTCCTTTCTTTCTATATTGTGTCCAAAAATCCGAGCAGCTCATAAAGACTAACTGTGGTTATAAAACAGATTTGAAATTTGAAAAGAAAATTGAGAGTTACAGAGTGGGATGGAAGAAGGAAGAGCGGCAGCAATGATGTCTGAGCCATGCCTTCCTGCTTCTGTTGTTACTGTGCCTCTTTCAGGGCTGAACGGACACCAGCCTCATCTCCCCATCTACAGCACTGTCATACTATGACATGATGGGAAGTGTATTGGAGTGATGCACGTAAGGTGCTTTGTGATCCTGGGATAGGAGGGGCTAGGGAAGCACAAACTGCTTTTCTAAGCTTGTTGGCAGACACCAAGGGATTCACACTTCTCCCTCTGGTAATGATCTCCCACAGAGAATGTACCAAGTGTAATGCTTTTCTTCAATCCATCTGTGTGGGAAGGGTTTTATGGAGCCCTCCCTGCGTCTGGCAAACAGGGAATTTAAAAGCTTCTTCCCAGCAAGTCTAACCCCTCGGAAATAACACTGGCATTGCAAAAGAAGGTGGCCACCTGGTTCTCTGGCTGCCTGCTGTCAGGCAGCAAGGCCTAATGAACCTCTCAGGGGGAACATCCGCAGAGGGAGGATGATGAGTCTAATAGGCGCTTTGGTCCCTGGGGCTGGGAGGCATAAACAGCAGCAGGAACGGTGCTTGTGAGGGGGAGAGATGAAAGGCTGACGAGCGTTCTCACCATCCTCCCTCTCAGCGTTAAGCTTCCCACATATGGTGGCTGGTGGTGTGTGAAAGTGGGGACACAAAGTTGGAACAGTGGGACTCACCTCTTCGTTACGGAACAGAGCTACTTTTCTTTCCTGCCTACCTTCTCAGCCCAGGCGCTGCCCGTGCTGTTGGCTCTGATCAGCTGCTCAACAGGTGTGTCATCAGCTTAAAAGGTGCCTCGGCAGCTGAGAGCCTGAGCAAGCTGTGGTGGCTCTTTGGAGAATCGGGGATGGTATACGCTCTGTGGAGTTTGATGTAAAAGCTGCCACTTTCCCATGATTGTGGCTAAGACCACTATCACCTCCCTGCCTTATAAACCAGCAAAAGGGAAAAGGGACTCAGCATAGGAGCATCTACCTTTGTCACGCATCTAGCCATATGTAAGCCTTTCTCTTTTAACTCATTTACTGGTTGCTGGCCTACCTACGTCCAAAGCTCAATCAGCCAGCTAACCCTTTCAGAGGAAGACCAAAGGCTGTAGATAATGTCAAAAACAAATGATGCTTTCTCCTTCTGTCAGTATCTGTAGAAAATCTGTAGAAGAATAGTACTTAATGGCAGTACCTCACTCTGCATTTATTAAAGGTCTGCCATTTTCCAGTAAGATTATTTACTGTATATTCTAACCTGGTACTGTGAAACTACTGAATTTTGAGAGTTAGAGAAGGAACTATTGCTTGCCTTATTTTTTGTTACATTCTGCAAAAAGATGTGACAGTGGTTTATAATCTGTAATGAGTGTGATCAGTCCTGCTTATACCAATACAGTGATACTGAGACTGCTTGAATAACATGATGATGGGTATTGCACAGGAAACTAGAGAACAGGGTAAATACTATGATCCAGGTAAATATCCTGGCTTCAAAACATGGTTTTCTAATGTGCAACATCTGCCACTATCAGGCTGAAAATTGCCTCAAGGATTTTGGAAATTAGGTCATAACAGGGAAGAAATTTCCATTCCTTGGTAGAATTGTATTGCCATATGGAGTTCGTGAGATACATTGCTTTTTGCTTGTGGGAAGGATTGGTGGACAAGGTTTGCAATAGTTTCAGCCCCAAAAGCAACTGAAATGCTAGGAAAGCTAAACCTTGGCAGAAAGCCTTCAGGATCTTTTGAGCAGTCTTCCTCTGTCAAATATACATTAGGTTTCTGCATGGTTTCCTGTATAAGAGGGGAAGAGGGAGTTCTAAATCTCTCTTTGAACAGTCAGCCTGTGTCCCTCTTTCCCTACAAGCCCTTGCAGAAAAGTCCTGATGTATGGGTGGATGGGAAATAATGCTTCGCCACTGACTTTCTGTCACCTTATGAGATCCTTTTGTACCTCCTTGTCCCACTTTCCTCTCTGTGACGGGAAAATTATGCTGGGGAATTCTGTGGGAGTTTTGTCTTTAAAAAAAAAAAAAAATCATAATGTAAAGTGAAAAACAATACTTGTATGTCTGTAGTATTTTTAGTGATCTCACTGTTCACATCTCCCACACTTGTGTAAGATGAAAAGTAACCAACTCAGTGTAAAACTCTACTTTGTAGGCAGAATTTCTCCATTTACAAAGCTCTGAAGCCTCTTGTTTGTTAACAAGACTCCTTCATGCCTCCCATTAGTCCCAAGGTTGACAGAGCATGCTGCAAATGGCTTTCTTCCCCCAGAACAATTAGGAAAGCAATATGAAACACCCTTTATCTTTAAGGAGCCAGATCTTCAGTTTTCATAACCCATTCCCAAGCTAGGAGTTTTTGAACATTTCAGCTGAACTTGAATTTGCTGCAGTCTAAGAAGTTCTCTTGAGAGTACCATGACCTTGTGGGTTTGGTATGCTTTGAGTGAAGACAGTATCAGCCTTGCAAACAGCTGATCCCTCCTCTGTTCCATAACTAATTTTGTTTGGAATCATTGCAATGCTGCTTTCCAGGCATTTGTCTCCCATCCATGTTACAGATGATATTAAAATTACCAACATCGAATAGAAAATTGAACTTCCGGCTCTGAATACATAAGGCTTCCTGCATTTAAGTACAGTATGATTGGGTATACAGCTATTTTCAAACTGTTGAGATCCTTACAGATGTAGAAATGGGTTCAGTGAATTTTTAAGAGAACCAATGCAAAGAGCATTAGAAACTCATAAGTGGCACTCGCCCATGTCATCACTGTTCAAATATCTTGACAGATGTGTCCCAGGGTTCCTTTCTTTGGCTAAATTCTCCCAAGGGCTATGTTAAGCTTTGGTGCAAAGATGTGTTGTCTACTAGATAGGTCTTCATAACTGCTTGGCTCTGCTGAAGAGAGCTCAGTCTACTGAAGTTCTGCTTTGAGAGTGGACAAATTTTCAAGAGTGCAGGAATGCTGCAAAAGTAAATACGTAACTCTGCAGCAGTGTGGATTGCATGTGTATGCATGTGATATGAAGGAAAGGTACTTTTATAACCCTTTTTTTTTTTCTTCTTAGTTGTTCCTTTCCCATCATAATTTGGTCCTTCCACCTAAATAGTCCCCTATTCTTGATTACCCCAAGGTTTCTGTATGGGTGGAGTTTTGTCTTTATTCAATGTAGGAGTTGCTTTCAATGTTGACATATTTGAAATGGTAGTTTATTATATTTATTCCTATTTAATTATTATAGCCTATCTGATGTGGCTGTAGTCATTAGGACCATACAATCTTTCACACTGCTAGAGAAAGGCTATTTGTTAATGCTTCAAGATTGTTAAGTATTCTAGATCATTCAAAGTGGGCTTAAGTTTGTTTACCCAATTAAAGCTGAGCATGTGGGCTCAGATACAGAGAGGCTGTTTTGCAGAGTAGAAAGATGCATTAGAGTAGAATTCTAAGTGTCTGCTCTAGTGAAGATGACTCTAGCTGACAGGACAGAGTTGAATGAAATAATATCCAGTGAGACCAAATAAAAACATTTGATCAGATTCTCAGGGTTCAGGAGAACTGAGATTTAGGATTCACGGCCTTACTTGGTCATAAACACTGACTGAGAGAGGCAGGAACTACCTTAAAAGCTTGCATGTCCCAAGCTGTCCTCGCCTTGCAGTAGTAATCATGCTCTGTTCATTTTCACTGTCCTGAAGTGAAGAGAACTAAAGAAGGATAATGGCTTATTGGTTTTCTGCTACCACATAACTGCACTTTCTCCAGGCAAAAGGCGGCAGAATCTTTTGCTACTTGTCCTTTTAGGTCTTCATATTGTGCCCGTGTGGCATCACATTTCTGGATGGATGTACAATCATGTGCTGGTGAAGAAGAGTGTGATGTTGTTCCATGCTGATCCATACTGAGGATCAGTCGGCAGGAGTCTCTGTTCTGAATTTAGGACCAGACACCTGCAGTTCTAAGAGCTTGAGTCAGTGTCTTGAGCTCAGTATATGCAATTCAAGCTTACAGGAACTATGTTTTTAGCTGTAGTATTGAGGAAGCACATGATAAGGAAACATGGAGTGTATTTATATTGTGAAGACTAAGTGTACATTGCAGAATACTGTCTAGATTTTCACAGCATTTGAAATCTGTGGGCTGAGAAGTTTGTGTGTACTACTAGGCAAGATTTAGGAGCAGAGACTCATTCACACTTAAGCTGACAAGTGTTGGTCCAAGCAACTTACTTATCTATCTTCCCCTCTTCATCACTGTGCAGGTTGAAAAGCTTGTGCTGAACAAGAAAGCGAGCTGATACAGGAAATGTGGCTTAGCAATTACAAACCAGACCAGGACTCAGACAACCTGAGCTCTAGTCACAGCTCTGCCATGGATTTTCTGGGTGGCCTCCAGCAAGCATCTTAAGTTATGTCTGTATTAATAAATTAAATGTACCTTGCAGCATTCCAGGCAGTAAAGCCACCTGGCATGGAATGGTCCAGATCTATGGTAGAAAATCACTATAATCCCTAAAAGAGTGTAACTTCATGCAACCCTTCCTACTTATGAATGGTCCCTGGACGATCCATGGCTGGCAATTGTTTGGTGTAAGTGCAAATTTTAACAGGCCAAATGTTATGCCAGCAAACTTGGTTACAGTTTATTAATACTACTGCATCTGGGGACATTCCTGGACACATTTGAATTTGTTAGTACAGCACAGCCTTAGCTGCTGTAATCGCAAGTCAACTGATGATCTGGGAGAATATTCAAGCTCCTGCTGGGGCAAGAAGTGGAACTCTGCCACCTCCTCTCTGCTTTTACAGTCCATTGTTTTGATGGGAAGGAGTCTTAGTTACGTGGCCTGAAGGGAGCTGTGGGCACTCCAGCCAGGTCCCTCACTTAGGCCAGGACAATCAAGGGATGAGGACAGCTGAGCAAACTATGGTGCACTACTCTTTCCTGTATAAATAAAGTGAAGTTAACAATTTTCTGACTTAGAAAATATGATTTAAGGCAGCACTCTAATATTTCTTCTTAACCTCAACAGTTAAACAATTGCTGTGTTAGTCAAGCACTGCCCTTTTTCCCTGAAATTGCTGCTAGGTTTGTGGAATCATCCCACATGGGCAGGTTACTCTAAACTGTACATGGCATGTTTCTCTTACAGTCAGTTCTCCAATATACAAAGTAATAGGAGGTAGGAGATCTGTGTCTGTTCTTCATCCAAGCTAATACCAGCTTGAATGGTGGCCAGATGAACTATTCACTGATCCCCAATGACAATTTCTATGCCTTGATCATTGGTAGGGATTGTATGATACTTCTGACAGCTGTGGAAAAGCAAGAAGTAGGTGTAATCCAAGGATCTATGAGATTTTCAAGACCTTAAAATACTTGGATCCTGCTTTATTACTAACTAGGCCAAAAAAGTTTCTTCAAATTCTTCTTCCAACAGCTGCTCATACATTCACTGTGGGGCAAAAGCCCCTAATGTTCCAGTCATTCTCACCTCTTACACATTCCCTGTGGGAGTACAGTGCCCAGGGTTTTCAGTATTTATCTGGTGGTGTTCACATTGGAATAGACAAATGAAACAGTCAGGGTTCCCAGCAAAAAGGGAATAGTGTAGTAAGACTATTCACTGGCTTTGGCAGAGTTGATTTTAAACCCACCAACTGAGCCTGTTTATTTTATTTTTGTCTCATCAGCAGGTGGGTGGCTTTTTTTTTGTTTTTTTCAGTGATGCTCTTTGCCTTAGTAGTTTTTGAGAAACACCCTTTGCAGAGCTGAAAGAATCTCAATGTGCACTTTGTAATGTGGAATTATAACTTGACATTTGCAAAGTCTACTCCTCCTAAGATTCCCTTCTTTTGGATTACGTAGGACTGTGAGATCAGTGCAGCCTGCTAAGTGGGAAATTGATGTAACCCTTCCGCAGCTCTTGAGAGCTGTCACTCTCACCTCATTTCTTCCACATAGGTCAAACCCATACATTACAGTATCTTTTAAATGCTCTCTGGTAAGGCAATTTTAAAATATAGTGCTGCTACCCGAGTCACAAAAGAGACTTCCAGGACCTTTGGAAATTCTGTAAACCAGACTCCTAGAAAGCGGCCAATTTCCATGATGCTTGAAAACTTACAGATCTGAAAGGGAGCCACAGTGAAATTCGGTTGTAAATATCCTTTTTCTCAAAGGTACTCCCATAGAGTGCAGAAGAACATTCTCCTATATCTTATTTAAAGGTAGAATTTTCCCACAGTAACATATGACTTTCCCCCATCAGTTTTGGTGGCTGCTGTACTTGTCTTTTCTGCTTCTTTACTGACCTCTGCCAAGGTCTTGACAACACACTGGCAAGATGAAGAGTCTTCTGCTCCCTGCCATTCACTGAGTACCCTGAATGAATTCTGTGCTCATTTTTGCCTCCCACTAGAGCTCAATGGTCCTTTTTCCTTGTCTATAAGAATGGACTGCAATGAATTTGTCAAGACCTATACGGTATGAAGGAACCAAAGCTCCACTGAAATTAAAGTAGTAATCATACCCAATGTTGATAGCAGAGGCAGTTGTATTTAGCATAATTTCAGGTAGTGCTTTCTCCTTATGAAACGCAGTCATGTGGTTACAGGTATAAACTCTTACTTGCTTACACCTGAAGAGCTTAGATTTTTGTACCATTTCCACAAAAATTTCCTATCTCTTCCTATTTCCTGCCTTCAAGTCAGTCTCTCTGGTTTATAGTCCTGTAAGTCATTAAATAAAGGTTTGCATTTCTTATATTAACATTCTGGTCCCAAAGCTCTTTCTTCTTTGTAATCATGTTATCAGGGAGGTTTGCTGGAATCCCCCCACACCATGTCTGTTCCAGCACTGACTCAGTAATTGTGTTTCTTGGATTTCTTCTGTATCGAGCAGAACTGTTTTCCTGAGTAAACAGACCATGTTCCCACTCCCATCTCTTTATCCATACATACCTTGTTTCAAAAAACTTCTTTGAAATCTGCATAAATGCCACATTTTCTGTAGAAATACCTCAGTCAGAATAATGATCATTTGCATGTTAATAGCTCCGTCTCCATAGGTGGTTGTTAGTTGTTACTGGTCTTGCTTGTTACAATGAATGCAAATCCTTTTTTAGTCCTAATCTTAATTGCAAAATGATTGTATTTTTCCATAATTCCCTATATTTCAGTAATTTCAATCTATATCAAATATGATTTCTTGACATGCTATCATCTGCTTTGTCTATTATGCCTAGGCTCTGCACATGTTCCAATAGACTTGCTAATTATGAAAGCAATTTGGTGTTTGAACTGAAAATGGGCCCTTAGCCAATTCTTTCCCGCCAAACTTTGGTGAAGAATGAAATGAGACTTGAACTTGTACTTTGTGTCTTGACTCCACTTTCTTTGCTCTTCATCCTTTCAGCTGTATCTGACAGTGAAGTGACTGACTGGCACCATCATTTCCACTGTGGGGGAGTGAGGTTACTGAGGTGAAGGGTTCCCTGTCATCATCAGTTCATCTCTGGCCTCTGCAGCACCAAATACTTGGTGTTTAGTACACACAGCAACGTAGACTCTGTATTTTAAAGGGACAGTAATAAAGGAAACTATTTTGTTCCTGGTATTTTTGATGACCCACTGTGGATAAGGTTTGCCTCTGTGGAGGTACAACTGGTGAACTGCATAGCTCTTTCACAACATACAGTGCTGTAATGGCTCGGTGTGGAGGATGCCTTGGGCACTGAAAGGCTTCCTAGTGCCGTGCTTGCCTATGTGATGACTTCCACCTGGAGATACCACAGTCCTGAGTTAAGTGCCCACATGCTTCTCCTCTGCTGTATAGGAAAGTTAAATGTATAGAAAGGTGACTCAGAAAAGTCAGAATGCAAAGGGGAAAGCCACCTGAAGTAGTTGCTAGGAAATGCTAAGTGAAGTAATATGGCCTTTACCCTAAACCTCTTAGAGACTTAGTTATTCCTGTTCATCATTCCTGGTTTTGAACTTGAACTGTTACGGAATCTCAGAAATGGTGTTTGGAGGGATCCTCTGGAGACTTCTGGCCTAGCATCCTTATTGGTTGTTCCTTTTTGGTTTTGGGAATACCGGAGGGTGCAAGTCAGTAGCATGCAGGGCAGTCTCTGAGCTGGTCTATATTATTTCCTAAGAACTGTCAGCACTGTAGTAGTCTTTTAGATTCAGCACCTCTAACTTAGATCATACCAGATCTGAGAAATTTCAGGGTTAACCCTCCTCAACTTCAGTGGGCAGAATTACTTGTTACTATCTAGTCTGTAGCACAAAATGACTGCTACAAAAGCATACTGTAGGTCGAGGCCCTACTGTTACAACCTTTGTGCATACTGTCATGAGACTTGCTTCAGAAAACAACTTTCTGAAAACAAATGAGAAGATGCTGGTATGATCTTAGCCAAACCTTGTAAGTCTGTGGCCCACTCCTTTCACATTGCAGAGAATCCCAGGCAACATATTCATACTCAGGAAGAAATGCCAAATTACGCAGTATGCTCAGATTCCACAAAAGAGTGGAGTATTATTTAATCACTGCAAATTTAAAAGTTTGTATGACATCTTGAAATTGGCAGTACCAGACTCCCAACATGATGCAGATCTACTTTCTGGCTTATCTTCCATCCAAAGCCAGAAGCCCTTTTCAGGCTGTATTTGTATCTATCATTGAAGGCAATATTCTCCTGAGGTGAACATAGCCAGGCACTGTAGAGTTGTGTAAGGGGGATGTGCTGGGGGGGGTGGAAGATGGGGTGTTATGCTATAAAATAATCCCTTCTTTTTGGCTTATAGATCACTGAATTCTTGTAGGATAATTGGGGTTGATGTTTTCCAGAAGAGTGGAAGAGATTTTCTCAAGGGCCATCCCATGTCTACAAAATGGGGTTCATCTGTCTAAGGCAGAGCTTTCGAAAACACAGTCTAGTTTCACAGTTCTTTCAGGGAAAGTCATTCCTCATAAACAGACATTCTTGTGGAGATCAGCAGACTTTGATGTATGCAGTAGCATATGCATCTTGTACATTCATTCTGCTTTAATATCACTTCCCAGTGTGAATCTCAAAACAGTCTGCATCTCTCATAGTTTCCTTTAGAGCAACAGAAGGAGAAAAGCTCCTATTTGACAGCGACTTAACCTGTGAGGTAGGGAAGCTATAAGGAAATGAACTTATCCAATATGCTTACCTGCCCTTCGTACTGCAAACCCATAATGTTGAACTAAATCCATGAAGCTGTTTATTTTCACATGCAACAACATAGTGCTGGCCATCTTCCTTTCTGCCAGCAGACTAGATACATCAAGGGAAAAGTAGGTCCCCAAACTGGTAAGCAGCTGAAACTTGCACTTGCGACCCTCCTCATTAGTAATTGTAAGGACATGGAGTCTTCTCTGCATAACGTCTCAGTGGAACAGCATGCATACCACTACTTTTGTACTGGCAGCTGTGAGCCGTCTTCTCTTCCTTGCATTGCCTGATCCAACACCCATATTTAAGTGCAGCTCACACAAGTCAGTGCGTAAGACAGCCCTGTCTCCTGTGGCTCAGAGGCCTAACGGAGATAACATCCAGCATGGACAAGAGAATTCCAACCTTTAGTCCTTCGTCTGCTTCAGGGTGCTTGAACCCAATCCTTACCTCCAATAATAGCAACTCACAAAGCTGTGCTGTCCTTTAGGTCCAGTGTTCTGCCTCTGGAGTTCACAAAGTAAGCAAGCCATTGTGGGAGACTCTTAAATAGTAAGAAAGGTTCCCTACCAAGCACGAAATCTTATGGAGAAGTGGTCATACTTGTGTTTTTTTTCACATAGTTGATGCAAGTAAGAGCTTCCTATAATCTGCTGGCCACACTCTTCCCATTGTAGCCCAGTACACCAGTTTGATGTTTTTATGATGACAGCTGACTCGCGTTGAACTCGTCATCCCCCTCAGACAAATGACCTGGGACTCTGTGTCCAGTTTTAGGCTCCACAATTCAAGAAGGATGTCGAAAAACTATGGAGGAGGTGTCTAACGGACATGACTACTAAGATGATCAAAGCCTATGGTACCGATCCTATGAAAAAAGGTTGAAGGATCTAGGCTTGTTTAGTGTAGTGAGTAGGAGACTAAAAGGTGAGCTAGAAGCCTATAGTACTTGAAATGTGATTGCAAAGACAGCAGAACCAAACTCTTCTAAATAATAGCAGACAGTGTAACTTCGGTGACAGCCACAAGCTGTGGCTTTAGAGATTCAGATAGGAAGTTAAGAAAAGCTTTTCACTGGAAGGGTGGTGCAGCACTGGCAGAGGTATCCTGTGAGTTGTGGAGTATTCTACTCGGGGGCTTTCAGGACCGTCTTATGTGATCTAGCATGGGAACAATCAAATAAACTCATTGGTCTCCTTTGTAGTGAGTTGGGACTGAACCTAGAAGAAGGTGTAGCCTTGAGACTTGTTCTAAAAGGATTTTTTTTAATGACAGGAAGCTTATTTTAGGTCTTTGTGAGGTCATCTTTTCCTGCCTTGCCTATGCTTTTTTGGTGATCTTTCGTAGGGCAGTTCTGCCTTTATTGGACAGCTATGTCTTGAGAGCAGTATTGCTGCGAGCATTTGCAGGGGTTGAACTGCCATTGCTGGTTTAGTGCAGTTGGTACTGTGTGAAGCTCATGTCACATGCATTTATCGAATACACTCATAGGGGGAATCTAAAAGTTTTATCAGCATGAATTTGGGATGGTTGTTTCCCTTATGGCTGGAAAAGCAGAAAATGAACAGTGCACATAAAAACTTCTCTTATTCCTTCCCTAAGTCTGTCTCTGAATCTCTGGTACTCACTGAGCATTGTTTCTGCAATTACAGAAGGTAGGCTGGAGTACATGAGACAGGAAAGGGGAATAGATCACCACTTCTTTGGAGGGTCCTTATGGAGGAGTGATGAGGCGAGAATGGAGAGGGAAAATAATCACAAAGAAATTATGCTGGGACGAGATCAATAACCCAAAAATTACTCATGTCACTTGATGCCAGAACAGATCTGTTTAAAAACTTTCCCTCTATAGAGGAGTTATTTTGAAATTGACCCATTCTGCCTAGTTTATTCTTTTCATGTTAAAGCAACAAAGAAATTATTGCAAAAGCAACACTGCTTTTTTTTTTTTTCCCAGCCAAAAAAGTGCAGCCAGCTCCTTTCTGCCATGTACACAGATTCTACCAACTACAGCAGGGTTTGGAAAGACCTGCCAGTGATCTTTTTCATACTATAAACATTAAATACAGCTCACCCAGATGGGGAATGATCTAACAAATGAACCCCCCAGAGAGCGATTGCAGGGAACACTTCCAGAGATTAAGGCAGACAAGCACATAAAAGTGATTATGTTCTGTTACCTTGTGAGGCCTGTGGATAACGCTGGTGTACAGATAGATTGTGACAGGAAGAGGCAAGCAGATTGGGAGAGGTGGAAATGGAGAACTACAAAACAATTTGTATGATGAGAAGCTGTGAATGGAGATGGTGGTATCCTTTCCACCGGAGGGTAAAGAGGGTTGTTAGAAAAGAAGGGGTATAAACTTATCAGCCCACTCAGTGTGGAGTCCACACAGCGAGTGATCAAGCAGGGAGACTCTTTTTCTTTTTTTTTTTTTTTTTAAATTTTGGGAGATTCTGCTGTATAATGTACCTTACTCCTTTTCCACCTTCAGACTCACCAACTTGTTCGTTCTACTAGAAGACACATAGTCCAGCAGAGCTTGGAATAGCACAAAAGGGTAAGAGAAACCAAGGACATAAGCCAAGTGATGGCAAAGGATTGCCCTGGATTTCCAGGCTTGGCTGATGAGATGCCAGGCAGTGTTGTTTTAATTCCATAACAATGAGTTAGTCCCTGTGCATAGTCTCTTCTATTCTTTCTCCAGCTCATTTCTTCATGGAAGGATAACTGAAGAGTTACATATCTAGATTTTCAGTTATCTACAGTTCCACCTGTGTTAAGCTGTTTGATTTCCTTACACCTTTTGTTACAAATTTAAATTTATATTTATTTTACTTATTGTAAGATAGAGGTGAATTCTGTGCACTGCTAAGTGTGTAATGTTTGCAAATATGTAGCTACTGTTTCTGTATGTGACACTGTTCAGTTAAAGCTGGTTGTATTCTGCTGGAATACCTTTAAGTCATGTTCTTATTCCATTCTTGGCTTTTAAATAGGTCAATATTTCAATTGTAGCTTGGTTTGAATTTTACCAGATTCACATTGTTCTTGTTTCAACAAAGCCTGTAGGTTTCATTTTCACTTCAATTCTCATTAAGAAAATGCAAAGCTTTCAGCACTCTTTAAAGCCTAATCTGAACAGTGCAAATAGTACCCAGCTCGTGAGTCTGTGGGGAATGAGAAGGATGAATTCATGAGTGGTCTGGTGACATCAAGCAGATCAGTTAATAGGTCTGGAATTTCCAAGTAAACTTCATACGGTAGTATTTTTCTAATATAGACAGAGTTTACACCTGTTTTTCAGGAAAGATTTGTACACCGAGGAGTCCAAATTCCTTTGATTTACTTTTCTAGTTGCTTACTTCTCTTTTCTGAAATGAGATAGAGGCCAAGGGCCAGATTTGCAAAGGTATTCAGGCATTTCATGATGCAGGTAGATACATAGAGAAATGGGGAGAAAAAAAAAAAAAAAAAAAACAAAAAAAAAAATCAAATCAAGAAAAGCATTAGGTTGCTCAGCATTCAATTAAACCAATAAGGATTAGATATTCAGGTGTCTTTGAGAATGCTGCGTTGTGATTACCCCCATTATTAGGCATCATTTAAGTCTTTTCAGAAGCTTTGTATGTGCTTCCATTTCTGCTCTGTGCAATTCAGACAATAGCTTTTCTTTCCCTTGCTACCCTATTCAGAACATCAGTATGTTATAAACAGGGTCATATAAAGTCCCTTAAATGAAAGCGCAATAAAAGCCTCTCCGCAGCAGCTATGAGAATTGCCTACTGGGCTTAAGGGTGTTGCAGAGTAGAAGAGGAAAGTAGTCGATAGTACTGGATGAGGCGGCTGCAAAATGAGACAGGACAAGCATATTCCCAGCCATCTGTTCCTTTGGAGAATGGAGCTTGTACAGGGCAACACCTGCTTTTCTAATCGACACGATGCTAAACACATCTTCCATGATTTTTGACCGAATGACATCCTGGTTGCTGTTTCTGGATATATTGAGACATTCAAATTAAGCAAGCACTTAAAACATTTTTTCCTTGCTTCAAGCTGCAAGTAAGGAGGAGGAACCAGTTGACCTTGCACAGGCCACCTGAACATGGTGGAGTTTGAGAAAGCCTCCTGCTGTTCTAACACAGTGGCATCCAACCAGCTTTAACCACAATGGCCCTCTGCAGACTGTAGAGGCTGTTACCAGCAGAGTTGCCCAAATGAGATATTTTCATCACATGAGGTTGCAAAAGGAGTGCTAGTTGATATCTGAGCAGTGCTTTTAACTAGCAGACATTCTATAAATACCCATTATTTCTATAGAGATATATTAAAGATTTAATATTAGATTTGTAAGTAAAATATAATAAATTTTCAACATAGAGTGAGAGCAAATAAGAGAAGGCCAAGAACAGGTTGCAGTTCTAACTTTGCTGGAAAGGATGATAAGAACAGGACAATTGATGCAGGCATATGTTATACTTGGTGGCACCATCTACATCTGGTTGCCAGGGCAACTTTTCAAAAGCTGGAGTAGATCTCTTTCTCATTTTAGGTCAGAAAGACCCTTTGTTCAAGTAGAACAAATTTTATAGCACCTTCACTCTAGTTATGCTTACTTACAGCCACTTGTGAACCTCCCTCAGAAATAAATCATATGTTACAATAAATCATCATGTTACGATATCACAGATCCCAACGCACACTGCTGATCATGAAAATTAACCTGGCTAGGTGCATGTGGCTTTGGAAAGGAATGATCGGTGGTGTTTGGTGGACATTGCTGCATAGCCCTAAGAGCTATTATAACAGGTACAGTAAGAGTGATGAAGTTCTCCATCAACACAGTTCTGGGAGAAACAGTTGTTATGAACACAGGAATACGAGGGCAGGATTGGAAAAGAGGTAGAAAACTTTTTTTAAAAATCCATGCCATGTGGTACGTTCCAGAGGCCAAAACTGCACTCTTTAGGTGCATCTTTTTGAGTCAGGAATAATCCAGCTCTTCCAGGGGTTGTCTCTTGGTTTTCAGAAAGAGACTAGTCTCACCATCAACAGAATCATTTTGCCCTCTGTATGTCTTGCTTCCTTAGTGCTATCAGGAATTAGAGTGTGGGGGTCTTTTGAGCAGTGCTGAGGCTCTACTGTGTTAGAGAAGAGAAGGAGGCAAAGTACATTGTAAAGCACCATCTCCCAAGGGAGAAGAGAAGGGAGGGGAACAAATAGCAGCATTAAACTTGCAAACAAGAGGGAGCATGGGAATTGAGCACTGGAATATTAGACTTCAACACTGGTGAATGCCTGGCTCAATAACCAACCTATGTGAAACTTCCCAAAGGGAGCTAAGATGTAAAATAATGTGGATTCTTCACACACACCCTGAAAGAAAAAGACAAAAGCCCCAGGCCTTATGGCTAAGAAATGATCGTGGTTATAACCAGCTTAATTCTGCTGGTAAAAGTGAGAAATTCTGTTTTGTTTTAGGTAAGTTAGAATATGAAAACAGTTACGTCCATTCCAATATATCTTGGCCAATATGAAGCATTTTATTAGACATGAGCATGACCCTTAAATCCTAAATTCTTTTATTTTTGGAAAGCTAGATCCACACGAGAACCAGCCTACTTTGCCATTTGGCATCCTTTTAAAGTATGTGAGAAGAGCCACACCAGTGAAATCAAGCCTGAGATAGCAGTAAACTTGCCAAAAATGTGTGCCTTTTGAGGTTTCTGTTTTTCGAAGCTGAAATTTCAGGGACTGTTGTGGTAGTCTTGAATTTGAACTCTAACTCTGATTGAACATCAAACTGATACACCTTCCTAATTCAAATGCTGTATCCTTGACCTCTCCTTACATTTGATCCAGGCTTGTGAGTTGTTCCTGCGGAATATACACTCAGTTGAATTACTGCCAGTCACTTAGCCAAGTGTTGGTTGGTTGTCCATCTGTACCCCGGAAGTATTGGGTATTAAAGGTTTAGAGTCAGGTTAGGCAGTGGTGCATGGACTCCTATGTGTATGTGCTCTAGATCTGATACTGCTTGATGTTTTCATTAACATTTTCACTGGAGACCGGAATGGAGAGTATGCTAATCAAATTCATATGCAACACAAAGCTGGAAGCAATCGCCAATGCATTGGAGAATAGGATTAGCCCAGAGTCTGACTATGATGAATTCAAGAAGTGAGCTGAAATCAATAAGCTGAGATTCAATAAGCACAAATGTAAAGTAGTTCACATAGGAAGGGATAATTAAATGCACAAATGGAAAATGGAGCTGTCTGTAGGCAGGGAGGGAGAGACAAAGAGGTTTTGCTCCTTAAACCAAATCTAGGAAGACAAGGAATCATTTTTATTCCTGGTAGTGAACAGCCAATAGCTCCAAAAATTAGCTTCATGCCCAGATCCAGCTTTTAGCTCCACATGAGCTTGTCACTGACGATGCATAATTAAAGGTGAAAAAAAAAATAAAAATCAAACTCAAAAGCATTAGCTCAGCCTTTTCTATTCTACATAGATGAAGAGGTTAGCTCTTAGGTAAAGGAATTACAAGAATTTGTTTTTCTTCTCTTCTGCTGTGATCACTTCTGTGAATCTCCCTTTGTGTTTGCATTCTACACACCTGATGTGGACAGTCAGAGATGCAGGTTTGCAAAACTAGGCTGACATCTCTTTTTTCCATGGACAACTCCAGTGACGGGTGTCTTAACCTGTCCTACATAGCCCCTGTTAGCTATTTTATTGTTTTATGTCAAGAAGAACCACACATTTTGTTATAATTAGTGATTTTTACACCCAAGTTTCTATGCTGATGAGAGTGGTTGTCAGTCAGAAGGAGAGGTGTATGTAGGCTGCAGTGATTAAAGCTGGAATCTCAGTGTCCTGAACTGAAATACAGTAGGAGACCTGTGTACAGCCCTTGCAAATTGCAATAGGAAAGAATTGCATGGGTCAGTACTCTCTGGAGAGAACATGGGAGTGAGGATGGGATTAAGTGAATTCAGCTGCTTCACTTCAGGCAGGGTAGTGATGGAAAACATGATGAGAATACGAGTCTATGGCTCCCCTGGTGAGGTTTGGGGTACATTGACAGATTGTCTGGTGATCATTTGCATGGCCCTTGCTCACAGTGTGCCTGCCTTGGGCCTGCTCTATCACTATCTGTCAGACACATGTCTTGCCAGAAATTCTGTTTTCTTTGCAGGAAAAATATCTGCGCTATTGTTTGAAGGGAAGTTTGGGCTTTTTCAGCAGTACAGTGAACTCCTTCCTCCATTACCCTGACTGGGCTGTCTGAGTCAGACCCAAACCTAGGGCTTATTCTCTGAAGGAGTCTTTCTCTCTGAGTACTAATCAGGAGTAAGTAGAGTACCGATTCATCAGGTGCTGCTGTCCATGGAAAGGACTAACTAGAGAACATCAAGGGGTTGCCTAATGTATCCATACCAAAGGTCAAAAGCTTCCTTCATTGAAAGCAGGAACTGTGATCTTTTGAAAGCCATTAATGCCCATGTTCCCCTATTAAATTCAGTCAGGATTCTTTCACTGAGTGCACTCTCCCCAGGCTAAGAGCTAATTTTATTTTCTAGTTTCCTGATCCTTCCCCTGTTGATCTTGGACAAGAGATTTCTTTTTTGAAAGTACACTTACTTCAAGGAATCATAGGCCTGAGCTCTTGAAAGGGCTTTTTGAGAGGCAAAAACAAAACTACACTTTATTTGTGTGCTTGAGGCTGTTAAAGAAGAATATTTTTCCCTGTCAGGCCATGAGAGCAGCTTTAAGTCAAGTGTTAGTTAAGAGATGAGGTGGAGCTGTCAGTGTGCTTCATGCATGTAGTGGTTCTAGGGTTTCTGGTGAGGGGGAGGACAAATTGCCCTTTACAGGTGTCAGATACTGTGGGTCAACTTGACCTGAAATCCTGGGTTCAGAATTCATTTCAACAGAAATGGCTTTGTGGCAGAATTGCTCCTGCTGAGGGCTCTTGCCACATCAAGGGAGGTTTTTGACTATAGTCGAATTTGGCAATGACAGTGTGGATAGGATGGCATCATGCTTTAATCGTGTCTGGCATCTCTGTGTTTTTTCTGTCTCCCTTCAACACTCCCAGCTTTACCCCAGCAGTAATCAAATTGAGAGATGGTAGCAAATTGCACTGGGATGCTGTGCTCCACCTTCCCCTGTAAAATCTCATCTGTGGTGTTTTTAAAGCTAAATTTTAGGAATAACTGGCCCAGGATGATCTTTTATTAGTTTAGTACCACTTTCATGCAGCTGGCAGTGTATTAGGGCACAGGAAAAAACTCTAGAGTGCATTTATCTCCAGCCATATCCTTCCCATGTAATAGCCTTGGGAACACATTATGAAGTAGCAAAATTCAGGGCAGTCCTGAGGTTGTGTTCAGCTCTGGTGTACAATGGAGTTGGCATAATACCCGCTTCCAAAATCAGGAACAACAAACTATTGCTCTGGGCTTCTTTCTGTACCCAACAGTGCCTGTGAGTGGCTGGGGATATTACTGTACTGCTAAGGCAGCAGCCACAGTATGAATTCAGGTTCAGGATGCATGAAACAAATTGAACCAATACAGCAAATAATGTATAGAAAATACATTCTTTTGCTATGATGACACCACTCCCTTGGGACTGCAGGCAGTGAGGAGGAGGTATGGGACACACTCATTGACGAGAATAATTTTGGCATAACTGACTTGATTAAAACCTAGTGGGATAAAGCACTTGATTACAATGTTTAAAATGTGGCTCTGGACATTAAGGAATGAGAGAATGAATAACAGGGCTGAAATGGTACTCTGCATAAAGCTGCTCTTAGCCTTTCACAGTTATCCGTAGCTGCAGGGTCGTGTGTGGAAATAGCCAAGTGCTGAAGCTTAGGAGGAGGGCAACCTGTGAGAATATGTCTGTAGAAATAAACTAAAAGTGTTCAGGAATATTCCTGTGTACTGAGGACAGCTGGCTCAGAATAGCCATTCCTATGCTGATAAATGCTCTTACCATTTAAACCAGGGTAGCTGGATGCAGCCTATGAGTCAAGACTGGCCCCAGGAATATTCTGCTTCCCAAGCTGTGCCTGAGAGTTGCTTGGGAGGGTGCTTACAGAGCTGCGCTGGGGCCACGCTAACTGTTTAACAGTACAGCTGATTATTTTTCCATTCCCAGGACCCGCTTCAGGTGGTTTAACTTACGAATATAGAGGCACCCTGACAGCCCACCCAATCATATCAGAAAACAGTGTTACTTCCCCAACATACCTATTAAAGTGCATGCAAAGCAGTTGGGGTGTTAGGAAGGATATCAGTGTTGAATATTGGCTGAAAGTCTTTCACAATCATCATCATCATTTCTAAAAAGGCCCAGATTATATATTTTAACTAAATATAAGGCAAGAGACAAAGGCAGACACAGATGAAGAGATGAGCAGGTGAAAAGAAAAAGAGGGGTAGTATTATGGCTCAGCCTGAGAGACAGAGATGCCTGAGCACCTGAAGCCTAGCTGTCATCATTATTCCTTTGTGAACATTGCTGGTTTAGTATAAAGAGAGTTTTAAGGAGGACAATGAAGCAGCTTTGCAAAAGTTTAGCGGAGAAAGCTCAAAGGTGCTGTTGAAAACATTTCAAATCTGATGGTGTCTGGCAATGCTGGCCAACAGACATGGGAGCTAAATTTTCAGCAGGGATTCAGAGGTGATGCTTGGAGGAGGGTAAGCTATAAAAGTCTTGACAGTGAAGACAAACAGCTTATGTTTCATGAAATAGAAGAGGGGAAGCCAAAAGAAATGTTTAGAAAAAGGTGCAACATACTGCAAACAACAGGAAGGGAATGTGACCTTTATCTATCTGCACTGATTTGAGCCAGGCAATTTTCAGTGTTAAGGCCAGGGAAAGGATGTTGTAGTAATGAAAGGGTAGGCTGATGTGAGCCTGGGCAACCATTTCAGCTGCAGTGAAAATGGATCAGGAATTCATGCCTTAGACATGTTTTCTAGCAGAAGTCTTTGAGATTTATACGAAGCCCAAGTGTGAGGACCCAGAAAGAGGTCTGAATGGAAGATGATGCATGGGTTATAGGTCAGAGGGATGGCTGGCCAGACTGATGGTATAGTCTACAGTGATGGAAAAAACGTTTCAGTATTTCAGAGGGAGTCTTTCTTTTTGCCCATGTTGAACCATCGCTACCAGTTTCAAGCTCAGCAATGCATTCATTTGCATGTCTTTTGATGAAGTGCGAAAAAACTTGCATCATGCTCATGTAAAGGCAGCTTCTTCCTAGATGTTCCATATGGGGCATTTCTGTGGTGTGAAGGGAAGCTACTGGAGTGTTTCCAAGGTGGGAAGGGAAGTTAGCGGAGTGCACTGAAGTCCCAAATGCAGAATTGCTTTTAGGAGTTTGTTGCAAGTGGTTTAGGCTGGAACATGGTAACTGTTCCTCCACTATGAGGATGGCAAGATATTTTTCAGTTTGTTAATAAAGCTATTATGGATATTTAGCAATGCTTACTAAGGGTGGACATTTGAAATCTACAGGCCCTGGTGACTTGTGCAAAATTGCTCACAAGAGTTGATTGAGGGCTCCAACTCACAAATCTTAACTTTAAATCTTTATGGGAGAGTAACAGAAATATTGGAAGAATGTTAATATTGTGCTGGATTCAAAACAAAACAACCAGGATAACTTGAGTGACAGTAGGGCAGTTATTTTGACATTGTTCCAGAATAAAAGAATGAGAATGATTCTACAGAATCCAGCAGCTAAAGAATAAGACAGTAAGAATGTCATTAGCACTAGTCAACATAGATTTAAGGAAAATAGGCTTTTTCAAACAAATCGGCTTTATTCTGTGGAATTACAACTCTAGTTCATAAAGATGACTTCATATGTGGACTTTTCTAACATGATATAATACCTCGTGGCATTCTGATAAAATGTTAACACTATGCAATGCCAATAAAGCAGAGATTAAATGAGTTGAGAGAAAGCTAAATGATAGATCTCAAAAAGCACTTGTCAATGGGGAATTATCATCAAATGGGAGCAGTCCTGACTGGCTTCTGAGAAATCAGTACAAAGCCCCATTTTATTCAGCATTTTCATCGATGAACTGGGAATAAGTGTGCTGATAGTAAGGGTGGATGACACAAAGATTAGTAAGAGGATACAAAAAATAATGTCAGTAAAAATCTAATGCATGGATTGCTCAGAAAGGCTGCATCCCTTAAAGGTATGTAGCACACCGAAAATTAATTTGGGTATTTTGGGAGACAGAACAGCAGATCATGCTTTCAGATGGCAGGACTATATCTGGAAAGGAAGAATAAGGTGTTGTACAAGTGGATCTCAGATTTCCAACTGATGCAGTAGTAAAATGGGGGTTGAAGACCATAGATTTATGAACACAGCAGCAATGAAATGTAGTGTGAACTGGTTTTCTGTCCCATGGCATTGTTGAGTCTAGTTTGGAAATACTGTCTTTTTCTAGTATCTACATTTTCAGAGAATGTTGCAGCATTGGGTACGGAAAAAGAGTCTTTAACATGACTTTGGTGGTTTGAGAAAATAACTTGCAGTGAGACTTCAAGATCAGTCTAATTTACCTGAAAAGATTGAGGGGGGACTTGATTGCAGAGCATAAGTATCTTCATTAAAAAAAAATATGGGTGCTACAAAATGCTTTAATCTAGTGGAGAAAGGCATAGCAAGGACCAAGACATCGAAATTGATGTCAGACAAATTCAAATTAGGTCCAACCTTTCAACAGTGAAGGTGATCAAACACTGGAACAAACTCCCTTAGGACATGCTAACTCTTCATCACCTTCAAATCAAGACTGGATATCATGCTAAAAAAAAGGATGTATTAGCCAGGAAAAAGTCGCTGAGCTGAGTACAAGAGTAGCTGGGTGAAGATTGAAACCCTGTGACATATAGAAGGCCAGGAGGGATTGTTTAAACCTATGTTCTGACCTTAAAGCACATGAATCTACCAAACCTGGACTCACTTCAAAATACTTTGCTTATTCCTTGCATTTCTCTTCTGCCATCATATTTCTATCATAGAACTGTATTGTGCAGACACTGTTACATATGTCAGGCAGAGGCAAACAACACTGTTAGAAAGATCCGAAATTTTTTCACGTCTGTCGCCCTCTGTCTCACTGCTGCCCTTCTCCTTACCCCTTCCCATGAATGCTAAAATCGAAAAAACAAAACAAAACAAAACAAAAAAAAAAGCAAACCAAAGATGATGATGGTTCAACAACTTGGAACACAACCATTTTGAGAAGGAATTTGTTTACTCTGACATATTGGTCACTATTACCAGAAAAGAAATAGTAGGAAGCATTTCTGCCCGGGTGATAGTCTTCGCTGCTGAGAAGAGTCTGTGGTTGAAGATGTAAAAGTAAATATTGGTTCACATGAGGTACATCAAGCTAGCACACATCTTCCAAACCTTTAGTCAAGGCATGGCAAGTTGTCTTGAGCTTCTGTTGAACTTAGCAAGTTTAAGCCTCGAGAGGAACTAGAAGAGTGAAGCTAAAGTCCATGTGTCTTGTTCTCACTGTACTTTCCGAGTGCATGAGCTAGCATATGTTAACATTACACTTAAAAAGCTTAAATGTAGTATGTTCTGTGTAGGCTGAGTACCAGAGGGCATGTTTCTACTCTTAAATGTGAAGACAGCGGCAAAATGGGTGATACTTATCCAAGTTTTGGGGACTGGGGACAGGAAATCAGATCAGTGCGTGTACCTCTCCTCCTGGCATTGTTGTACAGCTTATAATTTCTTCAGGACTTGAGAGCCTCTCTCTCAACGTGAACCCACTTAAAAATTCAAAGATCTAGTTCTTATTCCTTGTACCATTAAGACATTGCCATCAGTGAGCAGGCAGCCTATTTGGGCCACTGGAATCCGTCAACTTAGCATAAGCCTCTGTGCAAACAGAAGGCTAGCACAGCAGTTCAAAGATGATAGTTGAACAAGATTTGCAAGTCAGAGGCTTGAAATTCCACAAAGGGATGATCAAACAGCCTCTTTCTTTTAACAAGCATTTCATTTCTTTAGGGGACTGGACAGTTTTCATCCAGAAAATAAATGCAGAAATTTCATGCAGAAATTAAATGCCATCATTGATACATAGAACAAAATGTTATCCCTGACACACACATTGTCAACTGCCAGCTCATCAGCATATCTGGGAATCCATGGAGATGGTCCCTAACTAGCTGGATTCAGAGCTGTTGTCAGCAGAGATCACACTTGCACCCTATCTCTGAAGGAGACATTCTGATTTTTATAGATAATTTTAGAAGTGGCTCCAAGCCTGTGTGTTATCTCTTTAACAGCCCAGACTACAAACTTAGGCCCACGCACCTCTGAACCCTGTCACATTTGAATTTTGAATCTCCTTTCTATGGCATCAATCCATTTCCAATGCCGATTTTAAAAAGCAACAACAACCCTGCCCCCACCCCCCACCCCCTTTCGCAGCCTTTTCAAAACTCAAGCAGGCTGGAGAATGATAATTCTGTATCATGACAGCTTCCGAGCTTCTGGATTTTGTTTTTGATCCCTGTTGGATTACACTCAAAACTTTTCAAGCATTTTAGGGAAGCACAATTGTGTTAGAATGTCTGCTCTTCTTTTGGAATGAAAATGTTAAGTATTTTGATTTAGGTCTCAGTCACCCCTTGGAAACGCTCATATAGTCTGCCCTAGACTCGAAATGTTTTGGCTTCCACTAAACATCCCGTTTTGACCGGAAAATATTTTGAAAATGTTCCACCAACTCTACTTGAAATTCCTCTGCTATAGCAGTAGAGCTTGCAACACATCTCATTGTTGAATAAATTATATTTTATTGCAACCTCCACATTACATCGAAACAAGCAAGCAAATAGATGCTGAGCATAGTTTCTGCTACTGCTGCTCATCCCACAGTGGATGACCACGGGGTCTCGCTGCTATAGGCGTGATGACCGAACTACGCTGGTCCTATTTGGCTAAGTACCTGTGTTGCTGGTTTGGTGGTGTAGCTTTTGTGCACAGAAGCTTTGGTACACACATCCTGAGCATTTTGATAGTTGTTTAGCCATTGGTCTTTCACACCATGCCAGATACAACAGTCAGCTTCTTCCAGATCGTTTAGAAATGATGCTTGCTAAATAATTAGCAGTTGCTATACTTAGAAATATGAGAGGAAATGTTGGGTTCCTCTAAGATCCTAAAATTTCAGGACTGATATTGCAGTGTTCGAGGTAGGGGAAGTGTGTAGGGTGGTAGAAAAATGGGCAGAAGACAGACTTTCAAGGAAAAGACTTAACATTGTAACCTTTACTCACAAGTAAAGTAAAAGATCTGTCAAATGCCTGTAGACATCTTATATAAGATTTAAAATGCTCTCGGTGTCTGTTTTGAAACCCGTGTCGGTTTTGGCAGTTGTATCATACAATTTCTTTCGTAACTGCATTCAGCTTCAGCTTAAAACCAATTTTAGGGTTTTAGTCCATATTTCTCATTTTGGCAGTCTGTGTCCCAAAGGCTGAGACATCCCAAAATGACACAATGTTTAATCAATCGCAAGCTGATTCATGGTAATGCCCTTAATATAATTTTCAACCTTTCTTAAAGGCTTGTTGTGTTCGATCTGCTCTGATGACCCATGGCTGATGTCATTGCAGAGTGGAAGATGATACGGGGAGTTGAACTCCTGTGCACTGGGGATGACAGCGGAAAGATGTACCATGCTGGATAAATGTGTACCACATCCTTCTCTTGTGGCTGGTGCGCAGCTGTGATAAAAGCCTCCAGCTGCAGCCAGCTAGCAGATGTTTCAGTTCAGGTAGCCGAGTCCTGCGCGGTCGGCGGTGGAGGCATGGGGACCCAGCACTACTGGCAGCGTGTAGCAGAGCACGAGCACACTGGTGTCAAAGGACCTCCTGTGGTGCAGGAAAGCAGAGGGAATGTTTAAGTAGTCTTCATCCAAGCTGGATGAGTGCTGTCAAGTAGTTTTCTCAATTCTTTCACCAATTTGTCTTGATTGCATATACACTCTCTTGGCATCCACATCCTGTCATTATTCCAGTGAGCACATTTATGATGAGGAAGGTTTGTAGAAAGAGTAGATTTCAGGTAAAGCTCACTGACAACAAATTTTGAATTCACAATTGGCAATATCGGCACTCAGAATTAGCTTTGAGGAGTTAAAGATTCATTCAGGCAAGGGAGGGAACGAACAAGCCAGGTGACCTAGGAGTCCCATCCAAACTGCTCAAGCTTTTACAACGTACATCTTGCTGGGAGGCTCTTGCATTTAAACAGTGCACTTGAAACTACTGATGGAGATCATAGGCAAATAAGTTTCAATCTGGACTAATTTTAGCTAGCATAATCTGTTTCCAGTTTGTGAGCGGAAGTATTTGATGACATATATTTGTTTCTTTCATTTTGTGCCTTTAAAAAGGAATGGAAATGAGTTTTTAAAAAAACCCTAAAGTATTGTGGAATCATTTGCAGCTGTAAGTCCATTCAGCCTCTCCCCTTTTTGCCCATGCTTGTCATCACAGGGCTAAGTAATTGTAATTTTTTAAATTTTTTTTAAATTTTTTTTTGTCAAGCCACTGCAGCCTTCTCCTTCCTGCTTTCTTACAGATGTGGTTTAGGCATGACCTGTGATCCTTCAAACACAGGCAGGGCATCATTCATAGCACCAGTTCTCCTCAGTAGAATCCACAGGACATCATTTCCTGGCTCTCCCCTTCAGCCACGCAGATGCAGATACTTCCAGGCAAATCCCAACACCAGCGTCTTCACTGTGGAGCATCAGTTGTGCAGGGTGGATTTCAGTGATCTGGCTTTTTTGTTTCCTTTTCAAGATTTGTCCCAGGGAAGATTTGTAAATTTCTTTATTTTCAAGTGTGATAGATGAGCTACTGGTTGAAATGCATGCAAGGATGAGGTGCTTTTGCCCGTTCTGTCCCAAACTGACGGATTTTTTGGTGTGTCTGTCTCTTCTGTGAAATGGAGCCAAAATATGCTCCAATGCCAAATAGAGAGCTGTTAAATTTACTCATCCTGCAGTCTTAATAAGTTGCAATATGTGAAGTACCTCAAACTAGAAGGGAAGAAAGGGACCTCAAACCCCCTAAAATCAGTATTTTTTTGTCACACTAGCACTTTCCCTGTACAGTAGGAAGGAAGTGCACCCTCCATGAGGGGTGTGACTCACTCAACTCGTACTTCTGATTTCTAAATTAGAAATTGCTAAATCGCTGCGGAGGGTTGACACACTCTAATAAGCGGCTGCCCGCTTCCAGCCCAGAGGTGGCTGTAGTTCTGGGATGAGTGGAGTGACGCTTGGATGCTGGCACATTTTTTTAACAGAGTATTTTGGGATCTTTCTGGGTGCTAAGTGCTATGTGAGTGCTGTGCATCATTATCGAGTAAATTGTGTCACCTTGTAAGTTAATTTCTAATTACACAATTACTTTATGTGGCATTAATAAAAAGTAATGTGAGATTTTCCAGCAAACTCTGATTTTAAGTAAATAATTTTTTTTGAGACCAAGTGATTTATTAAATTAATTCTTTATTAGGCCTAATTTAGACTTCAAGCCATTTTTACTAGTGCTTTGGCATAAAATTATTACATAATTAGTAATACAGTTGTCATACTTATAAGTAATAGTTTTACTTAGAACAAATTAAAAAGGATTAGGTTTTTTTAAGAGGGTATCAGGTCTCAAGGGTAATAATAATAAAGAATAACTTACTTCATTACACCTTTCCTATGTTGGATCATTCTTTGGAAGCGTGGTTTTATAGAGTCCCCTCACCTGCTATTCTTCCCGTACAGCAACCATTTCTGGGGTGGAACACACTGCATATTTTTTTTTTTTTACATTTGCTCAGCAACTAATGAAGTTTGTGAGGTGCAAGTGGTTTCAGCTTCAAGCTTCTGCCAGATGTTACCACTCCACAGCAGGGGCAGCCGAGTGGCTCATGAAGCAGCCCCTTCCCTAGCACAGTTTCACAGCCAGCCTGGTAAAGTAAGCTGACATCAAATTGATTCATGCTAATAGAGTGAGCTGTAAAGTGCAGCAGCTGACCCAGGAGCTGTTTGGTTGTCCCTTATGTGGGAGCTGCAGTCTCTGGGAGAGAGGTTTGATGGAGAGCTGCAGGCCATAATGCCCTCAGCCATCCCAACTTAATTTGCTGACGCGACTGCGGCAGAGCTCTCTAACAGAGTAGGCATTTAGTGCGGGGAGAGGAGAAGAGTTTAGCCACTTAATCTGCTGAGGGAATGGAAAGAGGCAGAGCATACGGACGCTTGTTGGAATTTGTTTGGGATGCTGATGCTAACACCTACACTTAAATATATGGGAGGGATGAAGGGAGAGGTAAAGAACCACCTGAGAAGTCAAGGCCTCTGATTTTATCTTAGCCACAACACAGGCTTTAGCAGTGTGCACTAGAAGACATTTTGGCTCAGTGGTTTTTTGCACAGCAGCCCTCGGTGGCACCCTAGCAGTCTGTTTTGGTCTGTTACTAGATTCGGTAGCTTCACATCCTGTAATGCATGTGTAGTGCTCAGAGCTGTTGCCATTAAGTATTGATACCATTAGGCTAGGGAGGATTTCTAGGAGAGCAATGTAGTACTGTAGCTGTGTCTAGTTTCTCCTCAAAGGGGCTGAAAACCTTCACAGGTTCTTCCAGGTCTGAACCCTGGGTCGGTATTCGTAGCGAGGCTTGCCAAGGTCAGGTCATTTACTGCTTTGGTTTTAGAAGTTAAAACTTCTTGCCTGTGGAAGTCACATACCTGAATATAAAATGCAGAATCTGAGCGGGGAGAGAGAAACCTCTGAGCAGAATGATCCCTGGAAACCCTTCACCCCAGAAAACAGGCAGGCATTGCGAGGGAAGGCTGAAGTCTGTGATTGAGCGGGTAGCAAGAGCGGGGGAGATCACCTGTAGGAGCAGCTGCCTACACCTTCCCCTTTTATGCCCATTGTAAATAAATTGCATTTATCATTACCTGCACCCTTTGTCTCCAGGCTTCTGAGGTGTTGAAAGCTCCAGTTAAATGGCTCGCCCAAAGAAAACACTGTCACATTTGCATAATATTTTCATAGACACCGAGCTCAACCTGAGCCTGAAGGGAGACAGGGATGTTCCCTGCATATTTTATTTTCCTGTCCTCAATTCCCACCAAAGCTAGCTCTAAATTGTGGGATGGATATGTGTATAATAAAGAGAGAGAGAGATGGCTGAGAGGTCTGAATTTGTCTGGGGTATTTCCAGACACTCTTAGTTTAAGAAGCTACTTAGACCCCATGGAAAACTCTGAAATAGTGCTATTTAGAAACAAATCGGCTTCCATTTCACCTCTTTCTCAGTATTACTCTTCCCTCATTCTTCATTACTAGGGACATCTGCATGAAAACAGAGTCCTTTTTTTTTTTTTTTTTTTTTATATATCTTGGGAGTTCATCTGCCTCTGCTGATTATCCCCTCCCTCCCCTCTCCTTCTGAAGTCATTATCTTCTGATTGCATTACATTTGCAGCCATCCCACCGCGGGCTCTCTTCTCATCAAGATTCTCAAACTAAGAAGGGGAAAGGATAGGTCAGCTTGCGGAGAGGAAACCTCAAGGAAAGCCTGGCCCTGACAGAAGGGGTGTTGGGGTTCAGTCTGTGTCACTGCCTCTCTCAGCCGTGGTCACATTCAGCCCCTGCTATTTCTGTAAAGGCGCAATGAGCCCAGTCAAGTTTCTCCCACAGACAGTGTCGGAACAAGAGTTGGAGGAAGTATTTTTGACAAGACATGTATTTGCTGCAAATGCAATGTCATTCATGTCGCCTACCCTGCAGATGTTTGCAAGCTTGAATTGAATTGAGGAAACTTTCATTGCAGGAGTGGGGGGAAGTAACTGGAAATGCAAAATCCTGCTCATTTCCTTGAAAACAGAACTGGAAGCCTTAATTACAAGAGAATAACACTCAGTCTTGCTCTGGGCAAGTAATATTTGTTTAACTGAAGTGGAACAGCTTCCTTAGGAGAGAGGGATATCCTCTTCAGAACAAATACAACCAAAGCTTGTATCCTTACTTTGAATCAGAAAGCAGATTTTTTCATGGGTCTGCTGTCTTCTGTTACAGCAGTGGAGTTTTGCCAGTTGGTCTTCCCGTGCACTAGAAAAAATACCTTTTATCTATTGAAACATCTAACAGACTTAACAAATGGTGGAACTATCTTGAGTATCATTTAACGGGAAAGGGCACAAAATAGTTATGGCTTAGCTGAAGTCACAAAATGAGCCAATGCAGTAGTTGAACCCAACTCCCAGTTGTTCAGCCACTCAGACCTGCTTTTTAGGGTACACCTGTGAGACAATCTCCATCCGCAATTTCATATCCTTTATTTGACTTAAACCATTTAGAGGTTTGAAACCAAATTCATGTGTCTGCAGTATTTTCATATTCGTATTTCCTTGCCCTTACTTCCTTCAGCCAGAAAAGAAGGCTCAAAATATGATGATAAAATTAGATCTTCAAGGAAGAACTTCAGAGTTCTTAACGGAGCCCGGTATAGTGGCTTTGGGAAACAGCTCTCCTAACAAATCTTTTTCCACTTGACTCATCAGAAGAACATAGGCATTGTTCCTTACTTGTTCCTAACTGTATGCAAGTGGTGTCACAAAGACATTGTGTTTGTTTCCATTGTTCTACCCTGCTCCTTCTTTGAAAATATTAAAAGCGATGGGAATGGGTCCCTTTTATTTCTAGTAGTAAAACCCAAGCCAGCAACAGGGGCATAATGGTAATGCAAAGCAAGAGGCAGAGGAATTTGTAAACAATTTTGTACAGGGTGGGAATGACAACCCTTTCTTCCCAGACAGATGCCTAAGCTGTTCTGGGTTTCCCCAGGAGGCATTGCAAAGGTAATTCTAACTAACAGCTCCAATACATGTGTACACTTGGTATCTCTGGATAGGGGATGCTGGCAAATATTGAATTTACTTCTAGAATTAAGTGACCATGCAACAGCAAGTTATTGCATTTAACGCTACTTCTGTACTGCGAAGAGTATCAGTGATAGAAATCGGTTTAAATGTAGGATGATCTGATTTCCTAGTATCCCATTACAGCTGGTAGCTCTGCAGTGTTATTGCAAAGGGCTTGGCATCTCTAAGTTGATGGGTGCATCTGTCTCGGGTTGTATTTGCAAAAGGATAGACAGCACAGTGGGTGGCTTGATCCTTCAGACCAAGTGTTTGTTCCTTAAGGATATGTCAAGGACAAGATCATGATCTCTTTTCTATTTTAAATCATCTAGATGAATTAATTGGAAGCAAGTTGTGGATTTGGTTTGGGTTTTATCCCCTATGGGGATTTTCTTGGGATGGGACTAGACAGGATGACTTCTGTATGCAAAAGAGACTGCTTAACTTGAAACCAAATGTTTATGCAGAATAAATATCCCAGTGGATACTTCCCAGGGTTGATCCATACTTAACGATGATAAGGGAGTTGCTTAGGTTACTCCGGGTTCTGTATCCTTTGGGGACATGAGGCAGAAAATAAGTCTGAGGCCAGCAACAACACAGCATCTGGCGATCCCAGCACGTATCCTGCTTCGTGTGCTATATTCTATGTCTTAAAAAAAAAAAAAAAAAGCCACAGAGGAATTTACATTGTTGAAGTTAATCGCTGGATTAAATTGCCATTTGTCAATAGCAAAGTAATTTGTATTATAAATTACAGCAGTGTAACTCTCAGACACATTTTATCAATGTGTTTCAAATTATTTAATAACAACGTTTTTCAAAAAATAAGCAATGCCACATGTTTTCACCCCACCCCTTTTAAAATCAGCCCATTCTGAGGGTTTCCATCAGTGTAATAGCCAGCTCTGCAAAATTTCCTACTAAATAAATTATCACCAGGAGTCTCAAAAACCATTACCATAAACAAAGCTGTTTTCCCCTCCCCAATCGATGGCCTGCTGTGTTGCTGCTAATGGGACTGTACACACATGTTGCACAGAAAGGAATTCATTTGCAGGTTCCTCAGACTTTTTTGTTTGGTTTTCCTGGTGGAGAGGGGGCAGGAGAGGAGTATTGTGGGAGGATTCGGACACTGTTTCACTGAACTCAATGTTTATTGTAGAGAATGAATCCTTCAATTTGCAGAAAGGGACACATTCGACTTGCACATTGGAAGAAAATTTTCTGTACTAATTCATAGTAGAAATGGAAGAAGGGCAGAAAATAGGAAGGAAACCCCAGAGAATGTGACTGCTGCCTTTATTTGGGGCATCCTTTGTGGGCAGAAAGATGTCCGCATATTCTGCTACTGGTTTCCAAATGTACTCTAATTGTTTCCAGTCATATCCTTCCCTGTTTCAGTCCTGCCTTCACCCTACAGGTCTGCCATCATATGTTCAGGCTGATTCCCTGCTTTTGCAGTCCTGGGCATCCCATACCCTGTCTGCTGGTGCACCGCAATCGTTTTATTCTTTCTTGTTTTGTACGAAGTGTAGTTTTCTTTTAAAAAATGAATAATCATTGATATTTCTTCTCTTTTTCTTTTCAGGTAAGTGGCCATTCCTGTTTTTATACGACTGGTGAACAATCAGCAGTCCTCAGCTCTCAGAGGTACTCTTTGTGGTATGGTTTCTTTCTAAGCACCTTGAAGTATTTTCCTCATCTGAGTTTGTATAGCACCTCAGCAGGAGGTTTGAGATAGATGAACTGGGATTTAACCTTAACCAAACAATAATTTCTCTTCTTTGATTTCTGCGGTTTAGTCTAGCCTTACTGAGGTGCCGAGAAATAAGGAGCTAAAGGTACAGTGGCGGGAGAGGTTGTTCATGGATCTTCCAACTGCTAGGAACAAAACCACGAGAGGCTGTTAGCACAGTGGGAGGCAGGCTGTACAAAGCTCCTCCAAACACAGGGCCAGCTTATACAGGTGCACTGCCTGTTGCATATTCTGATGCCTTTCACATTGCTCTCAATGGGTGCCTGTTAGACGAATGCTATGGAAACATATGTGTGCACTGGAGCTAAAGTGTTCAAAAATGGTTTGTACACATTTCGAAATCTGGCAGGGCTGATTGCTGTCAGCAAACATCTGACTGTGTCTTCTGCTGCTGCCTCTCTTGAAGAGGAGACATTGCTCAATACTGCCAACCAGTACCATGGGAAAATAATTGTTGAGGCCCCAAGAACCATACAATTGACTTTAATAGTTGTGAAGCTTTTAAGTCATATACTTTTACTCGCGGAGTTGGGGTTTTTTTTGTATTGGGAATCTGGAACATTTTCTTTCTTTCTTCTTTTTTCCCCCTTCTTTAGCATGAAGGTGTTAAAAAGTGATTAAAAAGAAAATAATGACACTGTATTTATTTTCAGGAATGTAGAGAGATGTCTTTAGGGAAGAAATCTTGATGACATAAGCAGTATTGGGGAGAATATTGACACACCATGGGACTGATTTTACTTCAAATGCAGGGTTTGGAGGGCATTTCCATGGGAAGGAAAAAAATAACATGAAATTGCTCAAATGCAGAGAATCCCAATTCCCTGATATGTAAGACAATTTTAAAGGTCTCTGATTTGTTGCTTGATAGTCTTTGGTACTGAATGGTCAATTATTTTCTGGTGTGACTAAACTATTGTCTCAAATGAGTTAGTTGGACACAGCTCTGAGTATTACCAAGAAATGAAAGTCTGGAACACATTAAATATCAATATTAATTAATGAGTCTTGGACGCATACAGGAAATTGCCTTAAACCTCCAACCTTCTGAAAATATCTTCAAGTGGGATTACTGACATAAAGGATTTGATCTAATTATCAGTGCTAATTTCCTTTATGATGGTGGTAGCAATGCTGTTGTTAAAAAGGCACAGTCAAGATTAGTCACCTACAGTATTAGTGTTAATCCCTTATCTGCATTTATAATATTTTAAAACTAAATCTTTTAGAAATTATCACCACTGGTCCTGCTTCACAGTGTATTTAGTGTAGGCAATTAGATGGCTCAATTTTCTCGTCCTGAAGTGCTGGGTTTGGGAGTTCATTTCTTGAAGCTTTCTTCTGAAATTGGCATTATTGGTTACACTTTCCTAGCCTTTGTGTGATTTGAAATGCTAGCTGTACACCATAAGAGTAGGAGGCAGGTAGATAGATTGAAATGATTTAGCAAGATTATGTGTTTTTCCCTCTGGCTTGGCCATTAGAGGTAAGCAAACTGTGAAATAAACAAAACCCAAGAAAACTGTGATGAGGGGGCAGAAGACTAATGACAAAAAAAAAAGGGCGTCTGGAAGATACAGCACCTTCATCTCCCTGATCTGATTTTTTTTTAGGTGTGCATAAAGTAAGCAGTTGTGAGGAGTCTTGCAAGAAACTGAGCTCAAAGACTGGCACATTTTTGCTGGGAGCAGAGAGGTCTCGTGGAGGCACTGGGAGGTGTATACTCCCCTAGCATGGCGTGGTGGTGGGAAGGAGATACTCGGTCCATTTGCTTCCTGTGGAGCAAGGACTCCTAGCCTGTCAGTCATCATGCCTTAACAGGCCAAATTATCTCAGAAAAAAAAAAAGCCCACAAGGCCTTGGATGCTCTGTGAGCCCCAGTATCTGCCAAAACAGTATGTAGTCTAGAGAAGGCTCTTGAAAGAGCTGACCAGCTCAGTTCTCTCACAGCCTTCTGCCTTGGGAACAGAAAAAACTCAGCTGACAAGCTGCTGCCTCCAATGCTGACACAGAGAAATGTTACCTATCTATGCAGTTCATTATCTGGTACTTGGATCTTAGTGAATAAAGTTGCTGCTGAAGAAATCCCGTAGCCACCAATGTCATATCAGACAGCACAACATGCTATCAGCTCTTAAATGTCCAACTCATCAACACAAATTGGTTCCTCTGAACAGCAATCCCATGCAGAGATCAGTTTTCCCTTGACACTCCTTTTTTTTTTTTCCTGTGTCCTGGTTTTCTTTCTCAGGTACTTTGAATGGTCAAGTGATCTCTTACATAGGTCTTGAAGTATTTTAATTGGCACACAGACCTCATCTGGAAATGCATGTCTTTTATTGGTGCTTTGATTTGTTTCTAATGCTGCTTTATTGACAACTGTTTCTGGGTAATGATCCAAACCTCTGCAGTGCTTTTATATAAACATGTGATGCTTTGATAGGGAATGAGAGGTTGGGAGAGGGCTGTGTAGCTGGCAGGCTTTGATTCAGCAATTGTGCCAACAGGTACAGGACCTACCCCTGCTCCTGAGCAGAAAGCAATTAAAAAAGTACCACTTTTTAGAGCGATGTCTCATTGCTGTGCATCAAGACAACTGAGCAATAAAGGGCAACGCATAAGATAAATGTGAGAAAATCTGGCAAATTCCTGTGTGATGGTGACACCCGCTCACAGTTTTGCAAATTAGCAAATAGCGATGATAATAACAGTAATAATAAAAAAGAGCAAAGACAGTGAATCACAAAATACACTTTATTCACTTATTTTGAAAATTGCTAATTGTCTTTACCTTTCTAATACTCTGCAGCAGATTTCATAAGAGTAATAAACCTTTGGTAATATGGCATCTCTCCCCTGTAAGCATCAATCTTTGCTGAACAGCATAGCAATATTATTGTAGGTAGGAATCTTTATGTAGAATGTATTAATGAGTCTTTTACATATAAAAAGAGGGGAGGGAGGAACACTGGAAGTTTCTTCCAGGGACACAGTTGCTATGTGCAGCAGAACACTGCTACATTTGGAAGGAAATGTGGGCTGTGGAAAGGGATGGAGGATGTGCGTGCATGCAGTTGTCCTCTGTGACTTGGAGAAAGAAAGAATGAACATAATGGCAGCAATCAGAAATGTTCATGTCTGCATGCATATGAATACATATGCTTAATACTTTCAAGCTCATATGTGTGTACACAGTCATGTATCTGTATCTGTGTCACTCTATGACAAGAGACCTTGCAGAGATGAGGGAGGAGGCCTGCGCGTTTACTCCCTCGATTTTAGAGATCCAGAAAGCTGGGCATAACTGGTTCTCAAGTCATCTGTCAGACATCAGCCAAGCAGGTGAATAGGACTCTGGCCCTTTGACTCCTTGCCCAACACAATATCCACTGAGAAATACTGCCAGCTGATCTGAGATCTCTGCATACCAGCAAGTGATAGAAGACTACTCCTAGCTAGCATGAGGAAAGTATGAAGAGTTTGTCTGGGATTCTCACACATACCTCTTTCCCACCACATCCCCTGCTCACCCCCAAAGGCCCCAGAACGAAATAAATCTCATATCTTTCTCTAAAAAATTCACTGTGTATTAAAAAAAAAAAAAGTCTAATGATCTACCTATGTTTTGAAAACTTCACAGGGAAAAAGGATGAGAGAGCTACTACTTGTTTATTTATTTAGTCTTTTAAATGAAGCCACAGTTCTTCAGAAGATGTTTGGCACCTTCTTTAAAAATCTGACACCCTCTTCTGATGTTTCTAACTCATCATTGACTTGCTTCTCAAGTTTTCTTTTTGCCTTTCCAAAATCAGTCCTGTACTGCTGGAACTCACCAGGTTCTTTCAAAGAAACTACATTTGAAGCTTCTAAGACAAGCTGCTTTTGTGTGATAGGGTGTTGCTAAGAATCAGTGAAAGCATTTTCCAATTGTTATACATCATCTATATTTTGCTGAGTCCCATACTTCAAAAATGGCTTGTCTAAATCTCCCTGCAAAATGGTCTCCATGGATCAGGCAAACAGTTCTTTCTAGCTGCAGGCACTGTAAGCTTCTGAACTGGAAACTGCCTTGTCTGAGAAGAGGTATAAAGGAGCAGCCAGCCTGTCTTTCAGTACAAACATGGCTGAGACTACCATTTTTTTCAAGAGAATGGTAGGTCCTGTTCCTCACTATCTGAATAGCACCAGTCATAGTCTTATTCTGGGAAGGGCTGTAAATATCTTGCTCATGGAAGGCTTTCCCAGAAGGGTTAGAGCTGCCTGACATTTGTCTGAGAAGCAAATGGGAAAGGGGGACACTGCACACCAGTTGCATCTGCAGCATCCTCAGAGCTAAACAGTCAGACTGAAGCTCTGGCTCCCTGCAGAGATTCATTTGATATGCTGTGCATCGTCTGTGCACAGAAGTGCAGTCAGAAGGATTGGTTGTTTGTCCGTCTACCTGCCTGGGTTGTTGTTTTCCTCTACTTGAAAACCTTCTGTTTCTGACCTAGCTAGCTTGCCATCCCTCAGCACACCTCTGGATAGCAGGTGTTTAGCTGAGCAACACAGGCAGCATGGGAGCCTGCCGTGGATGGTCTGTAAATCAGTTTGTGCCGTGCAGCAAGGCTGTAGCTTAATGATGAGTCAGAAGAAAAATGTTATTAATATTTAATGTGCAAGCTGAATGTCTGGTGTGCTGTTATTAGTTACACTTCATGAGGGGTGCAGTATCGGCTACCAGTCAATGCAGGTCGCTTCCTCCAATGTTCTCATTCTGCAGACTTAATTCGTACTGTATTTTTCCATTCACTGAGACAAATATCTGCTCCATTTAAAGGAGCTTTGTCAAAATCTTCTAGCTAAATCTTTAAATTGGTGTGTCTAGCTTTCAAGACCTTTCTGTGAGACACTTGATTACTTTTGAGAGCAATTCTTCAAGTGATAGGGCACTGCCATCTTTTTTAAGAGGTTCTGTGCTGCACCTCAACCATGAGACTGCATGGGAGAAAGCACTTCAGGGTTAAGCCATAGGGAGTAAGGAGAAGAGATGTGAGCTCTTTGCTTGCCTGAATCTGTTCTTCACAAGCAACCTACTGCTTGGCTGTGCTTCTTTCGGGGATGTATCACTTAACCAGCAACAGAGTGCTGCTGGTGAAGACTGCTGGATAATCCAGATTCCTGACTGGAGTGGATGCTAGGCCACTGCTGGGTCATGCTGGAAACCAGCTGCATCCACAGCCCCATCCTGTGCTGTAACTATGGAGACCCAGGGGGGACAAAGTTGTTTCCCATTTGTGACCTCCTCCTCAAGCCCTTTCATCCACTGACTTCCCAGGTCAGAGGATGCATGGTTGGTTGCTAGGACTTCCTATGCCACTCATCGGGTGAGGAAGGATGGCTGCCCTTGACTTAGGCTTTTCTTGTCCTGTAGCAGCCTGTGATGCAGCTCTCCTCTTCAGTGGGATGGGATTTTATCCATCAGTATAAGCAATGTCCTCAAGGGTGAGAACAGTAGTCAAGGCTAGTATTTTGTCTGCAACCTGTGCAAAAAAAGATGCTTTTTCAGAAAAGCATATGGGCAATTTCTGCAATCTTTTCCCCTTGTATTCCCCCAGGATACACAGTCATTGGACTTGGGGACATTAGGAGGTGCATTCCTGCCTATTTGCTTTCATATCTCTTTATGGCCTTGTTGTCCATGCATTTGTCTTATTGTTTAACCTGCTGATACAATCTGCCCCTGCAACTTCCTGTGACTGCAGATTCACTATATGCTATGTGTCCTAAAGGAGAAAAAGAAAAAAAAAAGAAAGAAAAGAAAAGGAAAAGCATCCATTGTATTGCTGGAAAAGAACATATGGTTTACAAGTAAATGATTTTTCTCTTCTTGGTTATTTAATACTGCTTGGGAGCATTTGCAGCCTCAGGGGTGGATTGGCTTCTTGTGAAGGCAGCGACACAGAGACTTACGGGGCCCCTTCTGATTTCATGCTGTTTCCATGCAAGGGTCTGTCCTTTGCTTTCAGCAGTGTTACCCCTGATTCCCAGCAGCACAGCTTAGATTAGATTCAGAGCTCATGAGCTTCTGCGTCATTCATTCCTCTTGCACTAAATTGACCAACTCTTGAAGTCCTACTTGCTTGGAACCAGCACCAATAAGAAGATGAAATGAAGCAAAACAATTGTATTTATAAAGCATGTCTCTTCTTACGGCATTTAGGGAGAAGCATGTACAGTACTCTTTTACTCTATTCTACTTACAAGATATACCCAGCTCCTGTTCATCTTGGAAAAAACGATGACAAGAAAAGCAACAAAGCCATACACAGGTAATAACACTTTTGGAGTGGCTGCTGAAAAACATAATGTATGGCTCCCAGCAGAAACAGTTGCTTTTCTGTCTGAGTATTAACCCATTCCCCTCCAAACACCTATATTTTCTCATCCCCAGCTGTTCCCACTTTTATGGCAGACTGTCTTCAAGGCACTTCACTGGCGCAATCTCTTATTTATCAAATTGGGGTCAAACTTGCTGTAGGACTCCTCACTCAGCCGATGTTCTCATCTGCACTTCACATGGGAAAATAAAAGTTCTCTTTGAAGTGAAGACTATGAGAGTGAGTTATTTGACCTGAATGGTCTTATTTGAAGACTATTGAGTCTCTGCTTAACCAGCCTATTCTGACCACATATTATATTATTAACAGATTAAAAGTTCAGCTCCACAATGTCATAATTTTGTTATTTCTAAATTTTAGCAAGCATGCTGGAAATACATTAAAGATTATAAATGTCTATACATGGCCATTTTTTCCTGTAAAAAAATAAACAAAAGCAATTTTGGTGCAGTAGACCAAAACCAGCCCAATAAAATCATTGTGTGAGGTAGCAGGGAGGGGATAGATAGGCACAGAGCAGGTTTTGGATTAATTTATTAATGTTATCATTAATATTCTTACAAATCACCTAGTTTTGTAAAGTTCCAGTGACATAATCCTTCAGACTGTGGTATAGTGCCCGCTGGTGTCAGTGGCAACTGTCAGTAGATTATTTAAAAAAAGGTTCAAAAATGCAGTAACTCTTCTCTCAATTGAATAAAAGTGAAGTGTTCTTTTGCATTGGAATTAAGGTCGTGTTAGTTAAAGATCCTGGAGCATTTTTACCCACTTCAGAGCACACATCCTGCGAGAGGCAAAATTCCACTTAGAAATAATTGCATTTATTCTTCCTATGTTCTTTTTTTTTTTTTCTCCCACTCTATACCCCCTATGGAGGTCCCTGTCCTTCCTACCTCCACAAAGTAGCTGCATTTCAGTAGATGAAGTGTGTGGAGTTTGCAAAACATTCAATGATTTCTTGGGAAGAAGTATAAATACTGGCTCTAATATTGGAGCTAATAAATTGTGTGCATATTTTTTTAAATCGCAATCAGAGTATAAAGATTTTGCTGTGAATTGTAAAATTAGCCAAAGCTGCCTGGCATGTCGCTGCTGCACTTTTTCTCTTCCACATGACATATTCTTAACTAAGTCAATCATTTACATGGGCTTTAAATTTAATTTAAATGTAATGAATTTAAATTGGGCTTTGCTCTATTTCAAGGTTGTTGGGTTACTTTTCTGTAAGTTAACATTCAGCACGAGAGATTCAACTTCTGGATTTTAGTTTCAGTTGCTCTCCCTCACTCTCAAACACCCTCCTCCTCCTTTCCCCCTCCCCTCCCTCTTTACCACCTTCCCAAATGAAATCCAGCTGCACTGCCTTTAGCTAACTTGTGGCCCAGGAAGGGTGTGTGGCCAGGAAAAAGAGGGCAATACAGCTGCAAGCCACGGGTGTTAGGAGTGTGAGGATTACTGATTGGAGCCAGCAATAGAAAAGCATTACAAGAAAATCAAACAGATACATTTTCAGGAGGAACCATGCGATTCTCCCTGCACATTAGTGCCTATCTCAGTAATCATTCTCTTCCTCGATCGGGAGCCCTCTTAATCCTCCACCCCATCACCCTCCTCCATCAAATCTCCAATACTTCTGAAACAAATCAAATCAAGAATTAACCTTTCAACCGTGAAACATTCCTTTGCTATGGTACGTGTGTCCCCTGATAATCACTCTCCTGCAAAAACATGAGGCATAGAGTACACCGTTAGTGGAATGGACTTCTACCTTTTCTACATTTGCCCTTGCATGTCTTGTAAAGATCCCTGAGGCCATTTCAACAGCAATCTCGTGATGCCTCTTTCCAGATGTAGGGTTGGGGAGATGCGGGTCTATGACGGACCAAACCTGGAAGAGGTTCTGTAAAGCTCTGAGTTGTCTTCCCACGTGTGACAGGCAGCCACTCTGTTGATAGGTAGCCGTGCATCTTTGCTGATCATTGATGCGGCGCTGCTGGTACATTTAGGGAAGCTTTTTATTGTATTTAAACAAGAGGGAGTGTAAGTAGTGCTTACTCAAAAGAGAAGAGTCAAGATGAGCAATGTGGGGAGAGAAATCATGGCACAGCGAGGGCAAAGTCAGGGGACTTGAATTTGAAATGACTGGAGAGGTGAGAGGTGGGTTTTTCATACCTGCTGGACTGTGTGTCTCACAGAGCCTGATCTGAGCACTGTTCTTGCAAAAGTGGAACACGCAAACAATATGCCTTGGGTATTCTGCCTACATCTGTAAAGTCTCATTGTTTTCTTGGTCATTTCTGCCACATCCCATGTTCCTAACCAAGCTCCCATACCTGTCTATGTTCCTGAAAGTCCATTTAGCTCTATTGCTACCTGGCAGGGACATAAACATTCAGAGGATATTCACAAATTAGAGCTGCTGATTGAACTGTGGCTGCTCTGAGTTGCACCTTTGTTCATTAATGTGATATTGAACTAGACAAAAGATCTGTTGCATTCAGTAGCTTGAGTCCAGTAAGAGCCAAAATATTTTTCTAATACCAAAGGAGGCAAAAGAAGCCCTAGGAACCAAGATGTATTCAGACCAGGGTCTACTACCCACTGGCAATGTAAGCTGGAAAGTCCTCCATGCAGTGGTGGGGAAGGATGTCCCCATTGCACTTCATAGTGCCCCCTCTGTGGATTCATATCTCCCATATCAATTTCATGTTCTGTTACATTTTCTTTCCCCTAATTGGAGCTGGCATTAATTGATACCATTCCGTTTTCTCTCATCTGAATGTCATCTTCACCCTGAAATGAGGTCAATGGACCTGTATGTTATTGCACGGTGGTAAGTCTGCTTTCATCTTCAAGTAAGAACTGGGGTGCTGCTGCTGTGAGACTTAGTATTAGCTTTATTACAGTGGCTGCAGGCTCACCGTGGGTTAACAGTATGCTGGTTGCAAAGCACGGAAAAAATATAGTGGTTCAATAGTAATGAAGTAACAATGTACTAACATAGCAAAAAATGGAGTGAAAATTATAGCATAGCTGATTCATCACTGTGTTATTCTACTTAAACCAGTAGTGAATCAGAGCCAGCAACTTGGGAGAGGTTGATAGGGTCTTTATGAAGTTTAAAGCCATTTACTAGCATACACTCAAATTCATTTTGTTTTATTATGGCCATGATAACCTTACATGTTTGGGGATAGTGACTGTTTTTTAGTTTTGCTTTGGGTTCGTATATATTTTGGCCTCTTGAAGGACGAATCTGTGGCTGAGGTTTCTATGTGCTCCTGCCATACAAAAACTGCTTTGGAGGCATAGTAGTAGTAAGAGCGTAACTGTAAACCTGTGGCAGGTTGTAGTGCCACGGGGTATGTATGGTAACTTTTAAAAGCAGTTTATCACTTCTATGCACTTGTAACTGCAGCAAGCCTTTCTACTCGGTGTCATTCTTGCCATATAATTAGACATACTTAGAGTCTTCTTGATCTAATATTTCTGAGAGTTAGGTAAATAATTTATAGGGTACTCTTCACAAATGGATACAATGTGAATTCAGAGCTAATCCGCTCCTCTGGAGGTACATAAAATTACCAAGCTTATACAAGAGCAAGCTAATTAGGAAGCAATCATCATCAACAACAGCTGTTCTTAGCTCACTGAAGGGCGGAGGCTTCCCTTGCACTGTCCACTCATCCATTTCCTCTCCTCAGCTTTCCATGAGACAAGCATCTCCAGAGCTACTCCTGTGCAACCATTCCTGCCAGTCACTCTCAGCTCAGCGTTCCTGCGATCCAAACAGGGAGTTCACTTCTGCAGCAAGTTATTGCCATTTCGCTAAGGATGGATACATGTCCGGGGAGTGGTGGAAGGGGAAGGATGGGTGAAGTGTCCAAAGTGTGTTTTACCCCACCGCTCCAAAAGTGATGAGTGCAGACTCACGTTGACTACAGTGTTTTTTATGTTTATATCAACTATAGTATTTCAGCTGGGAGGAAAACTATGGTAAATGCACAGCAGAAAAGTTAATTATTTCTACAGCAGTACTGTTAAAAAGTAATGGCTGGAAACGTTGCAGTCAGTCCCCTCAGTGACCTCACCTTTGTTCCTTTTAACTCCATTATAAGCAGTGCTTGGCCCATTGGGTGGGAGACAGTGTAACTCTACAACATGAAGCCTGCTTTTTTCTTGTACTACCTACTACTACTACATCACATAATGGAAAGCCAAGCTAGATGTTCTTTGTTGATACCAGTATTATCTGCTTATTCAGTGTTCCTGCCTCCATGCCCACTGAAGTGTTTTCTAGTAGCAGAGTCTCTGTGTTGTGCAGATGAGATGGAGAAAGAGGAATCAGCTGGGGAAGGTCTGTGGAGAGAGAGAGAGACAGTGAGAGAATGGACAGAGGGGTTTGCAGAATCATTGAACACCAGCTCCCTCATATTCCCCCACTAAATGGAAGAGTCTTGCCAAAGAGCAGTGAAACTCTGATGAGGAGAACTGAGAGCTGCCTGTGGCCATCTCCATTTCTTATTGCTCTTGTCTCACTGACACTGTACACAGGAAAGCTGAGGGGAAGGGAGAAGCAGACTGTCAGTGGAAATTCTACCTTGTGAAAGGTAGGCTTCTCCTTAGAAGCTGGTGTTATGTCTGTCACCCCCGTGTTTGATCTTTCCCAGCGATACATGGCTGCCTAGCAGAGCACTGCTGCTGGAAGTGGATGGAGATGCCTGTGAAGGTAGTAAGCTTCTGACAACAGGAGAAGCCGGTCAATAAGCAGCGATGGAGGCAAAACGCAGAGCAGGGTTCCTGGCCTCCTCCTGCCTTCCTCCTGCTCAGGAGGCAGCAGAAGCTCCGGCACAATGGACTGGGGCAGTCCCAGCTTCAGCTGCCCTCTGTAGTACCTGACAGAAGTCACATCTTCGGAGGAGACAGAGAGGTGTTACGCCATATTCAGCCTGGTTTTCACACTTCACACAGTGGCCTGCTGGTACAGAGCCAGCCGTATGCCACCACAGCACTGGGGAGAGGAGATTCAGCTCTCCCACAGACCCATGAGATGCAAAAGATGAGACTGGGTTTGGGGAGAGGAAATATGGGTGTCAGAAGAGGAATTCAGGGTTGGCAAAGCCTGTGACAGCTTTATAGATGAAACCGCTGCCAGATGTTAATTGTTTTCTGTGTAGTTTTCAATTGATCTGTAATTTGACTGTAGATTCCAGGCTTTTATAATAAATTGTGTACAAAGCTAGCCACTTAAGGAGATAATAAAGACTCAAAGGCAGACAGAGCCATAAATTTGGACTTATCCAAGAGTAAGAGATGAGTTAGGGCCTCTTTGGCAGTGTTTTTTTTCTTCTCCTTCCTCCTTTTGTTCTGTGGAGGAGCATGAGGGAATCAGAGCTTCTGTGCTCTGCAAACAGAGGAGGGAAGCGGAAGGTCAAATCCCACCTGTGCTGCAGACACGTTCCTTTTGGTGGGTGATGTCTCAGCATCCTTTTAACTTGGCAAATTAAAATTCCCATTTGCTCTCATGGTGCAGGAGCTTTTCACTGACCAGACTTCCTCCTCTGTCTTTGTTCATGTATGCACATCCACACTCAACTAGTGTGTATGTCCATCTACTTTTTTGGCTTCTCCCTGCCACAGCTGTTGCCTTCACTTGCCATGGTAGAAGCCTGCTGGATAGTAATAGCGTGGAGACTTTGGCTTCGGTGTGGTCTCTTACAGATAATTTCAGGGGGTTTTAGACTGGGTACAAATACTTCTGTCTACTTCTGGGGCAACTTCTGGAAAATACATGTCAAGTGGCCGGTGATAAAAACAAGGATGGTTGGGTCACTTCAGGTCTTCTGTTCTTTCTGTCCCTCTGGATGGGGATAGAGGTTTGGTACCAAAGAATAATAATGACAGTGGGTGCGTGATCATGATTTGTAGTATGCGGTGCTACTGCATGGGGTTGTCTTTGGCAGAATGAAAGAGTTTTCCCCTTGAAAATAATTTTTTTTTTCCACCAAAATGTTCTGAGAAAATCAGTGGCTTCTGTTTACATTCCTGCAGAAAAACTGCGTGTTGTGAGGATTACATGGTGCTGCGAGTAGTGTCAAGGTTGTGCATAGAACCACGTCACATAATAAATTGCATAAGACTAACCTAAGAGAATATTGAGCAGGAGTCAAAATGGGCCCACTGTGAGCTCAGCTCCACTCCTGGACTTGCCACTGGCATGAAAGTCCGAGCATCAGGTATGATTGTGATGGCTTCAGCAAAGCTAAACTGATTTGCATCACCTGATTGCACGGCGCTTTCCCATCGGCTTTGTGAAGGCTGACAGCGTGATAATACAATTTGCAAAATGCTGAGAGCAGCCACTGTGCCGTTGGACAGTTCAAAGGACCCTGCAGGAGGCAGAAGCCCCGAACGTCCTGAAATGGTGGAAAGAGCGAGCATCTGCTTTTTCTCATCCTTGCTTACAGGGGCAGTTACCTACCTCTGTTGCTTCTTTCATTCCTAGACATCTCTGGTGTTCCTTAGAGCTGTTTCCAGGTTGGTCTGCTGCTGCAGTAGCCAGTGCGTTTCCATTATACTTGGAGATCGTGCTTAGAAGAAGTGTCCAGGCCAGGTGGCCACCTTAAACAATTCTTTCTGTAGTTCTAGTTGGGGGTTGCTTTTGCGTAACCCCCATGTTTCAAGTTGATGCTCTTATACGGCAACGTACATTTCAGGGGCTCTATGACGCTCCATATTGGTGCCCAAAATTATTCGTGTGTCTGTGTCTGCCACTGCACACGTGCATTGCCCTTCATTCCTGCCTGTCAAAGTGCATGGCTAAATTTGCACATTTTTGGTAGTGTATAAAGGAATTTCTTGTAGCGCTTTTGTAATTTGCAGTCGTGTTAGCTGAGGTGTTTGTCTGTTTCACTATAGTTGGTGCTGTTCAGTTCTCTGTCAGTGAATGGGCCCATACACAATGTTCAGTTGTATTTGCCAAAGCACGTAAGAAGCGTATGTGCACGTTGCCTCAAATGTGTGCCCATGTGGTGTTTGCAATAGGCTCTGAGAATTTTACTGTCTTTCACACTCTGCCATCTCAGTGCTGTGTGTATGTGCGAGGCTTTCCTGCCCTGCGACTGTAGCACCCTCTCAGAACAAGTCGCCAGCCAACTGCTGGCTCATAATGCGGTGCGGACTATCTGTCACATGGGATTAGCTTTTCTGATGTAGTTTACTATGACAAGCTCTCCTTTTGGGTGCACAGATATGAAACTGAATGTATGCAAAGCAGCATCCTGCAAGGTGACAGGTCCGTTTTCTTTTTTGTGTGTGTGTACCTGGAGTCACGCCTGTTACCCTGTGATGCTGAGTATGAAATCCTGAGTGAGATCACCTTAAAAAATGTATTTGGTAAGTCTCCTTTCAGTTGCATTAAAAAGTCGTGACATTAGACTTCCTACAATACAATCAGCTTCCTTGCTGAACAGGCAACCAAGAGAAGTGAACAGCAAAACCAGTCTGTAGTGCCTGGAGGCACTGCTGGAGTTTGGTGTAGGGGAGTGCTCAGGACTGTGAGAGCCAGGGGGCTGCAGAGCCAAGGGGGGCACTGACAGAGCTGGTGGGAAGCCCAGGGCCGGGACAACTGCCAGGGTGTGTGTGGGGGGAACAGGGGGATCTGCAGGGAAGCACAGACTATGCTGTTGTGGAAAAATGCCCTTTTCGTTTATTCTGGTCTTCCTTTTTGTGGAGCAGTAAATCCTCCCATCCCACAGTTAGAACGTCCCACTGACAGAGCAGTGAGACTAGGTAAGCCGTGTGAGCACCACTGTGTCTGGGGATAAACCCCTCCCTTTCCCCCTCTCTTTTCCTTCGCTGGCCTGCCACAAGCGACCTATCTGTGATCCAGGAAATGGGCCATTTTATGATCTAAGATAACCATTTCTGTAAAGGCTGAAAGGCTCACGATGTGCTAGCATTTAGCATTTAGAGATCTATTGGCTTTTCCCCTTTTGAACCACAGCACTGGTCTTCACCATTTGGCAATAATTCACTATATGTTTCTCTTCTCATTGTGTGATCCTCAGAAGCAGAAGGGGAGTGAGAAAGATTTTTTTTTTTCCCCTGCAGACACCGTGGAGGTAAACAGCACCTTGCAGTTGAGGAATCTGTCTTACCTCTGTTTGGGTTTTTTTTTTTCCCCTCTCTCTGTTGCACTTTCCTCCTTCAGGGTGCCTTGAACTTGTCAACATGTTAAGCCACTTGAAGTCCTTTGTCTTCCAATAGCATCCATAGAGGGGGCAGCCCTCCCTGCCTGGGGAGTGATTGCACTGTAGAGGGGGGTGGGTTATTAACCATAGTGAAAAGACGTGGTGTGTTGATGTGGTTTTACTTACTTCTGCCTCTGGAGAATGTCTGAGAGAGAAATCATACCTCAAGGACATCTCTCCTCCCACTTTGGAATCACTCAGCCAGCTGGAGAAGAGCTTGAAATATGTCCAGTTCAGCCAAGCCCTGTGATAGGATTTTTATTTCTGCTATCGAAACAGGTCACGGTGAAGTACCTGTTTGAGGAGTTTCAGAGATGAGTCCCCTTCCCTGTGGCAGAGACACCTCTTACTCTCTAATCAGCTCCTCTCCCAGAGAAATTGTTCAGTCCGTGCTGTCACTGGGCAGCTTGCCCTTCCCCAAAATCTGCTCCACACCCTCTTTTAATTAAACAGCCTAATCTTTAAGTGACCCTCTGCCATGACGGCTGCTAGAGGACCTGCAGTGTCTGGACAAGCATAATTACTCACTTCAGAGACACTGTGCGCGGCCATCCAAATAAGGATGCCTTCATCCCCCCTTATTCACAGGTTCCAGTACCTTTTCTCCTGTGGTGCCAGGTCCAACCTCCTGCAGGTGGGACTTGCCCCAGGCTGTCATTTAATCTGCCTTCTGCCTGCAGTCCGTTGTGCCACGCTGATGACCCCTTCTTCTCCTACCTGCAGCAGTGCTGAGTTCTCAGGTGAGAGCCCTCAGCTGTGAGGCAAGTTTCAAGTTGTTCCTCTAGTTCAGAGGGAGATTTTGAAGCCCTGGAGGGCCTGTCTTTGGCCCCATGATCCATCGGTGGAAGGTTCGCAGCCTCACGGCTTGAGGTGCTGAGTCTTTCATGGGGCAGAAGGCAGAAGAAGGGGCTGGATCAGGGTTTATCTCTCTGCTTACCCTTATCTGGGGAGAGTCACAGATTCCATGTGAATGGATTGAACTGCTGAGCATGTGTCTGTATAAACGTTAGTTTATTATGCACTATAGCTCAAGGGCATTTCAAGGACTGATTCAAAACTGAGAGAAAGAGGAGGGCCTTACAGGTGGGAGGAGGAGGAGCTGCCATCGCTTGAGCTTGTCTGTTCCTTGCTGGATTCCTACTGCTTCCCCTCAGCACGGACTGGAACGTGCAGGGGAGGGGGAAAACCCCCGTCTCTTTAATCAGGAGAATTGAAAATGCATAAATAAATAAAAAAATAAGCCTGCTCCCTTAATATTCTAGACTAAATCTCTGTGAAGGGAAAATGGAAGGGGGAAGAAGGAGAAAATCATACAGTTTGTCCTGTGCAAGCAAGAATCTGCCATCACATCCAGGCATCTAGGTGGTGGGTTTGCACATGAAATGGCCTTATTTACTCTCCCACGCTTTTCTAAAATATTTTCGTTGTGCAGAGTTGAAGCATTTTTTAAAGTTTGCTTCTCCTGAGTACTCTGTAGATGGCATCCTTGTGTCCTTTTCCAAGAACGGGATCGGAGATGAGCAAGTGGAGTACCATTGCCATCTGCTGGCGAAGGGGGAAGTTGCCTTTTGGGTGGGTTTGGTTTTTTTTTTCCTTTTTTTTCCCCTATTTGAAAGCAGCTGAAACGCCACGAACAGCTCCATCTCGGGTGTTCCGGTGGTGCAGTGTGCGTGATGTGGGGTTTCTAATTTGGATGGCTTGTTTGTACATAGAGATCTCATTGCCCCAGGTTCTCAAGCAGGGGTAGGTATGCAGCCCTGGCCTGGCATGGGCATAGTTGTCCCCATTCCACGGGATAATGAAGGTCCTTCTCAGAGATCCCATAGGCACCAGTATGTCCAGGTGGGACAGAAGATGTAGCCCCCAAAATGCTTTGGGAAAATGAGCTTTGCAAGCTCATGTAAAGTATTGCAGGAGGGACTCTACTCCTCTCTGCACAGAAGAGTTGGGGTTGTGCGCATTATAAAGATCACTCTGAAATGCTCACACACATCCATGTCCTTACAGAACTGAGCAGGCATCATCTGCTATAATCCGTGTGCATTCCCAGTGTTGGATTAAATATTTTCTTTACCCAGCTACAGAGTTAGCTGCCTTTGCCCTTGCAGAAGAGCAGTACACTTGTACTCTGCTGTCTCTGCAGTGCTTCCAGAAGAGTACTGACTTTTTCTTACTACACCAGTTGCAGAAGGTGAGAAAGGAACAAACCTGTCTCTTCTAACCCTAGAAAAATGAAGGTACAGTTGATGTCCTTTCTCACAATCTCCCATCAGTCTTCATCTTTGTCTTTGAAGGGGAAACAGAGGTAAGGGGAACACCTAGCACGGCACAGAAATTCTTCTGCACAGCCAGGAATATAATTCTCAGCCATCTTTTCTCATGGGCACTTGAATAGATCCAGGCATTAGTCAGTGAAAGTTCAGGACACCAGGACCTCCATCCCCTCTCTTTTAAGCTCTTTGCGTTGTCCATGGACGATTACACTGGAGGCAGGATCCTGGGCTGGAAATAAGTAGGTTTCATGAGGCATGTGGGGGTGCATGTGTACTACTCCTTTAGAGCTTCAGAAATGGTCATGGTGGGAGGGAGAGGTGAAATGATGAAGGGGAAGGAGTGTTTACTTTCATGGAAAATGCTCTTTGTCAAGACCACTAGTGTAAATTTGATTAAAATTTGCTGAGAAAACTTTCTCAGATTCCAGAGGGAAGAAGGAAACAGAGGGAAGACAAGGAAAGAGCAAACTGGATGGTATCCTGAAAACAAAAAGCAACATCTGTGTTTCTGTTCATCCTCTCATGTTTTTCACCCTGTTTTTCACAGATGTTTTCTGATAATCTTTGCTTTATTTCACAACAGCCTCAAAATCTCCATCTTACCCTGATATAGGATTCTCGCTTTCTGGCTATTCCTAATTAGCACGAAGCCAAGACTATAAACCACCATTACACCCTAGTTCCACGTATGTTTTTTTCTGTTAAAAGCCATCCCTGCCTCCACAAGCAGAGAGCAATCCAGCTGTACAACATGTAACAGCCCTTTCTAGCTATAGAGCAACTTGAGACAACAAAGCTGTAGTGGAGAAGGAATTTGGAAGGGGAGGACCTGGAGATGGAGCCAGAAGCATCAGGGAACATCTACACTCAGCTGAGCAGAGCAGGACAGGGCAGCACGTGTGTGGGATGGCATCTGGAGCTGGTGAGTCTCAGCTTCAAGTTTACAGGCACCATAGGTAAGAGTTTTCTGAAGGAGACAGCAGCTGTTTTGTGAACTAACTCCCCTGTAGATAAAGACTGAACCACCATTTTTAATAGCTTCTGGCACTGAGAGACTGCATCCTCTTACTCTTTTTGTTGTTTCAGTTCTGGGCTCTGACCATCATTAGTTCCTGAACAATTGCAGCACACCCCCAATCAGGTCCCCATCCCCTGCACAACCCACGTGCTTCAGGCAGAGCACTGCTATGCAGAGATGCTGTGCTCAAGCACTGGCAATGAGAGCTGAAGAGCAAGGATGTGGAAGTTGCTAGAGGAAAATGGAAAAAAGGAAGACAAAAATGGGATGGGACGGAAGAGGTGGGTAGGGTAGGGGAATGGAAGTCTTGTGGTCTGGATGTCTCTTTCCTGTTTTGCATTTGATTGCGAATGTAATGGCCTCATAGTCGCCAACAGCTGAATTTTCTTTGCCCAGCACAGAAATGCACTTCCGGTCTTGACAGCTTCACATCGCAATGTAGGAAGCTGCAAAACACTTCCCAAATACCTCTTTGTTCTGTAAAGCCCTTTAAAGGATCCACTTGAATGTAACAGTAGCAGCATTTGAAACCGTATCTGTTCCCTGTGCTGCAGCCAACAGAGAGCAGCATAGTTACACATATGCATGCCTCGTCCACAATCCAATCCAGTGCATAGTACTTCCCTGTGACTGCTTGTCCACCTGGTGCTGGTTCCCCACCCCATGCTTCTGGCTCTGAGTACCAGAGTGAGCCCCAAGTGCTGCACCCAGCATCCCCTCTGTGTCAGGGTGCCATGCTAGCCCCAGGCATGGGCGTCTCCCAGAGAGCAATCCTGCACGGGCAGCTAACTGCCTGTTTGCTGTGGGAAGCTCTGTTGAAATCAGAGGATTTGACTGCTTCAAGATCACTAAAATAAAATTAAGTAGGGGAGACATTTTTCTGTTCTTGGTGCAGGGTATATCACTCATTTGGCAGGTTAATCTGGCTAGTGACTCTATGCATAGCCACTGGGGATACTGCTGTCTGCATTCCCAGAGTAGACCTGTCTAATTGTCCAAGAGACTTCCCTTCTGCTGGCAGGACGCTCTACAAGCAACACAGAGTTGGGTAGGATGAACCTGAGCCTACCTGCAATGGGAAGCAGGATTCCCCAGGCCTATAGCACCTGAATGTAAACACAAGAGGATTGGTCCCACAAGGTGGGTTGATGGGCTGGAAGCATATGCCTTGCACTGGGAGGGCATCTGCACATTTCCTCCTGGGGTGGCAGGATGATGTGGCTATGATGGGGAGATGCCCATGTTATTACAGGTGCTTGATGGGGGAATATATCCTGAGTCTGGTCACACTGACAGGAGACTTTGAGAGGCTGGATATCAGTCACTGCAGGGTCCTGCCTCTAGTAGGAAGAGAGCTCAGGAGCTTTCTGTCATGGTGATAATGTTGGTCCAGTGAGTATAGCAGCATCGGCAGACTGTTGTCACCAATGCCGAGTCAGGCTCTCGCTAAGACTTGGGCTGGAAACAATGATAATAAGCTTCAAAGCTTGTTTGTTAGTTTGTTTTAAACAAACTTGGCAGCAGACTGTCAAAATGTTTACCATCTCTTGGATTAGGGAGCTAAGCTAGGCACCATGGGGCTTGGGTTCATTGCTATGCTCTGCCATATATTTCCCATCTGATACAGAGAAGTCTGTCTGGGCTTCTAGGCCATTTGTAAAATGGGGGTGGCAGCACCTCCCTAGCTCTCAAGAGTGTTGTGTGGATGAAGAGGTGGGAGGATGGATACTTGCAGACTAGGGTGACTGGAAGGTAGGGAAGCACGACATAATGACCTAAGAAGGAAGGGGAACTGCGCTGGGCAGAGGGCAGTACATTCTTTCTCAGCCTTGGTGGTAAATCGGGTCAGACCTCTGAGCTCATGACCTGTTAGATGGCATATGAGAATTGCCATAGCAGGCTTTGGTTTTGAGGGAAAATAAGGAAAGGCAACATCCGTGTAACCAAGGGCCAGAACTTTGCAGATATATGCTTGTGTGACACCTCATCTGCTGGTATTAGTGGCTAAAGCCATGCTGATACCTCTTCCCTATCTGAAGAGATTAGGGTGGGCAGGACCCACTTCCAAAATAGCAAATTCTTCCCTTGAGAGTGCAGGCACAGCCTTGACAGGGAAGCAGGCTGTGTCTCTCTCTGCTAACACATGCACAAGCCACGGAGAATTAGCCAGATGGTTTCACTTGAAAAAATCAACAGCGCAAAGCCATCTGCTCTCCTGTCCTGGGGATCATGAACTTGACTTCTTGTCTACTGGTATAAATTGAATCTCACAGAGTGCAGGCAACACAGGTATGCACCCACTTTAGAAATCACTGGGCCTGATGAGGGGCAAGAGGACTGGAAACTAACTCCATCACCCGAGTTTCCTGTGGCCAGACATTCACAGCATGGGTTGCGGTAACCCTTCCACTGTGAGACAAATGCCAGCCAAATAGCTATTAGTTGTGGGCAGACATCAGCTGCAGAGAGCTGCGGAGTGCCGTATGGCCACACCTGCCTGAAGCCCTTGTTTAACAGCAGAGGGAGCGCTCACATTGCTCTTGGAGAGCGATGTGACTGCTGCTCTTTCCAAACAGGTACAAGACGGGGAGAGAGCTGCTTAGGGGGTGAGTTAGTCACTCCTGGAAAAAGTAGTCCAGTCCTCGATCAGTCCCTGAGATGCTCATGTATTAAACTGAGCTGACAGAAGGGTGATACTGTCAGGGTAAGCAAAGGGACCACACTCCAGATGAAGATGAGAAAGATGTTTGAGTAGTTGGCATAGAGAGGACAGTGGCTACCAATCAGGTATTGGAAAGACACCCAGGACAAAAAGTTAGGCAAACCTAACAGGACAAAAAGTTAGGACAACCCCATATAGGGAGTAAATAGACCTTGGGAGCCCAAATCCTTCCTCTCACACTGGCTTGAATGTTTGATGGGGCCCTGATTCTGTTTTCCTCCTTTTGAGTTTGATTTGTGTGATTATCTCAGGAAAGAAGTCTGCTGGCTGGAACTGTTGTAGAAACCATGGTAGTTAATTCAGCATTGCAAACCAATGTTTAGTTTGCACTATTAGCGCATAATTGCTTAGTTAGGTGTTGCCAGCACTCAGGTTTTGTTGCGAGGCTTGTAGTGTAGTCGCTGTCTTTCTGAAAGCCTTGCTGTTGAAGTCAAGATACTGAAGCGGTCTTTCATTGAAGCAGCATGAGAATGGACCTGAAAGGTTAAAAACCAAGGGGACTAATGAAAAGAACTCAACATTTATTACTCATAAAAAACCAAACCCTAGCTTTGAGGGCCTGACTCCTGACTTTTTTGTACTGTGGTGTTGGCAACGTGGTATTGAGAAAACACGTTGTGAATTGTGGTGGTTTCCTGGGAAGTTAAATTCTCCAGGAGATGCTTTCATCCATTCAAGAATATGCAAACTTACCACATGACACTTGTATTCAAGCAAGATAGTTGTAAAATTCCAATTCACTGCTAACAAGCAAGCTGAAAAGAAAAGGTAGTTTGTAAAGAAAAAACCCAAGATCCATCAAGACAAGCCCTGTTCGGCAAAAGCTTTAAAGCACAAACTTAGTTTCATGCAAAGACATCATCCTGCTGACTCCAGTGGATTGTGTTGTGTTCGTACTCAAATGATTCTAAAGAGAAAATAGACTGGAGGAAACGAAACTGGGAAGCATTAGTGGACAGTTCATGAATTGGAGGAGGTAGAATTAAGCTAATAAATGATTCATTCAGAATTGTTTACCCAGCTTTAGCTAGCATCAGGAGGGAAAGAATGCAAATGGGGCTGATTATCCAGATTCATTTTGTGTCAGTGAGTTGTTCTTGGCTCAGGAACTCTTCCTACAAAGGGAAGGGTTGAACACTCCATCATTTGAGAACATTTATCACAGAATTGGACAAAAGTCTGAGAATGCGCTGCAGGAAATCCTCACGGCAGAGCGGAGGGCTGGATCCCCCAGGTGTTCTTTCCTTATCTGCTGCGACGCTTTAGTGTTGGTAACCATGCACATTACTAGCAGAATTGCCTGAATGAAATTGCAGTGAGGGAACTCTCCCATAAGAGTTGAACACAATAAGGGTTGATAATAAAGGTACAGCAAAATCCTTGTCAAATAGCTAACTCTTTCTTGCAGAAAAAATAGCTAAGCTAAACTAAAAATACCTGGCTGATTCCCTGAAAAATCTTTACCTAGCTCTGCCTCAAATGAAGATTTTGGAGCTGGATCCACCCACGAGTTCTAGTGACAAGCAGCAGGAAGCCCAAGGCAAACCCCGCACTGACGGTACTGCTCAAGACAGCTGAATTTGCTGTTCCTCAATGCCATTTAACAAGCAACCCACGGCAGGCAGTACGGAGACACAGCAGAGCAGAAGACAGGCCTGGCTGTTTTGTAAGCTATAGCAAACAAGGACTGCTAGCCAAATAGAGGACAGAGTAATCTCTTTGTGGATGCAGTATCTTAATTAGGTAGCCTCCCTTGGGAACTGGTTCATCTGACAGTGACATAGGGCAGAGTCTGATGTGAGTCAAAATTAGGAGTTGTGAGTACACAGCCACACTTGGTTTCTTGGGGGTGCATTGGGGGAGAGGAGGAAAACTCCCACTTCTGTTTGAAGTGATAACAAAGTTATTTTCAGAAGCTGTTATGGCATACTGGAAGAGAGGGCCTGGGGAGACATGGACCCTCCACCTCTGGGAATTTAGAAGAACAGGTTGGACAAACAGCTTTCATGAATGCTTTTAATGTAGTTGATGCTTTTGAGGGGTAGGGGATGGATAGGTGCTTCAGCAGGGGTCTTGCAGCTTTGCTTCATTATGATTCTAGTGGTGTAATTTGTGGGGCAGGGCTACGTAACACTCAAGGTGCCATTGACTCTCTTGTGATTGCAAACAGTCAAAAACTCGCCTGACAGGTGGCCCTTCTCAGCGTCACTTTGGGACATGGGGACTAATGATGTTGTAGGAGGAATGACAGTCACTCACTCATGAACCCTGCTGCAGCCTTCAGCACCTGAAGTTGTCTTTGGAGGTCTCCCATCCAAGAATCTGAATTAATGTTCCCCTGGAACAAGGAGAGAGAGAGAAGGAGATTTATGGTGGTTTGCAAGCCTGAAAGAGACACCATGACTAACAAGCCAATTAGCCCCTCAAAAGCTGGTAGACAAATGGAAAGGAAAAGTCTCTGTCTAACCTGCAGCCTTGCATTTTACACCTCGTAAGAAGGCAGCTTGCCTGCAGGGGCCAGCAGAGTTTGACAGGAGAGCGATTTCCAGTGCATCTGCTTCCCTCTGGCACACAGCCCCTGCACCTTGAGGGAGCCGCTGCGGTGGTGGCAGTCATTCCCAAGGTTTCCTTTTAAACAAGATGTCTGGGATGCAGGTAAGGGAGCATTTGGCACTGGAGCCAGGGTGAAGCTGGCAGAGGAGGGAGAGCCAAGGAGCACTTCGTGCCCTACATTCCTCGAGGCTCCTGCGGTACAGGTTTTAGAGAGAGAGGGAGCAGTCCACCCCATCTCCGTCTGTGTGAAATAGATGGAACATAAGAAATGTTTTAAATAATTGAATAATGAAATGAATATATTAATGCTGAGAGAGCGGGAGAGGGCTGCTGGGATGGACTCATTCAGCCAAACAGCCCCTGACAAGCCAGGAAAGAAGTAGGGTCAGCATTTATTCCTCTGGAGGAGATTGAAGGCAGGGTACTGTGTTCAGTGGCTCTCCAAAGAGCTTTCTTTTCTTTCTCCCATTTCTTCATTCAGTGATTCCAGCTGTTTTGCTTTTTTCAGGTGGTCTCCTCTGCCTCACTGTCATACTTTGCAGTCTCTAGATCTTCTTTCTCCTCTGTTTTTTCTGTCTCATCATCATTGCCTTTTGCATCCTTATCTTCCCATGGCTTTATACTCTTTAATCCTCCAAAACACAGGCAGCTTTTTCAGAGAGTATATATCCACCTCCAAGACATTTGCCCATCCTAATTCTGTAGCCACTTTATTTCTTAGAAGCATTTAATTACAGGTGAGATTCATCTACTCTCCAGATACTCCACCTCTCGTTCAGGAGACAAGTAAGTGTCTAACACCAAATGCAATACATTTCTAGAAACACTTGGATGGCTGACAGCTGAGGTTGGCAGTCTGAACCATCGATTTGCTTATGTAGGAACACAAGTGCAGAAATGAGTTGGGTTTGGTAAGTCAGGCAGTAAATGGCACAGGAGTTGGTATTAAGAACGGTTGAATTATAATTCTAGTGAAAAATATGGAGTGATGGAGCTGGCTGCAAACAGCTGCTGCACATCATTTATTATACCCAGCTCTGCCAGTGCCTCCTCCTGCCTTGCAGCCCCCCTGCTCCCAGCTCTCCCAACCTTGGGGTCCCCAGACCAGCTCTGCAGTGCTCCCCAGCTGCCCTGCAGCCACCTACCCTCTCCCTGCTATTTAAGGACTTAATTCCTCTTTGTGGAGGCTGCTAATGTTGCTGATGCATGCAGCAGTTTGTCAAAACGATCATTCAATTCCAGAACATTACAGGAAAACCTGCTGATTCCCATCAGGTGTAACCATTGTTGTATTTCAGATCCTAAATCCAAAGTACTTAAGGAATCACCCAGCCATTTTTTTTGTTTGTAAATGTAAATGAAAATCATTCAATTAGTGTCTTTGCCCTGCTTGAACATTTTTTTTTCCTTCCCAGATTTTTCTGTTTGAATTATTTGGGGAGCACAAACTTCAGAGATCTTTTAGCCCTGTCTTGTAGTCAGTAGGGTCCTGTCACCTAAGCTGAACAGAGAAGTTACCCTGTTGCCATGTTTTACTGAACGTGCATATTTGGGAGCTTTTTGTTGAAAGAGAGGTTAAAATGTACAGATGATAAAATAGGGCAGGAATGGGTTCAGAAGCATGTGAGAAGACAATGATGAGCTGGGAGGAGCTCGGAGCTGGAGGGGCTGTTGGATATGTTTGAAACTTGATTTTCCTCATAAGATCATGAGAAGGCTCCACAGGTCTACATACATGGGATAGCCTGTATTTTAAAAAAACACATAAAATACATATACAAAATACTTATATAAAAAGTACCTATGGAAGAGGAGCCCGTGGTGTGGATCATAGTAGCAGCTGGTGAAGAGAGGAGATGCTGATGGAGAGAGACAGATGATTTCTGGGTGCAGCATACAGGGACAGGTGAGGAGGAGGAAAGCACAGGGAGTTTAAAAGTGGCAGCTCTCTCCTTCATCTGGGAAGTTGTTTCTTATGCAGAGTGAGTGTAAGTCTCCAATGCATCTTCCAGTTAGTGACACCCAGGAAATGTTTTATGGATGAGGCTCCATCACCTGTTGGCATGAAGAGGAGAAGGCAGAGCCACCGGTGATGGATGATCGCTTGGAAACGGCACTGTGTCCTCTGCACCCTCCACCTCCCTCTCCATGCCTCTTTATCATGCATCATTGCAGTAGCATCCACCTGCGGCTGCTAGGAAATTCCCAGTTCCCAGCTTCTCTCCCTCCTTAACTTCCAAGATGTTCTGACATACTTCCCCTTCTCTGAAACTGCTTTTCTAAGTCAGAGATGTTGTCACCTAAATGCATTAACTGTGTATATTTCTGTAGGTGACAGTGAGAAAGAGTTCTCTGGACACATTGTATAGAACATCATGCACGTTAACCCTTGTTTACTCTGTGAGCATCCTGGTGTAAATCAGATGGGTTTGTGGCATGGGGAAAAAGGAACAAGATTTTGTACTTTAGGTTGTAGCGGGTATGTGCTGCTAATTTGAAACCTTTACGTGCAGTATTTTTGTTGGGGCTTGTTTGTTGTTGCTGTTGTGGGTTTTTTTTTCCAAACACCCTTTTGCTCTGCATCTCTCTTCTCACTACAAACTGCAGTAGCTAATGCCATGGGAAATGGCAGAAAATGACCACAATGGGTACTGGAAAACCCTGGCCCCCAAACGAGATTATGGTCAAAGTAAGGAGAGGCAGAGAGTGTCAGAGGTGGCTGGCCAATCCCCCTGATAGTACTTGTTTGCTGAGCAGCCCCTAAATTCAAGCACTTGTCAGAATCCCATTTAATAAAAGTAATTTTCCAGGTACATTTCGAAAACTTAGATAGAGCCTAGGTACTGGCCACTGGTTTGGCGTGTCTATTCTTGGATGGTGTAGTCTCAATTAAACCTTCCCGTTCAGTCCCCAGCCGTCAGGCGCTCCCTTCTGTGACTGCCAAGCCCAGTTTGCAGAAGCAGGTCTCTGACTGTGAGCTGTGTTATTGCCATGCCAACACTTCCTTTCTTCCCGAATCCCTGAGTCCCATCTTTGTTTTTGCTTCCTGCAGGAGGTCTCGTGTTAGTTCCACATTAATCAGTAGGCAGTTCACTTCAGTGCATCACTTCGTCTAATCTAGGTGGTACCTGAGCTTTCCCATCTTTTCTACTTCTCTGTAAACAGGAGTTTGTTTCCGGGAGTATCAGAAAAGCACAGTAGCACTAGTACATTGCATACAGAGAGCAAAACTCCAGGACTATTTCAAGATGCAATTCTGGCTCCTGGTATGGTGGCAACAGTAGCATAGCCAGGCACCGCCACACTGTGCCTGTTATCCGCCTCCTAAGGGCTTCCTTCCCAAGCTGTAAGTCCAGATGATGCTGAGGCACCCAGGACTGAGCTGCACCAGTTTTGCATCTATAGGCAGCACAATAATACGAGGTTGAAACTGTCCTAAACGCCTGCCCCACCTCCCATCCGTTACGCACATGGACGCGCATGTATGATGCACATCCAGCAGGCCTGATGGCAGCATGAGATGAATGGCAAGGAGTGTTGCTGTGGTGCTGCCCCAACCCAAACACCCGGATTTGTCCTGATTGCCAGCAAACTGGGGATACAGGCTAATAATGGGTCCTCAGGAGCGACTTTTCTCCCCTGTGTAGTTTTTCCCTCCTCCCTCCTCCTTCCTTCGCCCGAGTTTAGCTCTGAAAAGAATAATTTATCAAATCATTTTTATTCAACTTCGGAGGAGGAAGAAAAAGGATGGTGGGGAAAAAAGGGCCCTTTGCTGTTTTAATTGCTTTGCGGCATACTTGTGAGAGCGGAGCTGGGCTTATCAAAGCCGGCGCAGCTGAGTCTCTGCCACTCGCTAATGAGAGCTGCCACGTGACCGGCCACGCTCCTCCGATGGACCAGATAGTGCCTCAAACCAGGCAGGGACTCAAACACTTCGCAAGTTAATTTAAATGAGGAACTATGAGGTTTAAACAGGAGGCTGAGGGAGCTTGTTTTACAAGGACTTTGGAATGAAATTAAGGGGTTTATTTATCTAAAAAAAAAAAAAAAAAAGGGCAAAATGAGACATACAGTCTAGGATGTTGTTTGGCTTGTTTTTTTCTGATGATTCATTTCTGAGTCAGGTGTCAGGGTCTAGGAAGGAGGAGGTTATTTTTTTCCTTGACTGAATGAAATCCTAGGAACCAGCTGAATTCCTGGAGCTCATTCATTGCTCTCTGTGCCTGAGGGTGTCTTTTAAGAGCTTGGTGTTGCGGTGACTCCAGAGGGTTGCTGTGCAGCACAGTGAGATCTGGTCGCAGTGTTGTCAGCACCGTGGCTCTCGACCAGAGAGCTGCCAAAATTGATGGTTACCTGGGTGCCAGCTACGTGCGCTCACACCTTCAGGGAGAAATACCAGGGCTTCCAGGAGGCTGTGCAAACCGCTTGGTTTTGCACCGCACAGTCAGTGCACCCCTGCAGCCCCCCATGGCTCTCCTGCCATGGGCTGCTCATACCAGCTCTGCAGTGCCACAGGAACAATCCCAGGTGGCCATGCCTGCTCAGTCCTAATCTCCTGGTACAATTTGCTTTCATTTCCACTCAGTTTAGACCCATTGTAAGCCAAGTTCTGAAAGGTGATCATTTATACCAGCTGCCAATATTCTCAGGTTATATCACAACTAGCATCCCGCCTTCCAACATCTCCAGTTATTTAGGGTAAGAATCCCCACACAGCTTTGCTATTGCATTTCAGGAAAGTCTTGTAGGACACCTTATTGCTGATCTTCATGTGGCTGTACCAAAAAGCCCCTTTCAACAAAGATACCACATCTGGAGCAACCTGAACTAACATCAGTTGGCCCTGTTGTGAGTTGGATGTTGGATCAGGTGACACAACCTGAGGTCCTTTTTGACTTTATTTTATGATTCTATGGTTTTGTGATCCTGCTGTTCTGGGGATGAGTCTGGTACAGCCCTGAATGATCTGTATCCTAGGCTGGTACACATCAATGAAGGTGACTTACCCCCAGCACAGGGTTCAGCTCAGTGATAGAAATAAAGGGAAGAGAGGATGTGAAGGAGAAGACCAATATCCCATACTTAAGGTTTTTTTTCAATGAAATTGTTCATGTCCCTTCTGGCTGTCGTCACACTCAGGTTTCACTTTTTTAATTAAAAACCCCATAGCTGAAATTTCTGTAATATTGTAAAAGCAAGGACTGAATTCTACCTGGCTGCTTGTCAGTTTCTTCATATGAAGAAACAATGTCGGTTCTCTAAAATATCAAACGTGAATAAAATATGTTGGGTTTTTCTTTTTTTTAAATCTTAACTTAAAAAAATAGTTTCATAAAAAGCTCTCTTGAAAGCAATGATGGGACAATCTATTATTAAATGAAACAAATCAATATTAATGCAATCTGATGGCTGAGATTTGCTTGAGTAGTATTTTATATTCATGTGTATGCTGTTAACTCTGCCTTATTAGATATGTGCAACATGGGTGAGTTAAGGTTGCTGTGGGAACCATCATTTTTTAAATTTCCTGACTTTTACGCACGTAAAGTCAACCCCAAGCTAGCTTGCATTAATATCATGTAATTTCCTTCATTGAAGAAAGAGTGTTGGAGTATTTTATTGTCTGTGTTCCTGCATTCAATTGCATGTTCAACCAAAAGGAGTTTGATTCCTAGCCCCACATTAAAGAATTAGAGCAGCAGAGCTGGAGCTTGCTTTTGGAAAAGACTAACAGTGCTGAATGGCATCACAATCCGCACACTTGAAGGCTTTTTCCAGCATATGCTGCTCTCCAGGTGTGTGCCCTGTGACAGGTGACCTACACACATACACACACACACATCCTGTCATGCAGCAGGGAACCAAGGGGCAGAAATAGACAGTCTGGGATTTTGTACCTTAGGGAAGACATTTTCCCTAGTGTGTGATGTGACCCTTCCACATGCATAGGGTCACATGAAAAAAGGCTGAAATGACCAAACTGTAGGTAGGGCAATACTACAAATTCTCCTAGTTCGCTCCCGCCCCCCTTCTCCTTCCTTCTTGACATGTTCTGATACCCAGCACGTATCACCAAGTGAATGCGATGCTGGTTTGAGATTTCACCATGCTATTTGCAGGTCAAATATGTCTTCCTTCTACTATGCCTACTCCTGAGTATTGGACACCTAGATAATTTCCACCTCTTATTAAGAATGAAGGAAATTGCCTACTACTAATCATCTACAACACAGAGCACAAATGCCTATAGCCAAGTTGGCTGCAGGCTCTTTATAGTCAATGGAGAGACAGCCACAGTTAGGAAGCGGTTTATCTGATGTTTTCACCTGATGTCCACAACAGGATGGGATGATTCAGGCTTTGGAAGTCCATATTGACTCCTAGGACTAACTGAAGAGGAGCCTTCTGCATTAAATGTGACCAAATTTAGCCCTAGTATATCCACAGGTAGATAGCAATAGTATGCAAAGACACCCAGCCCAGACATTGACAACCTAACTATACGCTAGCCTAGTGTACTGTCTGGCTACTTAATGCTGCAGAGAAAAAAGCCTCCATGATTCTCGCTGCAGTGCTGTTTTTCTGCAAAGACAGAGCTTCCGGTACCAAAACTGGCTTGCAGATCTTGGCAAAGCTCTGCTTTATGCCATAGAGACATAGTTTTAAGACCGTCTCTTTTAATGGATATGGATTGCACTGTCTGGCAGATTTTAACCACTTCTAATCAGCACGTGACATTTTAGCATGAATGTGAGTTTAGCTAAAGCTGGACTTGGCTGCTGGAGTGACTAGGGTTCATCTGTTGTAATTGTTAGTGCTGCTGGAAAAGTACATGTAAATCTGGGAAAGAAGAACCTGGATCTGGTGTCCCATGTTGATCTAGCTGGGAACTATGGGAAATATCAAATCAAGCCTCTCTTTGTGAGAAGCAGCCAGTCGTCAAGACTTGCCCGGCCTCTCTTGGCTAATAACACTAATCAAAGCAAGTGGTATGAATGGTAGTGGTCCTTTTGTGCAGGGCCTCTCTTGGCTAATAACGCCAATCAAAGTGAGGGTATGAGCAGTAGTGGTGCTTTTGTGTAGGAACTGAGAAGACAGCATGGATCCCATTTTAAGGTTCTGTGTTGCGTAGCAGTAACTCTTCTTGTGCAATGGGCCACCTGTGGCAATGGCTGACTGATTTCCTTCAGTGAATTGGTTTTGCTGTTTAGCAGAGATAGGATCATCCACTTCACCTGTATTATGGTGTGTTTTACAAGTAATTTATTGTCTCATGCCTTTGGTAGATGGTGCTGCCTTTTGCAACATTACGTGTTTCAGAAAGACAATTTCAGGCCAGGCCAGGATCAGGTACTCTGATCCTTTCAATCCAGAGAGGAAATTTCCTTGGGACAGAAGTGGTTAATAAAAGTTAAGTCATCCAGTAAGGGGACAGAAAAAAAATACCATGTGACTGAGATGGCCAATTAGACATCATGAATATTCAGAATTCTCTAATCAAATGAAAGCTCATTACAAACACCCAGACTGAAATTTGCTCATGTAAAATATTCATTGAACAATTTTGCATAAATAAATAATAAACAATAATAAATGCATAAAAATTTGTTCATAGACCATCTATCAGCAGGGGGGAAGAAAAGGACAGAATCTGCTAAATAAACTGTATGTAATGAGTAATCTGTCCACTGCTAGTTTTGAGCTCTCCCATGGTAGGTCTGCTGTGGAGATCTGACATGAGCATCTCTCTTCTGGGAGGGATGTGAAATAGGGCTGCTTGGAGTAGATAAAGACACCGAGCTACCCCAGCCTTAAGGGAGCGGGGTGTCTAACATTTGGACTTAGCTTATGATAGGTGTAACAGAGTCTGTGAGTTGACTGAACATGTGAGCTGGAGCAAATTTACTGGGTTTGAGGAAAATTCAAACCCATTACCATCTAAGAGAAAGAGCAGCCACCTGTTCATCCAACGTAGGTTTACAAAACTCCTCCCAGTACAAAGGATGTGCTCAGTTTCACCTGTCGTAGGGCGATGCAGAGGGAGAACAAAATTAAAACTGTAGTGTGTGTGTGAGGTGCAACGGAATGCATATTGCTGGACACATACAAACAGACTGTACACAAACAGAAAAAGGTCAGAGCTGTCCCAGAGCTGCATATGAAATAACTGCAAATGACTGCCTATGCTCTGCCTACCTGTTTGCTTAACAGGGCCAGGGGAAGGGGAGGGGGAGAGAAATCAAAAGGCTGTTTCAATAAAATGTGAAAACTAAAATCCACAGTTGTTAGGAGAAATATACCAGGCAAACGGTACTAAGCTGTGATTGGAGATGGTTATGAGTGAAAAGGTCTCGTACCTAGTCCAGTCTCAAATCATTCTGTGCTGGGAACCATCTGTGGAGCATCTGGTTCTTAGGACGTCTATGAGACAGCCTACCTATTAAGCATGGGCTAGATGAGAGCTGTATACCTCAGGGTAGGAACCGTCATTTTTGTTGTTTGTTTGCACAGATACTAGCAGAAAAGCACCCCATTCTATGCCCCATCATAGGAGCAACAAACGGGACAGTTGCGGGGACATCGTCTATGCCTCCTGTCAGGTGGAGAAGGGGTGTGAGATCTCAGGTTGCCCCCTACTCCTATTCTGTGAAAGTCATCACTCACCTGTGATAAACCTTTGCACATTCCCCTTCACCCACATAGTAATTACCTGACAAGTATCCCAAGTATCCGCCCACACGGCGAATTACATGGCAAATTTCCTGTAACTACATGGTGATTACCTGGCCCTTCATGCTGCCTGGTAATTAGAATCTGAAAGTGTTTTGTAAAGGTTAATTTATGTGAGACCGATCACACACCTCTACCTACCCTGAGCCCAGGACTTCTGCTTTCATATACGGGACTCGTGCTCTTCTGTGGTGCTGCCTGTTCCCCTCTGTCCTTGGGAGGGATTTGATTCTCTGTAGATCAGGGCAGAGAAGGCAGCTAGGGCTGGGCAGGCTTTTATCTGTTGTCAGCCCATGTGTACCCAGTCCCCACAGATAAATGCGTGATGCTACCACAACCACAGGAGTCTGCTGCGAGGGTCTCTAACGGCTGCGGTCCCCAAGAGTTTGGCTTAGAGCTGCTCAGGCCACTGCCATGCTCCCTGGAGGACTCATCACATTAAGCTACCCTCCCTATTTTGCCTTACAGAGGTAATCACTGCTCTTCTACTGACCAACCAGTATGGGAGAATTACCATTGGAAAAGGAAGAAAAAAAACCATAACAGAAGAGAAAAACCTTTATGCCCCCTCTTCCCACCCACCAGTGAAATCTCACATGGGGATTTTCTATTAAAGTGGGTGATCACGTGTCTTTCAGCCTGGAGGTTTGAGCTTTCATGGCTGGGTTTTGCTCCGTTAGAGAGAATCCCTCCTTCTTTAACTGGTAGCAAATCCCTACCCTGTTATCACAAGACAGTTAACTATCTAATCACACAGTTTTATTGCATGCTTAGCCATGAAACACCCCGTACTGCCAGATGCTATAACAGACTGTATTAGGGAAATAATAACAAGGCAATTCAGAAGGCTCGTCTCATAGCTGCTGGGTAATTTAGTGACCAGGCTGTTCTGTAATTTTGTTGTCACTGTGGCTCTGTGAATTTGGCTGGGAAGAACTGTGTCAACACATGTGCTATTTGCTGTGACGGACTGCGTGTTGTACAGCAGCATTGCATGGGAGGAGCTGGTACATGTGACAATTAGGGGAGCCTGCTTGTTTCTGTTTATTATTAGTCAGGGTGGACCTATGCAAGGGGACTGAGCACTGGTTTCCTTTCTGACTGGTTCATCGGAGAGACCAAGCACAAAAATGGTAGCAGAGGCTGATTCTTCTCCTTACCCCCTAGAACTGGTCTCTCCAGGGGAGGGTTGATAAAGATGAACAGTGTGAGGATAGTGGAAAATATGGGATGGGAACTGTTTATCTGGGCAGGGCAAAAAGTTACCCCCTGGGGCTCTGGCAGATTAACACATCTGCAAGCACCAGGATTTGTTGAAAAGAGGAAGACAGAGAATATATTAAACCATCTGTTTCCCTCTTGCAGTACACTGTAGGGCTGGAACAGAGATGAGTGTGTCTCCTTGTTCATCACTCCTACCTAACCGTGAGAGATAGGAGATTGAGTACTGGCAAGAGACATTTAAAGACAAGTGACATTCGGCAGGAGCCTCAGTAAATTCATATTTACTAGCAAAGGAGGAATAGCAGTATACGAGAGATGTGCAAGCGAGACATTTTCGTTTCATCAGTCCTTGTCTTTGCACTCTGTGCCTCAGCACGAGCTCAGACATGGCCATCAGCTTTCTCTGTCTGGGCAGGGTTTGAGTTTGAACCATCCCTCTTCTCCTCTGAACCCAGACTATTTCCTTCTCTCTCAGCAACAGCACAGTACAGATCAGGCTTGAGCAATACTGTAAGGCACTAAAAGCTGATAAGTGTAAATGGAGTGTTCGGGCTCAAGGGTGAGCTTGAGTTTTCAGCTAGCATGATGGTATTAGTGTGCCTCATGCGGAGGCATGCAAGTGGTGCGGTGGAAAGCCATACACATAGGAAGAACAGGAAAGCAAAATGTGTATATGATAGCAAGACAGCGCATCTGAGTTTGTGAGAGGGTGCGTGCGTGTGATGGTATGTGAGTGTGCATGACTGGGCAGCTGCAGGGAAGTAGGTGTGAGTGATACAGGCATGGAATGGGTGTGTAAATTTGAGACTATGGGAGCAAGAGAGACTGCAGGAGTCCTGCATTTGTCTTGGGAACCCAAGGACTTAATCCAAAACTGTTGTACTTGTGAGAGCTAGGGCACGTGTCTAGGTAGTGGGTACCCATCCACTGCAGTGTGGTCCTGAATGAGATGAAGATAACATTGAGAAAAGCTGCAGGCTATGCTAACGGCTGATCATTCCTAGTGACTTTCATTTTCCATCTCTGACTTTTAGAGGCAGGGAAAGAGGGAGGGAGGCAGGCGTAATTCTGGACACTGTTGTGTGTCAGTAACTGTTGCCTTGCACAGTGCAAAGGAACGCAAAGCAGCCTAAGTGCAAGGCGCATGTTGAAAAAGCCAATAGCATCAGCTGGGACCTTTGACCAAAGGGACTATTAAGAATTTGGTTCAGGCAGGTAGATAGAAATGGCTTTATTAAAGATGTTAAGAGAGGTTTCCGGCTACCTGGGCGTCACAGGAAATGGAGGTTGATGGCCTAACTCCCCCTTGCTCCCCTGTCATTCATGGGGGAAAGCTGAGCTCTAATGTCTTTTATGAAAGATGTTGGTAGTTGCTTGCTTAAAAAGAGTTAGCTGGGCCTGTTCTGGCCTTTCTTGTGGGACGTGCCCTGGACAGTGTCCTGTTGTGGGACAAGGCCTTATTTCTCTCATATGAGCCAAGGAAAAAAAGATCCCAGCCTCCCCTTGCAGTGCCCTTCTCCAGAGTGTTTAGGGTAGCAGGAAAACAGTGACCAGAAACCTGCCTCCAGCCATGCCGCTCATTCATAACCCAATCCTCAAATGGGCTACCGGCGCCTGAGGATCTAGGCTACTAAAAAGATGAGAGTGTAGATGCCTCGCCTTGTCCTCCTGCCATGGCAGACAGCTGGGAAGGGCATCCTGGCAAGCCCTCCAAACATGCTGCTGCACACAGGCTCTGGGAACCTTGCACTTGTGAAATCACATGTACGTAGGATGCGTAATATCTGGGCACGTTGGCACTGTTGCATGCCAAAGGTTGGGTACTCTCTGTGGCAGGCGGTGAGTGCCCCCTGCATGTCCGTGGCCCAAAGCCGTGGAGGCCAGCAGGCAGGTGGCCTCTCCAGCTCCTGGCAGCACGTGCGGAAGCTTAGCAGCTCAGGCAGCGGCACACAGCAGCGTGCAGCAGTCAGCAGAGGCGCTCAGCCCCAGCGCTGGGCAGAAGGCAGAAAAAAAGTGCAGGGGAGTTATGGGAGCAAAGTGACTACCAATGTTAAGGAACAGTTTCTTCAGCTTTATTGAGCTGCCCTGGAAGAAGCATCTGCCGAAATAACTATATCTCCCAAAATAACTATAAAGGTTATTGCTTAGGTGCATTTTTGTCTCTTTTTCTCACATTTCCTTCATCTGGACAACAAGAGAAAGGAAAGGCATCAAAGCTGGCCTCCAACATTGTCCAGATACCTGATGAGGTGTATATATATTCAGAAGGGCTTGGATCTTTAAGGTAAATACTGGATGCACTGGGAAGCTTCCACATTTTGTGAAGGAAATGAACTGCCTGGTTGTTATGTATAAACTAGATGGGAGGTACAGGAATGAAGAGGTGGCAATTAGGAGGCTCTTTGGCATTTGAGAGATGAAGGTTCAATTTCCTGCTGTCACGCACAGTCTGTGTAATGTGGGACAGGTCATTTAGTCCCCTACTGCCCAAGTTCACTGTTGCAATACGGCAATGGCATCTGCCTTACAGAAGCATTAAGAACACAAATACTCTTAGCACGAGGCACTGAGATATCACAGAAAAAAAGCAAAAAACCAAAGGTACCTAAAATGAAATATGTCCATGTAACTCACCCCAACAGTGTCAGAACCCAGCTGATGTCTAGCTACTAGGCTGTAGGCAGTTAAACAGGAGCTGTTTCTTGCTCAGTGCTTTGACAATGCCTAGCAAATTACAGGCTGTTCTTACTTGGTGCCTAGATATTACCATATTCTTAAATAATCATCCACTGAAATTCCTCTGATAAAAGTGAATAAGCTTAGATTTCTCTACTTCTGATTCTGCTGCAAGGGCACAGTTCAGCATATACTGAGAAGTGCCCCTTACAGGTGCAGCGGAGCACAAATTCTGTGCACACACATGCACAGTTAAGAAATTCACACTTGTTCATTGGTGAAGCTGCTGCTTGAAGCTGTAATGAGGTGGTATGTTGCCATGCCACTTTTTTATTATGGAGATAACTATGCTTTCACTTTTTGGAGAAAACAGCTCCGTTCAGAGAGCTCTGATGATCTCAGCAAGTGCTGCCACTACTGCTGGGTTTCTGCAAGCACCCGCTGATTTAGGAGCTGTTTCTTCTCTGGAAAGCATGGAACAACCCATCAGCTGGTTGGCCCCATCTTGCTTCTGTGACTCACCTTCTGCATCATAGCTCCCAGTAAGCTCAGCAGGAGCGGGGATGCCTGATGGGCAAGTCAGTAGAAAGTTGTCTCCTGGCCAGCAACAACTGCTTTATCACAGCAGAGCATGATGTGGGCACAGCTGGGGATGTGCTGCAGCTCCCTTCACCTTTTGAGGCTGCATGGTGCTCCCTCACAATTTATTAGCCTGACACAGTCATGGAGAGGCAAGAACGTGTAGTGTTCCCTCAACTCATGTCCCCTGCTCCCTCATCCTGTGTCCCCTGTGCTTTCTTACTGCGATGTTGCCACTTGTATGCATGTCTGTTGAATCTCCTGCCTCTTGCCCTTTGAAATCCTGCATCACAGGACCAATATGTCACATGAATGTGGGTCCAATATGAGGTGATGCAGAGATCTGTCTTCACATCCAGAATGGGAATATGTACACTCATAAAAACATCATACTGTCACGATTGGTTTGAGCTCTGGATGAGCAAGCCAAGACAGTACTGCAAGGCAGGAGCTGGTGATGCTGCTAGATGGTCAGGGTAGAGAATTTTAAATCCCTGTTAGCATGCAGAGATCTGATAGGGAATCTTTTGCGAAGAATAAGAAGAAGAATTTCCCTGGTTCTTTTATCTCCCCAACAGTCATTTGTAGAAGTTTTTTTATTCATATCTTGAAAGTTCTCATATGTTAGCATAAAAGAAAAAGGGATTTGGTCTTTGCTCTACTGCTACCAAGCAACAGTGAGTTCCACGTGTTAATAAGTATGCGCACTATGACATACAAGTGCAATTAATACAACTACATTGAGTGCTTTCCCATTCCTCTATTTGGTGTCATTGAACAGCAGTGATTCAGACTTGAGGTAGTCCTGGTTTTGAAATGGCAAAGATCACATAGCGTGTCCACAGTGGCTTAGCAATAGAGAGGGACAGTATTCCCTTCTCTGACATCAGGGTATTTAAGGCTGCTTTCCTGTTAAGTGCCTACAGTCAGAAATAGACCTCTGTGTCTCGTCTTTTCCCCAACTCTTCCCTTCTCCCTCTTTATAGCTATAATAGCTTCAGTTGGTTTTGAATTCAAGCTGTCAATATGCCATGACCAAACTTCTGCAGATAGCATGGAGAATTGGTTTCCATGCCTGAGATGCTGGCTTTCGGAGAGCACGTTGATGCATTGTGCTGAGTGAGGAAATGGACCAGACTAAAACTAACCTGGGCATATCAGCCGACTCTGGTGTTTTTGTGGAGGAAGCGAGGAGGGCTGGTGGTAGCCCTGATTAGTTATCCTGCTGGGTTTTAAACTGGTTTGTGGATTAAGAATTTACTGAGAATTATATGTCCTGGGCTTTGTGCAAATCAAACTACAAGCTAGGCCAGCTTCAGGATTACTGGTGTGCTGAATAAATTGTGTTGCAGTGGCTGCAAGTGGGCACATAATTCTAAATGTTTGGCACCCAATTGTTAGGAGCAGCAGCAATAAAACACAGCAGCGAGAAGAGGAAAGATTTTGAGGTGGGATTGAATGACACCCACGTTGTGAATTCTGGCTGCTGCATCCAGCCGTGTTCGCACACACGTGACTCACGGCCGATCAACATGTAGCCCTGCCTGGCAAGTGAGGCAGCACGCACGTGCTCCTCATGTCTCTCCAGGTAGCTTTCCCAGCATTATTGCTCCTGCAGGCTCAGCGGGGTCCTCACTGACCCCATTGCTGTACTTTGTGGTGGGTTGGTGCTGGGAGAGCATCCTGGAGATCACGTGGGGGACTGCCTGGATGGATTAGCAAAGCTTTTTCCCACGGATTGCCTTGCTACAGAACCAGTCTGTATCCATGACAGGTTTACTCTACTATCAAACCCACAAGAGACTTGCGTGACCACTTAGACTATAAATCTGCTCCTTTAATACATTTAGTCCTCAGCTAGTCATTTCTCTCCTGTGATGGTTCTCATCGCTTTTATTCACTTCTCTGCTTCAAAGTTGCCATTAGTCCTGACTTCCCCCCTCCTTCTTGCCTTCTCCCTGTTTTTCTCCTGTGTTGACAGAGTTGCCTGAGCAGTTTGATTACCCTCCTAGGGTTCAGGTTCTGCCATATAGTGGACATGTTCCCTTTCCTTTCCTCCTTACCTCCCACCTCATTTTAAGATGTTTGTTTAGTCACAAAAGGAAACACCAGGACTAGACAGAAGCATTTTAAACCTATTCATTATCCAGCTTTGCTACAGCCCTCTTCTTGTTTCCCTTTCAGGAATGAAATATGTGTCCATTTCTCTTTTCTACTAGCTTGTCCTATTTTGCATCTTTCTGAGCTCCTACGAGCAAGGTGAAATGCCCTCCTGCTGGCCTGAAGGGAGCAAGGGACAGAGGGCTAGATTAATGGCTGGGGACCAGGGAGGTATTATGGAGAATCCTCCACAGTTCAAGCACAGGAGATGCTGGCACCCTTATGTTGCTAACAATTTGTAATAGTTTTTTCCCTAGAATCTGAAAAGTAGGCCATACTGATGGGTTTGGAGTCCTAGAGAAAATATTTCAGCGTAGTGTCCTATAATCTCTTCTGCATCTTCAAAAGACTCTGGGGATATGATTTCACAGCCTGTCTATCCCTTAGGTGTCTCAGGGTCTATCTGGCAAGAGGCCAGAAATGTCTTGCTTTGTAGGGTTTGCACATTAAATTCATCTGAATAAGGTAGTTAACTTGTATACATCATGTGCACGTGTCTCTGCGCATGCGTACACGTGGCCAACAGTGGATTCATACAGAGATGCACACACCAGTCAGACTGAGAAACAATCAACTCTATACCTCCGTGGACAGTGGGGAGAAACTGGTTGAAGGAGAATTTCCTGGTCCTAATGGGGGCCATAGAGATAAGGTGAAGAACAAAGCATGTCTCCCATGCCTGCAAATGGAGGTGATGTCACTGGGGGAGAGAGGGGAGGTGGCAGTCATGTGCTGTCAATGACGGTGGAGCAGCTTTCATTGAAACCAGAGCTCTGCTGGGACTAAGCCAGCCTGAGCCCATTGAAGAATCCCTGCCGCACCGTGAACCTCCTAACGCAATGCATGTTTTTAACAGCATCAGGATCCACACTGAATTTGTAGTGATTTTTCATTTAATCCCCTTGGCATGGCTTGCTAGTAGTAGTTTTGTTTTCAGGTAACGTATCAAAAGGAAATTTCCTCCATGTTCTCTGTTGCTGCCCCTGATTTGGATCCGACATTCACACCATTTGGAAAGGAATGAGGGAGGGAGTCATTTTCCAGTTTCACTGCTGCTCTTTTTTGTAAGAGGCAGGCGCTGGGGGATTGCCATACCTAGATCACTGTGTTCAGGAGTGAGTTACTGGTCTAATAACACAGTCTTTGGCATTGGCCAGAGGAAGTTATTTCAGTAAAGCAGAGAATGGCAGTCATTGTACGCAGAGAAAACAGTAAATTGCAGCATTGCTTGAAGAAAGAGCAGCGAGACCTCCAGGCTGAACTGGCAGAGAAGCATTTTGCAGGAGCTGCTGTTTTGTAGCAGCAACTCTCAGCTTTTGACTTAATGGGCCACAGGGCAGATTGTACACAGAAGAAATTTAATCTGGGATCATGGAACCTGACTTAATGAGCATGTCCTTTCTGGGCTCCAAAGACATGCTTTGCAAGCGTTAGTTTCTCTCTCATGGAATATCCTGTATCTCTTGTCCTGTAAGCTTTGGGAAGCAAAAATAAATGTTATGTACATTGCACAGGGAGTGGAGAAAAAAAGAAAAAGAAGAAGAAATCTTCTTTATATGACCCAAATGTCTTCCCCCCCATCAAAATGTCTTGGCTGCAAAGTCTAATTTTTTTTGTCATTCAAGCTGGGCAAAACTGTGCTCCCATCTTTCAGAATAAGATAAGGCTCTCATGTCTAGCCAGCTTGGCTAGATACATCGAACAGATACAGATGGCTTAAATTCTGCCTAAAGTCTTGTGTTTCTCCATGGCTGGCTCTGGCCTTTCAAAAGTTCATATCCAGAAGTGATTAGCAAGGGCTCTTAGACAGAATTGAGACCATTCAAATTTGGGTCCCGGTCACTGAATTTTGGATCTCAAGATCAGTGCAGGTGAGGTCTACATCTTGGCTATACCTACGAGCCTGGCCAAAGTAAATGGAAAGGGGAGGTTCAAGTGAGTGAAAGAAGCTGTTTCTCCTCCTATGTTTTTCAAAAAGTTTGGAGAATACTCAAAAAACAAGGAGACACTAAAACATTGTTAACAGGGAAAGGTCTTTTTTTGAATGTCTGAAAAACATATAGTGCCTGGTGATCACTATCATAAATTCATTATGTTCTAGCTCTCAGATAGTCTTTTTCATTAGTAGATCCTAGGGCTCAGCTGCAAATGTAATGCCCACATCTGCAAAAAGCTAAGCAGTCCATCTGCATTTGCAAGCTGGTATCTGCTGTTTCATCTCTGTTGCGTAGCCTTGATATAGTTTCCATAGGTGGTTCCATGCCAGACTGCTGCAGCTGTGCCCAGACATCCTGGGTTCATGTATTTATAAGCTTCTCTTGGCCTGCATAGGCTGTTTGCTTCATTTATTTTTCCTCCACTTGCCCTGTTTGGTGTTCTTTTTGCTCTTTCCACAGAAGCTGGGCCTTACGCTCTGGTTGCTGCAGGCCCTGGAGCCAGTCCTCACTGCTCCATAGCTGAAGCCCACCTTTTACCAGAGCTCTGGCTTTCTAGGCAGTTCCCTTCCTCAGGGACCCATGATACTTAAAGCAAAGTTATACCCAGAGATACTGTAAAGATTCAGAAATCCAGGGAACTCTTTCCCTTTACTAGCACTGGTATGTACAGGGCATGGCAAAATAATATGTCCCGCTACCTTTCCCTGCTGCCATCCAAGGATACTGTGATCCTGTGCCCATCACAGAAGTGGTGCAGTCTTTCTGTTTTCAGCTTCCTCACCAGCCTTCCTCTCCAAACGACCAAAGAATTATTCTTGCTTTTATAATAACTGGTTAACTCTGCAGTATGTCCCCACTGCTGCCTCACCAAGTCAGGTTTTCTGTTTCTTTCTGGCTTCCCATTTCTAGCCTTAGTTTTGAGATGGAAAACTTGCCCTAGGCAGCACCCAGTTGGTTTTCTTTTGTGCTCCATTTGAGAGGACACCATCAAAGTTTAATGGGCCTCTTTTGTTGTCATTGTCACCTCCTGTGAATTTTAGTTCAACTTAGATGCAGAAAAAATCAAAACAGAAAATACAAAACAAACAAAAAGGAGAATGTATCAGAGCCTCTCATTAAAATAAAGCTTGAAGTTTTCCACTAATACTCGAGCCCCCAATATCAAGTGGAGTTCATAAGCTTCACACGGACAAATTACCCAAATGGTTGCTGCAACTGGCATGTATGCACCTCATCATCCACTGACGCATGTATTACTTGATCTGGAAGGCAAATATTGGTTAGCACTCCCAGAAACAGGAAAGTGTGTGCACAGTGGGTGCAAATGCAAATAGCATCCCTTGGAGAAATGACCGTGAAGCTGCCTGTGGTCATGGAAACCGCTTCTGTCTTCCCTCCCCTTCCAGCACGGTGGGACTGGAACAGTTTGTTCTCGCAGTAGCTGTCTTGTGCACAATCTGAGAGCTCCTGTGAAGCTGAATGTGGCTAGCCTTTGTGCTTCACCGTGCTTTCAGCAGCAGGCCACATACAGTTAACAGTCTTCCCCACACCCCACCAACGCCCCTTCAAAGAGAAAATTAGATCAAAGTTTTATCAGTTCCCTGTGTTTGAGAGTAACACATGCCAGGATTAATAGTTCTCAATTTTTCAGAAATATTAAAATTTGCTCTCTATTGTCAGGGCAATAAATCTTTTACCCTGCAAGTTCATCTTGCTCTGAGAACGACCGAGCGATTACTGACCCCAATTACACAATTAAATCTTTGAAATAATACTGTTTGATATTAAACAATTACATTTCTCATATGAAAATATCACCATTCTCTTGCCAACTAAGAGGGTATTAATAATGCATCTACACAGATTCTATTGTGTGTTAATAATGAATGTCTACAAAACCTTATAAGATGTTAATACTGCATGTACCCGCAAAGCTCTATAGGATGCTAATATACACCCACAAGGCCCTAGGAAATGCAAATAGTGAATCCAGAGCAAGGAAATGGTATTCCCTGTCCATTCTAGTCTCCAATATTGCATTCTGCTGCAGGGAGCAGAACATCATAGGAAGACTAAAATAAAGTTCAGTTCTGAGCGGCAGGAACAGCCAAATGCTCAGGAGATTGGTTTGAGGGACAAGGGAGACAGCCGTGTTTAGCGTGTTGAGGTCTGAGAGGTGTGAGTGGGAACCATCAGAAGTTATGTTTGAGACCCACTAAGAACCAGGGGGTTTGGCACTGACCTCAGTGGGATTTGGATTGGAGAGCATGAGGATTTATAGGGGACACGTGGGTCTAATCAGAGATCAAAATGGAAACATGCAAGGTGTTGGTACGCTGAGCTAGAAAGTGGTATGAAACCCTCAATGTACCTGCAAAACTCAAGTATGTCAGGCTGTTGCCCTCCCTGAGTGTAAAAACTAAAAGCAACAAAATTGCACTGAGAAAGAAAGAAGAAGTTTGGAAGAACTTAGATACTGAGATCTGAAATAAGTGAAGTAAGTCCTGAAAAGATAAAGTAGGAGTCTCATTGCTGGTAATAGTTAAAACCAGTCTGGACAAGGCTGTAGGAAAAACACTGAAGAGAATGATATGGGTCTGGCTCCACTGGTGATGGACTACGTGACGTAAATGGTTACTTCTGCTAGTGCTGTCCCTGGTTATGTCATGACTGCATATGCTTACAAATCCTAATAAGAATGCATGCTGGTTAACAAGCATCCACAGAACTTTCAGTTATATTTACCTTCCAGTTACTCTGGGATACTGAAATATCTGAGTCTTCATCTCTGAACTTGATTTAAAAATAAGCAACTCTGCAGCATGTTGGCTGACAATGATGTGTCTCTACAGTTCCCTGCCAGAAGCTAGTAATTCAAACCTACGAAGTGGAGGTTACTCAGTAATTATGGAAAGATGTCCTTCACTCTTCACACTGGCTCTTGAGCACTGCAAGCAGAGAAACTTCTCGCTTCAGTGCCAAGCAATACTTTAAGTTGCATTGAAGGAAAGATCCTGTACAAATTGGGTCTGGTCTTACAAAGCTGCCAAGCTTCTCCTGTTGCCACAGAGTGGGGCTCATTCCCATGAGTGAGACTGGCGGTATGGCACTTTCTGTTCCTCAAGTTTTCCACGGCAGCACGCGTTGGAGCAAGCAGTGACTTGCTTGGCAGGTCATTTGGTCATGCAGCTTGGCATGCTCAGCAGTGACGGTAACTCTTTCTGGTTGCATGGTGCTTAACCCGGTGCCCTGTGCTTGGTGGAGACTTCTGAGACAGGCTGGCAAAAGCAGCACATAAAGACAATGTATTCAGTGTGCAGTGCTGTTTGCATGAGAGAGACTTAGGGAGAACATAACCCCTGACCAGGAGAGTTGGAAAAGCAAAACAAACCAGAAAAAAACTAAACCTAAACAAACCTTCAGACAGGTCCCCTAGGAACGGACTGGGGCACTGCGTAACAAAAGAACTATTTGCTCCAACTATAAACCACTCCTTTTGTGGGCTCTTCTGTGTGTATTGTAGTGAATATATTGACTGGCAGGAATGTTCATGGGAACAGTGAATTTTATGTAAATATTAGAGACTATTTGCAGGAAGCAAAATTTGAACTCATAAAAAGTAGTATTCTCTGTGGAAGCCTGATCCTAAAGGTTACTCAGAGAACAGAAACATTCAATGGGATTTACTGCATATATTTAACAAAAGTATATCTAACCCAGCTCCGATTTTGAATATCGACTATCTGGGGACAGTTTGTGGACAAACAATATGCTGAGAATTATTTACCGAGACAAGTCAGCAAATAATTGCAAATGACAAATAAATTTGAGAAAATTACAAACTGCTTGTGGACAATTCATGAACAGAAGCAAGGCAAAATTAATCAGATAAATTATTCACAATGAATGAATCTCTCAGCTCTAATTAAAACTCTGTAGGGTATTAATAATACATGACCAGAGAACCACAAACAGAATCGTATAACCGAAAGGATCCATCTGTGTCTGCATCGCAGACCTTCCCATCCTAGAACACGGTGTTGCTGTTACCAACATTTCACAGTATCTTTCTGTGTTTGAATGTTGATTCTGGTTGCAGCTGATAAAAACCCTCTTTGCAGACAGCGTCTGTGGATACTGTGGTAGGCTTCTCCAGTGATGCTTGTGGTGCATGGGATCATTCCTTCCCCCGTTTTTTGTTGCTGCTTTTCCAGCCCTAGGAGAATTCCTGGGGAATATGCAAAGTACTACCTCGGCTTATGTGAAGTTGTTAGGCCTTTTCTTTCATGAGTGTCGCAAGCGATTTCTTTCTAAGATACAGGTAGGAGCAAAGACCTAAGGGTTTAATCCTGAAAATGCTCAGAAGTGGGAACCATGCTGGCTGCCCCAGCCCGGGGCTCCCCACACCAGCTCTGCCAGTGCCCCCCCTCCTGCCCCACTGCTCCTGGGATTGCTGTTTGGGACTCCCTACATGTAGGTCATCCATGCCGTGGTGTCTGCTACCTGCTTAGAGGAAGCCTTATCCTCAGTGGGAGCGTTTTGAGGGGCTCAGTCGCTGTGTAGCAGGAGACCCTGCCAGGGGCAACAAGCAGAAGCCAGTGGCAGTAGGCTGGGCTGTGAGCTGAGTGCCTGAACATCAGTAACACTGCATGTTTAAAAATTCCAGCAAAAGAAGGAAATTGGCTCTTTCCCCCTCCCCCACCTGTATAATTTAGCTCTGCTTTTAATATAACTGTGTCTTTGTACTCTCAGGAACTCCCCAAACCCATTCCCCCTACTCTGATTCCCTGCCTGACAGACAAGACCTAGTCAATCAGAAAATTGTTTAATACTTTTCCTTTTATTCCCAAGAGATCTCCTGGCCTTCTGTGTTGCCATTCATCAGGCCCTTTTCTACCAGCCACCCCCACCCCTCATGTGTCTTTTATCTGCTTAAAACCAATCACTCTTCCCCTCTTCTTTTTTCACTTCACAAAAGGAATCAGAATTTAATAAGAGCAAGCTGCAAAATATCAGCATTAATCCCCTTGTCCTCATGGGACTGGCGCCATGAGTCCCTGGGTCCCCTTATCGGCACCAAACTGTATTTCACCAGCTAGAACCCTTCTGATAGCATAAATACCTGCCATGCAGGTGTCTCCAGCTGACAAGATAACACGTTATCAATCATACATCCCCAATTTATGCAAAAAGCCCATCTTCTTTCTGTTTATTTCATCTCGTAGTGGATGGAGAGCTAGGGAAGGGAGGGGCGGAAAAATTAAATCTTTTCTGTTCCCATACACTTGAAGAGCCAAATGACACATCTCCTGCCTATATGAAGCAAAGGCCTTTCTCTCCTGTAATTCACTTATTAGTGGTTGTGCAATGGTGTTGTTGCAGAAAAATGAGTAGGAAGTAATTGACTGTGGAATCCCATTAAGCTTTGTCATAATGCACAGTCCCAGAGTGGGCACTGCAGAAACACCTCCATCAAAATTACCTGCCGGAGGGAATGGTGGAGAGATGCTTACACCCATGCAGAAGGCAAAAGATGCTCAGAGTACCTCCCGCTCTTCACTGGCCACCTTAGGGGCCTGTTTCACTCATACATGAGGACAGGGACGTGGCCTTGTCTCTGGGAACTGCAGAACTAAGTCCTCCTGTGCAAGTAGTGAAGTTTCCTCTTGGAAAGTCAAGAGGAGCTGTGGAGTGGAGTGGGGAGGGGAGAGGCACTTGGCTTTTGCAGTGGTGGGCTTTCATCTCAGGGTGATGGTAGTGGACTGAGCCACAACCTGAGGAGGGTGCTGGTGTCCTTTGAGGAGGGGAGCCCTCCATGCTAGCAGCTTGCGTTCCTCCTGCGACAGCCCCCAAATGGCTATTGCCTGCTGAGGTTCACTGGGACTGCAGGCTGAGCAGGACCTGCTTCAGTTCATGACCCCTTTAGTTTGTCCTCTGACACAACTCATCACCATCAACAGTGATGGGGAGGGATAGTACAGGTTGTGCATGAAATAGCTGCCTTCATCTTACAGGGCAGAGTAGGACTGGGACCGATCTTACGCGAAGGGCGTGCAGCAGGGACATATAGGTGCATGTAGGATCACAGGTTTTCTACAGCTTTAGTTATATTATGTGAACTCTGAAAGGTTAAACTGGTGCAGCCCCCAGGTCTGTAATGGGTATTGGTGTAAAGATGCCTTTAACCAGTGTAGTTTGTTCTGTTCAGTTTAGGGAATTAAGCTTTAATGGTAAAAGGACCCAATACAGGTCTAACAGCTGTTTTGATTGAAAAGTCTGATTAAGATTTCAGTGACTCAAATAGTCAGACCTGTACAAAGTATTGAGTTGAGCAGCTTGACCTACACTCTGAAGTCTGATCTCAGTGGTAGCCATCATATACAGAAGACCAGTTTAAAAGTCCAAACCCCACTTAAAAAAAAAAAAAAAGAAGAAAGAATGGTACTTCATAAGGAAAGGAGTGGTGATGCAGTGCCGTTTCCATTCCTGGGAGGTGGCATTTTCTCCGCTCCACAGCACCTTCGGTTCACAGAGTGGCTGATGATGTGTGGGGAGGGAAATAAGCAGCAAGAGCAAATGACCTCAGAGGCAGCAAAGAGCCTGGTTTTCCCTTGCAAATGCCCTTACTAGGATGGGAAAAGGTAGGAACGAAAAAAAAATAATTCAGAAAGTACAAGGCAGAAAAATGCCTAGAAAAGATGTCTTCAGCTGTTTCCACACCAGCTTCAGCTGCTCCTAAAAGGGGTTGTGGTTGCTTAAACATATATTTAACCCTATCCTCACAAGTGTTTTTTATTCCTTAATAAAGGCAGGTTTTCAAAACACCAGTGAATCCAGGTGAAACACACTGCAGTATGTATCTTGGTCTCTAATCCATACTTGATTTGTCATGTACTTGGAGCAGGGGCTGTATCTTTGGTCTTTGTGTGTGTAATACTTATCTTAGTGGATTTCTGTTCTGCAAATACAGCTCCCATGTGCTGCCTCCATACAAAAAATTAGAGATAATAATAAATCACAGTCAGATCTGATTCTGGGAAGACCAGTTGTGTGGGAGAGGAAAAGAACAGCGGTTGTTAAACCCAAATCATAGATGTTCCTATTCACTCTTAAAGTCATCGTCTCCTTTCACTGTCTGCCCTTGCTACTTATTAAAAAGTAAAATGACTCCTCTAGGATGAAGGCTTGTTCTGGTGGTGCTGAAGATCCCAGCTTTTAAGCTCTGGGGACAGGTGTGGTATCTGCCATCACTCACAGAGCTCCGAAATCAAAATGCTTGTGCCTGTTATGTCAGCGAGAGCAACTGCCTCACCCTGACAAAGGACTCACTTGACTGGTGGACTAGCTATAATGAATTAGCTAGCTGAGCCAGTGTCCCTTTCCTCCCTCATCAAGGGTAATTAGCATTCTGTACCACCCCGGTCACTCAGGCCACAGGAGTCCCCACCTTTGCACTGAGGTGCTACGAGGAGATGAGCTCTATCCCCAGATCCTCCAATTTCCCTGTTACAACTGATGTCACTTGCCAGACCTCTACCTTCTTTTCGCCCTTGGGACCTCACCGTGAAGACACCTGTCTTATTAGATTAGGACAGTTCCCTGTGGGGACATGGAGATGTATGGATCACGTCTACCACAGTTTCCATCTCCAAACTATGACACGTCATCGATCAGCAACTTTCTGCTCTTGTGTCTCTTCTCTCAGTCATTAATGACCTTGACGGACACCTTCTGCTGTAAAAGTGTATTGTGTGCTGCCATGTTTTTACAGCACTGAAAAACATGCCTGTGATGCCATCAGAAGCCTCCTGTTTCTTCTCCGGTACTGAAATTTTTGCTACATCCACAGTGAGAGAGAACATTAGCATGAATGAACATGATGGAGGGCTATAAAGTTTTTATTATCGCAATTTTAGGCTGTTCATCTTACGAGTGGCAAACTAACTCCTTGGGAGGGAAGTGCTTTGGGAAGCACTCTCTGAGCAGTTTGGGGAGGAATCCCGGTGGGGACAGAAGAGAGGAAGGACAAGAGAATTTGCGTTGTTCATAAAAAAGCAGAATAAAAGACGGTTTGCCATAATCCACCCTGAGCTACACTCAGGTAGTGTGAAATTGTTGTCTTGAACTGGTCTGCCCTGGTATAATGGAGAACAATATTTAGCCTCTTCTACGTGCTAGTTTGGGACTGGGTAATGTGATTAATGAAAAGCCGCTTGCACAATACCCAGCACAGCTGCCATGGCACATGTACATGTTCTGGACTTGTGGATGAATAGACTCTGAATGCGTAAGCACTTTTCTTATATTTACTCCCCTTGGCCCTCCTCCCCCTTTAAAAAAGACAATTTCTGTGCATCTTTCCCTGGTCTCTGGGCTGTGACTTTCAGACAGGTTTGGATAAGTCTGTGTGGGTGTGGGTTGTTTTGTCACTTATTACCAGGGCACTGCAGAGCTCTCTGAGTTTAAATTTATGTGTTCCGGCTTTTATTGCTGTGCCACTTGGCTCTTTTGAATTATCTCAGTCACCAAATGAATTTTATAGTCCATTGGGGGCTGTCCATGCTTGTTAAGGTGATATTTCCATCTCCAGCGTGCCGTGGAATCTCATCCGCCACGCAGTGATCGCTTCTACCCGCCAGCTGCCTATCGCTTCTTCAAGAAACATCTCTGCTCCTTGGAGACTCATGCAGTTATGGGATTGGGTCATGAGGGAAGGCTTCTGGAAAAACGTCCAACTCACAGTGTACAACGGGACATAACTTTTGCTCAGGAAAGAGGTGAAATAGATGCTGTTGTAATGTTGGGTTGTGCTGGCTGTCAAGCTGGCTCTGGTGCAGAGAACCAGCAAGGTATGGCTTCTGGGTACTGTGCACCCCTGGGCCCCGCTTAAGCGTTTCAAGTGCATGCTCCAGTAAAGAGGGATTATCAAGCAGAGGAGGTGGCCCCCTGTTAGGTGACTACAGAAATGGCAGGGATTTGGGCATACGCAGGGCTGCAGCTGCAGGAACCACAGACTGCATTGCGCCCTGGTGTTCTGCTGATGGTGCCAAGTCTGTTCACTTGGGCCTGACTAGGCAAAAGCATGTTTGACTCTCTGTGGGGATTCTCACGGCACATGCCCTAAGGGCTTGGATCTAGTGAAGACTCCATCTTTGTGCAGAGCTGCTTCCTGTGCTTTTGTGACAAGGACGCCAGTATGGTGCTCCGTCATGTTGCAGACACTCAGACCAGACCTGGACTTTTCCTGCTTTGTTGCTCTTCCTCCTGATGCCGCCATTGTGCTCTGCCTTAAACAGACCCCTCTCCCTCTTCTGGAGGGTGTTCTTATTTTGTGAATGGCTCCCCAATATTGCTTTACTGAAGTTGTCAAAGTTTTGGGGGCATTTTGGAGAGAGTTCCCCATGCCCTGCATCAGATCTCATATTGCAGCAGATCTGCATGTTGGCAGAAATGGGAGAGGATATGAGGAATTTATCACTCTGCAGTGATGAATACTTGGGACTTGATATGGTGCTGCAGTGTGAGGGGTAGTCCAAGGACAGACCTAATAGCTTGCACTCCTAGCAGGAATCACAGAAGTCTCCCTCTCCAGCTCTGTGTCCAGAAGTCCAGCATCATCCTCTCTCTTCCCCAGGAGACTTTACCTCTTCTCAATGGTCCTCCTAGGAGCCCTACAGACACACTTGCCATTGCTGTTTAGATGTCTCAAAATGACTGTCTCTGTCTTGGAACCTCTTACCTGTTTTGCTTGGGATTGCTACCAAAAAGCAAATTTATGCCCTTTATGACCCTTGCTGGCTTGGTTGGTCAGCAGCCCATGTCCTTCTGCAGTCCTGGGAGTCTGCAGCTAGAGACATCACCTCTGTTTTTCAGCCGCAGTATGTTACCCATCCCATAGGCAAGATATTGATTGTTCTTCAGATCATCTGAGGTTCTTACATTTTTTTTTTTCCCTGATCCCCTTAGCAGAGCTCCCGTGGGAATTAACCACTGGAAGATAACTTGCTAGTTTCTTTTTCCTATGCAAAGGGCTCCTGATGGTATTTCTCCCTGAGTCTTTACTGGAGTTAACGTGATGTTGTTTCCTTTCTCTGCTCCTCCTTTGTACACTACTAATCAATGATATATTGCAGTTGTTTCCATGATTCATTTTCTTAAGCCTGTCGTAAGGCTAATTGGTTTTCAGTTTAAGTCCCGGATCTTGCAAATTACTGTGTGTGGGCACTTTGCAGGATCCAGGCCCCAAATTTTCATTCTCCTCTGTCATTAGCTGTGTTAGAGTCTCTGTTAATCCCTCTTCAGCTAACTGTCTTCATACAGCAATTTAACTGCTTTGTATTAACCTGGCATACCTCTTCCTGCTGGCTTGTGCTACGTTCCTATGTCACCGTTGTGGCAGCCATTGCGTCTCTCCTACTGAGTGCAAATAAAAGCAAATTTTAAACAAAATAAAGTTTAGAGCTATACATTTCTTCCTCTTCCTCCCATTTTATCCCTCCAAAAAGAAAGAGATTCCTGTAAGGAGTTATCATGTCCATCATTTAACTAAACTGCACATATCTAGCGTTTTTAATCTCCCCTCATAAATCAATCCCTCCAGGCCCTTATCTAGTTTAGCCGTCTGGAAATTAAAAAAATAAAATAGAGCCCATAACAGGAAGAAGTCTGAAACGTCTTTCTGAGGGAGGGAGAGGAGCAGAGGAGGGATTGAGTGGTAGCAAATAATACTTGCTATTTTATAACCCCTTCCATCTAAGGTTCTGAACATATTTTGCAAACAGGAGTGAATTAAGGGTCACCCGTGAGGCTGGGAAGTCTTGTCACAAATCAGTCTCAGCCAGCACTGGTCTTTATGAAGCACGTGAAGCTTTTGGAACTGCTCAGTCACTGCAGGGATAGAAGTAATTTCTTCCTGGTGCAGGAAATTAGCTTCTACCTGTTTCAGGTGGAGGTGGAGAGGAGAGTTCCCATTAGGAACAGAAGGCCTCTGAAAGAGATGAAAAATTCTGACCCCTTTTAATAAAGATAACTGGATTAAATGTGAATGCATTATAAGTACTCTGCATTTTAGAGGCAGGAAAATTCAGACATGGAAAGACAAAGTGGTATTTTCAGCATCATGCAGCAAACTAGAGACAGAGAGAGGGGATCTTCCTCAGTTGCTTTGACTGCAGAACAATCCTCCTTTCTGCAAGTAGAAGCAAGTTTTCCCTACTTGTGGCCAGCAGCATGAAATTTGGGCTATACAGCTAGGGATTCAATTGAACAGCTTTATCAGAAACTCCAGATTTGCTTACAGGCACCAAGGGAGCAGTCTTTCTCAGGAGATTTCCACTGCATCCCGCTTTAAGGAAGATTGTTTTCAAGGAAGATGAGAGCAGCTGTCTTTCTGGTGGTATCTTGGCATTCCACACTGGGTACCCCCAGCTCCAGGGAGGCACACTGGCCTGCCCTGAGATGAGATAGCAGAAGGCACCAGTTGTGGGGTTTTTTTCAAGTTTGGCTGAATTTCTGAATGTAGACTTGCATTTGTTCTTCTCTTACCCTTACTGCTCCAACCCATCCCCAACAATTATCTGTCAGATTCATCCTTGCCCTCCATCCTGATTCTCCTTAACTGCTCGTTCAGATTAGGAAACATCCTTTCAGTCTCTCTCTCTCTCATCCTCATTAAATCTTCTTTTTATTTTTTTCTTTATCTTCATCTTCTCCTTCCTAGACTGTCACTAAATTAAAAAAGAAAAAAAAAGTGAAGAAAAGCTCTTTAAGGTGTTTTAAAAAATCTCTTTGAAAATGATACCGTCTGTGTTGCTTCTCACTGTGTCTCTCTAGCTGCATATATTTTTTTTATTTATTTTTACAGACTAAACTAAAAATTGGCTTATTGATAAAAGCCATAGTGGCTGCTGTTTGCTGATGATTAGGTGCAAAGAAGAGGCTTTTCCCTGTTAAGATGGGTAAATATGCAAAAGATGTTATTTAAATTGAAAGGATGGGCTGAGAATGTGCATTCCTCCTCCCTCCATCACCCCATGTCACAGGCACAGATGTCCAGGAAAAACACTGGACTAGAATCCAAAGATAAAAGCAGACTTTACCCACAAATGTGCACTTAACCCCAGGCACTGATTCCAGAAACTGCTGATGTCTCCAGGCCCTTGAGAAATGTTCTGGTTGCTAGCAGACTGCAAATTGCAGCATCTCAACCCTCATGGCTTCCATTAGTCAGCCCTAGATAGGAAATGGTACAGAAGAGCGGCTTCTTACCCAATGGGAGCAGGAATGGGATGTTCTCTTTCAAAAAGAAAAAGAAAACAGTAGCACTTTGCTGGTTTGAAATACTTGAGGACTCAGACCAAAACATCTCCTCAAACTACCCTTAAGTTTGGGAAATTTGTCATCTGGATCCATGTGTTAGTAGATGTTAAAGTCAGAAAAGATCACTAACTCATCTTGGCTCTGATCTAAAAGTGTTATTATGATATGAGCACATCTGTCCACACTATTGTTGCTGTAGCTATGTCAAGTGCTAAGAGGAATGAAACTGCAGCAGCCGAGGCTCGTGTGTAGGCCGCATGCATCTACCCAGAGCTGCGGGCCTTTAGCAAGTAAAACTTACGCCCTTGCAGATTTACAGCTGTTGGCAAACAAGACAACCAATATGAAGGTAGCTTGCTGCAATTGCACTTCTGCTATTGGTAATGGGGTTGGTAACTCCTGGTAGCAGAGATCCAGACCATCTGTGCAATCCAGTTTAGCCAACTGCCTGGGCACTGACATGAAAGAGCTGGATTTGACGGCCGCATGTTGAATCACAGAAGTGCAGGCTGGAGGGGACCACTCATTGGGCCTCTAGTCTCCAGTCCAAGCTCCTGCTTGATGCCAGACATCTCCCAGGAGCCAGTGTGTCAAGATCAAAAGGGCTACATCTCGGTGAGTTCATTTCCCCTTCTTCCAACTTTCCGTGCCTCATGGCTGCCACTACCTCCTTGCCACTCTGCCAACATCAGGGCAGCCTTGGCAGCCTAGCCAAATGTCAGTTCCAGAGGCACACGAGATGACATGCTGCAGAGCCAGCATGAATCCAGATAAGCTTATTCCCTTAGGGCTTCTCTGATCACCTATAACATGCTTGTGACTAAGTGAAACCTGCTTCAGCCATTGGGGACCACTGCCACAGAAGGCAAGAAACGTGGGGATTTATCTATCTCTCTGTCAAGACCCTATTGTGGAAGGTGTGCAGAAAGAAGAGAGTCTCCAGATAACTAGGAAGCATAATAACCTCTTATTCTTCCAGTCAGTCCATCATCCCCCACCTCTGCCTAGCTGGAGAGTCCATGCCACAAATAAAAGGGTACATCGTGACTTTCCTGCTGGAATACCTGTTACAGCCCCCGGAGAACATTGCTGCCCAGGGGACGCAGTGGTGGACATCTCCTGTCCAACATATGCTTCAACGTGGAAAAAAAGTGATAAAGTAGAAAAAGGGAAATAAAAACTACGAATTGATAAAATCAAGAACTCAAACAGAAAAAGCGAAGTAGGACAAAGATGGAGGACAGATGGCAGAAAGAGGAAAGTCAGTACGAGTTCTCTTCAAGAGGTGGATCCAATCTCGGAATGGTGGTTTGTGTTTTTCCCCCAACTGGTAACCTGTAAGGAAGCAACTGAGTGAAGCTATAACACTGTGAATAAATTTAGCTGTGTTTAATCATTGATGTGGTTTGTACACCACATAATAATACAATCTGGCATTGCTGCACAGATCCAAGGAACTTTGTGGTCTTTCTTAGTTTACCTTTCTTAGTGACTAAGGCTGGGTTCTCCAACAACACCAGCAACAAAATGTTGCTGAGGATCCAACATAGGTGTAAACGGAGCAGGGGAGGAGGACTTCTGCCAGACCTGTGACCTGATTTGTGATGGTAGTATTTTGCTCAGAGATAGAAACTGGTCTGTCTTCTGTGGTGGTATTAAACAAAGCCCAGAGCATGTCCATCTGCAGTTTAAGCTGTATGATTATGAAGTTGCCTTTGGATTTCCCATTTCTGTGTGATTCTGCCTTTTAACTGCCCCTTGCTTCCTTGATACATGAATGAGTGTGATACCCTGTGTTTTAGTGTCCGGAGTTGCTACTCCTCAAAAAACCCATGAGGCTCCGTGATAACGTGCATCCTAACCATAGGGACCCCTTTAATATATTCTAAGAGATACTGCAGGCATTTGCCAGACCAGTCTCTATAGTCGTCTTTAGCGTTTATTTACTAATTGTTGGTGAATTGCTCCCATGGAGCACTTTGGTTTTGATGACTTGCATAAGTGGCACATTTATTCCCAGACAAGGTTTGAGAGTGAGAACAAATCTAGTTTATTCTGATAAAGTGAAAATTAAAACAGTGGGCTACACTATTGGAAACAAGAGTTATGCAAAATGAGACAGTAAAATGCACTGTCAGTTATCTCTGTGACATTCTTGCTCCCTTCCCAGCTCTTCCTTCAGGAGCTCCCTCCCAGCCTGTGGCTCCTGCAGCTCAGTGACTGCAGAGGGAACACCAGGAGTTAGTCTTCCTGAGAAAATAGCGTATATGTGGCATATGGCCTTCCAGGATATACCTTTTCATCGTCAAGGAACCATGGAGTGCAAGTGCCTTTTAAAAGCTACTCCTGACCCCACTGTTCTTACTAGTTTTTTACTCAGAAAAAGAGGGTGTAGACTAGTATAGTTCTTTCCCTTCCCAGTATCTTCCCAATACACTGTTCAGAGGATTTCTGTTTGGAGCATCCTGTTCAGGGTATGGTGACTTCCTGTAAGAGAGGTAAATGAGTCATTCTTAGGTTTGCATCTCCAGTGCAAACATCAGGCCCTTTACTTTCTTTAATGCAGGCAGTTGGGAAAGCAGGTCGTCTGGGGCTCACACAGATCCAAGTAGAGCTGTTGAACAGTAAGATGGTGGGACGACCACTGTTGGGCTGGAGGGTGGACAGCAGTTCTCATATGAGGGGACATGATACCTCTGTGCCATCACCCGGTATAGAGGGACAGATGGAAGGATCCCTGTTGGGTTGCTCACAAAGTCATTCCATAACAGAGGTTAAAAATACGGTTTTTAAGAAGGAGCACCCTATCATCCCAAATGGATGCAGGCTGTTCCTACTCCTGACTCTGCTGTCTGGCTTTTTGTTGAGCTGTTGCTCTTCATACTCTTTTGCTGTCTTGTATATTCAGATGGGAGTCTCTGAGGGACTATGAGTTTCTTCGCACAGGTACTTGCACAGGACTCAGCACTCCACGGTCTCACCGCCACTGGGGCCTGTGAGCCTAAAATGAACCAAGAATGGAGGCTGGGATTTTGCTGGGGAGAAGTTCAGATCACAGTGTTATGAGCAAGGGAGGTTTCCAAGCTTCCTCAGACCTGGAATGTGATCAATTAAACATGAAAAAATGTTTAATTAAACTAACATGAAAAATCCTGAAGGGGTCACGAAAACTGAAGGCAACAATGCCAGTTCCCCATGGCACCTGGTGGAGCAGCCGCTCTTCCCTTTCTACAAATGCAGGACTGTCACTTCAGAGGGATGTGCAGCCCTTTCACTTCTCTGGCCATCACCATGGCAGCAGAGGGACTATCCTGGAAGCAGCCATCCCCACCCTCCCCTTATGACAGGATTAGGGGCAACCTACCGTAGGGAACATGATTTCACCTGGGGAAGGCAAATAGAGTAAAGCTTCCCATCTTTCCACTTTTGGAGCCTGGCCACTTGGCAGAGGACAGCACTGTGCAGGGCTGGCCATGGGAGGAGAGGTGTAGAGCATCACCTGCTGTGAAGCCATTGGGGGCCTCTCTGCTACATGCCACTGGGATTGAAGCACTTTATTCTTTTATCAAAGAGAATTTGTATTGGACATCTAAACTCCTTTAAAAACAGAGAAGTCTTGATGTTCTCTGTGTTCATGGCTGTTTGATGTGGGAGCATTGCAAGGGGCAGGTAGCCCTGGTTTCCCAGCTCCACCTTGCACTGCATGTGTCCTCAGGTGTGGTGGGACGGGAGAACCCAAGGTTTGTCGTGGGGAGCAGGTCTGTGTTGCACCCACCAGCTGGAGGGACAGGGAGTGCTTTCGGCTGTCAGAAAGGATGAGTAAAGGATTGAGTAAAGGCTTCTTTAGATCTCTTGAAGTATCATGATGAGCCCATTCCCATGGGCTAGCTTGAGCGTTGAGTTAGGGAGCTTGGCTTTTATGCTTCTGGTGACTGTGATGACTCACATCTTCGGCTTAGAAAGCCGTGCTGTCCATTTGCCTGCTGCAGCCTTCCTCAGTTCAGGCAGCAGCACATCATTTGGCATTCCTTTTTATGTACAGGTAATACACTTGGTTATATGTAAGCGTGGAAGGCACAATCACAAATTTGAAAGGCCTTGGGCTTGCAGGGCACTGTGGGAGGACTGGGAGGGTGGCCCAGTGTTGGTACCTCTATTTTTGTAGTGCAGAGGGGAGATTTTTAAAGGGTTACAGTGTCTCACTGGGATTTTGGTGTTCAAGTATCACAATATTCCAGGTTTGGGGTTTTTTTAACATGCTGATCCTGCAGTATATTTAAGCTGTGTAGGAAGAGGGGAGTGGGTCTGGCAGTGCAGGCTTAGAAGATGATCCCACACACTAGAGGAGGCTGGGAAGGAGGCAGTGGGACATGACTGAATGGAAGCATGGGGAAAGTTTGAGTGTGGTTGCTGTAGGTTTTTGAAAGCGAGGAGAAGAAATTGCAACTCAATCCAGTGAGTGCTTCGGAACCAAAAGAAGGATGAAGCAGGATAGATGGGCTATGATGGGAATTCAGGGTGAGGAAAGAGAATGCTAATGGCTATATTGTGTATGCTTTGCATGTCAGAGAAGCTGGGTAGAAGTTGCACTGCACGGGAGTGAATGGTAATGAGCGGCCAGGCAGCTGTCAGGATAAAAAAAGAAGGGCTTGGGTGCTGGCTCTGTTGCAGAGCTGTCTTTATCCCAAGGGACTTAGATGTGAAAGCCTTTCCTTGGGAGGTTCATTATCTCCCGGGTCTTCCCTGCAGTCTTTCGTTCTCAGCACGGGCAGAAGTGGCTGCCAAACTCCAGAAACCCGGCTGCATCATAGTGGCCTCGTTCTTCCTTTCAGACCTGCTGACTCCCTAAAGGCTTCTGCCTTCCTGCGCTCTGTGAGGAAATTAGTTTGCTGCAGAGAAGGGACATAGTCATTGTAAAAACTGTTCCAATGAAGATGCTTAATTGCAAAGTAGGAAAAAACGTTTGTAAATTAAATGAATCGCCCTGTTTACAACACAGAAGAGTAAGGAACGATCTGAGAGGAAGCTGACATTTTGGCAGTCTGATGGCACAATCCGAGGCACAGGAGATGAAGCTGAGTGTATCAAAGTAGCAGAGGAAGTAGTGGCTTTTAGAGCAATAGCAAGGCAATTAGCCTGGCTTTTCCTATACTTCCTTGGACATCGCCTTGCTTTTAAATACCAAAGCATGTCCTGTTTTCCAACTGCCCGTGCTCTCTGCTGGGCAGCACGCGTGCAGGGGGGCAGTGGGGAAGGGCCAACTGCTGCAGCCCAGCAGTGACCACCTGTCCCCTGAACGACACTAACGAATCTGGCACCTGCTCCCGCCCTAACGAGGTGGGGGTGGGAGCACCTCCAGCTGGGGCTTCTCCGCCTGCACACACTGCAGTTACATTTTGGGTTGTCTGTCTGTCAGTTTGTCTCTGCGTGTTGCATAAGATGCCAGAGGTGCAGCAGAGGCTGGAGCACTCTGGAGAAGTCAGGGGGCTGTGGCTGCCTGTGCTGTGGCTATATTTATAGTACAGCCTCCAGGCTTTCCTCTGAATTGCTGTGTGAGGACTGAGAGTGGTGAGAGACTTCCAACAAGTGGTCAGAAGGAGGTGGAATCCGTGAAGCAGCCACACTTGGTAAGGTATCAGCAGCAGTAGCTGTCTACATGGTTGTTTAACTATTAAATAGCATGTCTGTACTCCCATAGGATGTTCTGCACTAATAATTAATAGTGATTACACAGTGATAATACAATGGTTATGCTAATAGTTCTATCAGCCTGTATGTAAAGAGAGATGAGCCAATACTATAAATATAATAGTAACTATGTGGAGTGCAATCTTAATGACAAGAGTATCACATATAGTAAATATGCTGATATTGTTTATAATAAACAGTATAGTTCCTTACCTGCTATAATCAGTCTTTGCAGTTTCCCTGCAATTAACTTTCAGTATTTCAGTCCTGCTCTTCTGTTTCCTCCTCTACCCCCTTCCCCCAGGTGCATAGAGATACTTTGAAATTCATTGCTTCCAAGTCAAGCAAGAAGCCATGCTGGGTCCAAGTAGATGTCCATTAACATGCCTACTAAACCTTACAGCAGAGACCTAGGCACCCATGACAGACAGGTGTTCAGGACAGCTACAAACTTAGGGCTTGGAAGGCTTTGCCTGGATCCCCGCTTACATTAGTATTTCATTTCCTTGCGGTATGTCACATGGAAATAGTGAGGAAGGTGGATGAGGAAAGGGATGCAACCTCTGAAGCTGGCTCAGTTAGGTTATGGTGTCTGTTTTGTCAAGGTGCCTTGTTACTCAAGGTATGCAGGCTTACAGATTCACAGCAGCTGTGCAAGGAAAACCAACCTCCTCTGAGCAACTGAAGAGAACACAGAGATAGAGCAGCAAACCCTGGTGTGTGCCCCATACTTGCATCTCCTCCAGTGGCTTCAGGGAAGAACTTAAAGCCACTCTGCATTTTTGGGGGCTTAGTCCCCAGCTACTGATGCTCTCTTAGGGTGCTGGTAACCAAAGATGAAGGAAAGAAACTCTGAGGTTAGTGATATCACAAGCTCTTAAGAAAAAAAATGTTAAAAAAATGAGGGGAAGCAGGGGTTAATGATCTTGTATAGCTGTATTGAGCAAGTAACCAGTTACAGCTGGGATGAGGGGTTGCTGCCAGGGAGAGTAAAGCAGTTGTTTGGGAGACTAGTTACTATTTCAAGACTTGTCCTCAGCAGAAACCTGGGAAGGGAGACCATTAGATTCAGAAATCCTATGATCTGTGCTGACTGGGGAGCAGCTTTGTTACCCATGGATTGCAGTGTATGGAGGACATTAAGGTTTTCTCAGGCCCAGGTGGTTAATGCTTTGCAGAAGACAACAGAGCATGTGGTAAGCTGACTGATAGCCCGGATGTACTGGGATGATAAAAAAGGAGACAAGGTATGCTCAGGGAGAGGAAGAAACCTTTTCAGGAGTGTAACCACAGGCAAGATTATATAGCCTAGACCATGCTGGAGGGTGCTCTGCCTAGAAACCTGGCCTCTGTTCTTGGTCTAACAACAAGTTGTACCTGATGGGGGGCAGCAACTGCAGGCACTAACTGTGGACCTGAAACTGCTCTAGGTTTATTGAAGCCATGGTTTGAGGCATGGCCACAGTGCTTGTCAGAGATCTGAAGAGCATCCTGACATCACAGGTCTGTACAAACTTGGTGTCTGTTGCTATCAAAGGGTGAAAGCTGCCATACTGAGGTGTCCCAAGGATATTAGGTGTATTGTCTCTTATGCTGACGCTTCTACGGGGTGCTTTTTAAGAGTATGTGCTGCTGTTATGGTTGAATTACTTGGGAGGCATTGATAGTGCTAGATCAGATTAGGCTTCTCAGTGGAGCACTGGATTGATAGCGTTACTGAATTAAAGACTTTTTCTCCTGGTGCTGGCTGGAAAGGTTGGAGGAAGTATTGCTTTTGCAAAAAATGTCTTCCTCCTTTGGTGCTTGGATCTAGCACATAAACCCTGTGCTGAAACAACTCAGCCAGCCCTCTTACAAATTCCTTTGTGCAAATTATTTTCCAAGCGCATTTACCTCTTGCAGTCACATTATTATTACTCTGTAAAATTCTGTGCATGGCCAGCTTGGCAAAATCTTTAGGAATGCTTCAGTCCTTTCTGAGGGTAGAGGTGGCCTTGTGGTCTGGTGGAAGACAGGTGGTCTTGGAGGAATACAAAATTATCCTCAACAGTTGTCTTTATTCTTTGAAGATCAGCATTGGCCACAGACAGTCCAAACTGCTAGAAATACAACATGTAGTGGTAGCCTCTGAATCAAATCCATTTGCTTAGGAGCTGAAATGTGTTACTACTTAGTTGCATTCTAAAGATTTTAGCCCAGTACCCATGTCCACATTGGAGAGGATGCCTTTATTTTCTGGAGAGTTTACAATTCCATTGTACCTTGTCTTCAAACGTTGTCCAGGATTTGCTGCTGGAATGGCACCTGGCCCAGTGAAGATGCCTGTGGGTCTCCCCATAACACTGGTGACTAATCGCCTTCACCTTAAAGCCAAAGGAGGAGGCCCTGGGACTGACAACACTATGCAAGTGGAACAGTGAGGGATAAACTTGATGCTTGTTGGTAGCGATCCATACTTCCCATTCTGTGCATGAGCAAAAGTTGATACAGTCTTTCCCACAGCCAAGCCCTAGTGAATGGACTAAACCATGTCATAAAAAACATAGCCTACGCGTGGATAGGACAAACCTCTTTGTGCCTCACTTGTTCCCCTTGGGCAACCAAAGGATGTGATGGTGCAAGTCAGGTGTAAAATGACAGCCTGTATCCTACAGGAAAAAAATAAAATAAATGAGAGAGGTAGGAGAGCAGGAGACTGAAGGGAGAGAGAAGGAGAAATTGTGCTCTCATTTTTTTGCTCTCGTCTTCCCATTTCCCATTTTTCCCTGTTTAAGACTGTGTCAAATACCTCTGAGCCTGTTCCTTTCCCCTCTCCCAAATCTCATCTCTCTTCAGAGCTTTGGCTTTAAATATGCACACATATATATGCAATTAAATGCAGGCTTTGACTTTTCGTCTGGGAAACTGGAGGGATAAGGTGAGCTAAGCTTTTAATTACGAGTACCCATTCTGGGAGGCAGGGAATTCAAGCCGACAGTAGATGCTGCGGTGCTGCTTAATCCTGTCTTACAGGGAAGAGAGGGGGAAAAACCCACAAACCATGAATCTGCTGGAGAAAGTATTTCCTGAATATATAAATATTGTTTCTTTTTGCTTTTCCTTTTTTTTCACCTTCCCTTTCCTTTTTTCTTTTTTTTTTCTTTTGTGCCAAGTGGAAATACTGAGGATTTGATTATGGCTTTTATTAAGGTGGGAATGTTAATGTGCCGCTCTGACCCCAAAGATCAATCTGTTTGTGACAGAGGGGGTTTTTTGAGTTGTGTTTTTTTTCTTGTCTTTTCTCATATCTTTCTCTTTTAGAGTGGACATAATGGGCCAGGTTTGTCTGGACTGTTTCATGTATTGATGTGGCTGGAGTTTCACCACAGACACCTTTGGCTCCAAGTGATTTTCTTGATGGGGAGGTTGAACAGTGTACAAGTTTAGTGGCAGTACTTCCAAAATAAGCACAGTTGGGATTGTTTGGGGAAGAAAAGAAAGAAAGAAAAAAAACCAACCCAAAACGCATTAGTTTGTCCTACAAATAAATCACTAACCTGTTTTCCAGTGTTAGAGGAAGAAAAAATTTTCCTTTTGCTCACCACAGGCTAGATAGGATCCATGGTCCAATTTGATTTACACCTGTCATTTTATTTTTTTCCAGTTCTTTCCAGGATTTGTCCCTGTGCTTTAGGACCAGTAAAGCCTTGCCTTCCTGTGCAAATACAAAGACACTGCAAAGGCAGGTAGGATCAGGCCAGGAAACTCTGCTAGCATAATGGCTGTGAGTCCCAGGCAAAGGCCTGCCTGTGGAAGAAAAGCAGAATAGAAAGCGAAGTGTGTGCACTTTTTGGAAACATAGCATCTCTGCCTCGTCATTGGAAGGAGTCACCTTCTCTTTCTGTCCATCTTACCCCAGCCTGTGCTAGGGCTGTGTCAAAGCCAGCTTCCTCTTGCAGCTGTTTGTAGGCCACTTTCTGCAGCGTGGTTTCCTCTGGCTTGTGCTGGAGCCTCTGTCTCGCCAACCTCGGTTCAGGCTGGGCTGTGGAGCTGCTGTAGTCCCCACCACTAGCTGCTGCGATTCCTTCCAAACTTTTCCTGCTCTCTTCTTTCTGTTTAGATTAAATAGTTAAGTGACGGTGTGAAGCTGTTGCATCTGAGGATGCTGGTTAAAGAGGAAGAGAGGTCTTGCCTTCCCTAACTGAGTGCCAGTTACTCCTGGGATACTTTGCAAAGAGCTTGTGGTGCCACACACAGGGACATAGCTTTCTTAACATTCTTTAAATGTTTAATTTAATCTTTACTGAAACTTCTTTATATCCTTTAAAGAGGGTATAGTCGGGGCCAAATGTGTAGAAGCCTGGCTGAAAATGGATTAGAGATGAGAGCTGGGAGTTCAGGGGACAAGTTAGTCAATAGTGTTATGAAGTTCTTGCTTCCTTGTTTGTTTCTGTGCCTCAAGGGGAGCTGGGCTAACATCGGTGTTTCAAATGGGATGCTTTTGGATTTGAATACCTCCATCTGAACTGGCTCTTCTTGTTCTGGATAGGTTTCTACTTAGCATCTCCTGACAGCTTTCTGCTATGGACTGTGACTCTCTGTGCTGCATAATAGCTGGGGCCTTTGCATAGCCTGCTGTTAACTGTGAGACTTGTCTGTCTTACTGATGTGAAAAACTTACACATTTTGCTACTGCCTCTGAATATCCTCTGTAATACCATCATGACCCCTCTGATTAATTTCCACAATGCAGCTTTGCCAGGTAGACCTCAGTAACCTTCTAGCTGACCTCCCTAACCTGCTGTTCCTCACAGGGTTCCCACTATTAAGAGCTGAATAATCTAGCCAAACTTGCCACCTTAAAACAGATTTATGGAGTGGCACAGCCTTGACATACAACATGGACTCCCTTCTCCAAAAATATCCCTTGCACAAAACCTTTATTTCTTGATGTCAGCTCTTTAGATGCTGCTCTTCCTTCCTTTGCTTGAATTCTTCAACTTAGAAAACTGGTATGTGTCTGTGTGGCTACATTGTGAGTCATCTGTGATAAAGGAGGAGTGCCCCAAACTATGTGGGGTTCAGTTTAGGATTTAAAAGTCAATATTAGGTTCTTTGTTTTAGATAGATTTCCTGTGTGATTTTAGTCAAGTGGGATGTGTAACAAGGAATTTGGTGGTTGCTTAATGAAACAAGATCCATAGGGATCTGGGCTGCCAACTTGTGCATATGCAGAGAAGGCACTTGAAGAACTAGTATATTCTTTAGCTTAAAAAAATAAAAATTTATGGGCTTTGCAAGAACACTTGAAATCCCAAAAGAGCTAGTTGTACCCTTTGTGAGTCTTTTACTACCACTTAGCTTCTAGAAAAAAGCAAAGTCCTGCGGTGAATTTTGCTTTTGGTCTTCATGGCTACGTTATTTTGCCTGATTTGTACATGGCAGTTAACAGCGGTGCACTGCTCCAGTGAGACACAGCAAGGGTAAATGTATGAAGTCTGTGTTTGGCTAGCGGGGTGCCTGGCAAGGGCAAGAGAGGCACCCCACAGATGGGTGTTACATGGATTCCCTATCCCTGCACAGGTACATGCGAGGGTTGGGTTTGTGTGGTGGTGTTGTGGGGAGGGTAATCTTGTTTCTGTTTTCATCACAGGGCTCGTTTCATATTGCCCCCTTGATCGGCCCTTCAGCAGGTGGAAGGAATCTCAGCCCACGGCAAAGTTACTTATTTTCTTTTCTCAGTTGGTTCTGCTGATCCTGAAGGAAGGGCTTTGTGAACAAACAGCAGGAATAAACGCAGTTTGTGTTGGTGCCCAGTTTTGCTTGATACTTAAATGTACTCTGTGAGCCATCACTGGGCAGAGCTGAGGTATAGAGGGACTGTGGAGGTCTGAGGCAAGGACCTGAGTTTGCTGCTTCCCTTCTTTTCCACCTCCATTCTTGACATCTCCTTCTGAGAGACTCCTGTAAATAAGCTCAGCACAGTCATGCCAGATTAAATGCTCTGACCACTACTGTAACCTGCATTTCAAACCAGCTTCATAGCAGACAGTAGCTCTGGAGAAGGGACTCTAGTTTACGTCCCAAAGCATTTTGGGGAGGGAGGGGTGGAAAGAAGGAAAAGAAATGACAGTGGTATAAAAAACACACTGGAGAAGGGAGAAGGAAAAGGAAGGGGAGCATTCAGTTTAATTTTTGTTGTCAACTCAAAATTCCTTGGCCATGGACTTGCGTTTAAGACGGTGTGAGAAAGGTGAGGCTAACAGCGCAGTCGGTATGGCAAGAGGGTATGTCTGAGAGAAGCATTTATTTAAGACAATTGTGATCAAATATTCATCAACTCTCTCTCCCTCCATCCCGCTACAGCTTCTTTCTTGCTTCTCTCAGCTGGAAAAGACTTCAGAGTGAAAGAGGGAGCAGCACTTAAATGCTTATTTATGTTGTCATTTCTAGGCATTTTATCAGGTCTCTAATGAAATAGATTTTCTCTCAAGAGGTGCATATTTTCTGAGCCAGAGGGGGAGAGCACTACGGATTGCTGAAAAGTCTGCCCACATTCAATACATTTGTTGCATTATTAATGATGATAAAAGCAGGAGGTTATAAACATTTTCTTTTCTAAATACTAATTGCAGCTGACCTTAGCTTTAAAAAAAAAAAAAAAAAAGAGGAGGGGGAGGGGGGGGGGGCAGGGAAGCACAAACAAACCCAATGAGCCCAAAATGTAACTGTCAGAGCAAAACTCCTTTCTTGACAATCCCCAATGCTTTCACATATATCATTTCTAAGAGCACTGCCAGAGCCAAACCATTTGGGACTAGAATTATAGCAGAGATTAGCAGGATTCTGTTCCAAGAATATCTTTATGGTGATCACTTGTCACTTGTCATTACAAATAAATCCTATTGGTCTTCTTCCTTCGGTCTCATCGTTGGCTTACTTACACTTGAGAAATCATTCTTCTTGTCCCTTTTTCCAGCAAGCACAATTCAAGTTGCTTCTCTGAATGGCTGCTGGTTTATCCTGACTCAACACCACCCTGGTGGAGGGGGTGAGGGGATAGATACAGGAATTTTTTATGCTTGTTTTTCATCCAGCCACTGGCAAAATATATTTTCACTGGTGTTGTAAGAATATTGAACTTTTCTGTGGTATCACATGGGACAGCAATGTATACACAAAGGTTCAGGCAGGTTACCTTATATCCCATTGCCTTAAACAGAATGGAGGTGTGGGTTTTTTTTTGCCGTGATTATGTATCACAACAGCACCCAGAGCGTTCCACCAAGGTGAGATTCCTCTTACGCTCTGTGTTGTTCACGTACATGCAGCAAGAGGCCATCTGAGTAAAATAGCAGAAAATGAAGGCATGAATAAATAAAGCTGGTTGTTCAGATTCTTGCATCATTTCAGTGGGTACCTTGTAGGAGAACCCAGACATTCTGAGTCTTGCAGCGCTGTCCCACCTAGTGAACTACATTCCTTCTCTCAGATATGAATACAAGCAGGGCTCTGGACAGGGCAGTCAATAACTAGACCATCTGCTTCACGGATGCTGGTGGTGCTCTTGTTCAGAGCAGCATGAGGCAAATTCTGCTGGTTGAATTCACCACAGCTGTAATGAAACCCACTGAGTTTTTATAGGTGATGCTGAGAGCAGGCTGAAATGTCCTAGGTCTAAGCAGCGGAAATGGAATTTGAAGCAATTAAGGATGATATTGTACCTTTACATGAATGTTTCAAGTTCCTTATCAATATGAACCCTTGGAAGGATTCAGGGTTGAATAGAGTTGCCCACAGACTTCTGTTGCTTTCTCTGGAGCTTTAAAAGAGACACTGTGTGTTAGCATTGGAGCTTAGGCTGGTGTTTGGATATGCTTTAAAAACTGAACACGTTCACTAATATGTTGGCTTTGTTTGCAACAGAATGCCTTATTTCTATTTATTATTTCACTCATTTATTATTTATATTACAGTAACAGCTAGAGGCCTCTTTCTGCTAGGTGTCGTACCGATGCTTTGTAGTAGGAAAGTTTGTCTCCTAATACTTTGCCTGAGAGGTGGGTGTGTTTTCAAAGGAAGCAGCAAATCAGTTGCAGAACTTGGAAAAGGACCCAGCTCTCTTGAGTCCTGGCTTCTTGACTTAACCAGTGCCCCTCACAAATGGCTATATGAAACAAAGGTCTTGCTCGCGCTTTGCATGAAGTCTTTAACTTGAACCGATGCTGAATGGGAACCTTTAAATATATCAAACAACTAGCTCTGGATGGAAGGAAGGTCTTGCTGTAATATATTGCATATCTGAAGAGGACTGAATTGCCTGAAGCCAGTGGCCTCCGTTTTTTTCTGGAGCCTAAGCTGGTGTTTCATGTGCTTTCCACATGGCAAAAAAATAGAGCTCTTGCTTAGCTTCTCTTCTTGCTACAACATACTGTGCATGTTGCTTGAGGTACCAGGGGAATCTTCCCCAGATGTGCAAGTTAAAAAACTAAGGGTTTTGATGGCCGCTTGTCTCCCTTGTGTCTGAGTTTAAATGCAGTCAGTCAGAAAGGGACCAAACCCTTGGGGATTCACATTTGCTTTCATTAGGATAATTAAAGAACAGAATAAGCAGAACAGACAGACTTGCCCCTTTTAAGATGCAAATGAGGGATTCTGTGAATGGTGTTTTGGAGTCAGTTTCCCTTCATGCTTATGCAAAGAAAAAAACCACTAGTTTGAAACATAATGGGGTAGCCTGAGCATCTTGATTTAATGAGTTTCCTACCAGTGCTAGGACATAGGTGATATCTCCTGATCTTCCATGCTTTTTCCACATGGCCATTTTTGTTGATTATAACCTCTTAGACAGGAGGTTTGACTTCCAGTGTAGGCTCTTAGTATGAACTGTGAGGCAAGGGTACTCCTTGGAGCCTTGTGGGTTTTTCTCCCGAGACCAGGAGCAATCCAAGCAGCCCCTGTAAGACACGTGTTCCCCATGGTCTAAGCTAATAACTGCTGGCCAGATGCTACATTACTCCGTATTTTCTAATGCAGGCTAAGAGTCGGCATTGACTCATGAGGGCAGCTGCTATCAGTGAGAGCGCACAGCAGTTGCTGGGATGGGATGTGGCTTTCCCACAGGCGATGTGTTGGTATACAGTGACTGTGATCATGGAATATGCCACAGCACAGATTTCTGTGGAAGGAACAAGCTGCTTCCCTGTTCTAGTAATCCACGGAAGTCAAGGGAGCTATATGCACCCTGGTCTGTAGAAATGTTGCGTACTTCTTCCCCGTGCTCCAGCAAAGATCAGGAGAGGTTGCTGAGGTTCTCACCTGTAGGGAGCAGGCAGCTGCCAGCGTGCCCAGACGGGGCCGTGCTGGGAAAAGTGCAGCAGTAGTGGCTACAGTGGATCATAAAAGCATGAGACCTGATCATGATGTGTTTCACAGGACCTCTCTGGCTCTTTTCTTCAGTGAAGGAGTGCAAAAGCTCCTCTTAGACTATCTGATTGAAAATGTGCCTTTCTAAAGGTGTTGAAACAACAGTGCTTTCACCTGAAGTAGATATGGTAATGGAGAGGGTTGTGGTTGTGTTTTTCAAGGGTGTATTCTTGATATCTCTTTTTCTAATGTAGATGCTATTCTTGTCCTTTGCCAGACAAAGCAGCAACTTCCTACCTTTGCTAATGTTCCAGCGTGTCTACACACTTATTTGTTCCATTATTTCAGCCCTACTTTTTTCCCTTCGTGATACAGTTAAGCCAAATAATCATCAAACAGATGCCTTTTCCTTAGGGATGTCAGCTGAACTCACTTCTGACAGACAGGGCTATTTTCTTATTATTTATTTATTCATTTTTCTCTGCAGAAATCTAGACCCTTCAAAAACACTGCCTGGTTTTCTTCCAGTGTGCTGAAGCTGTGTGCGCACGTCAGTGCTATTCCGTACATGCGTGCGGTGTCTTTGTATCTGAAACAGTCAGTTCTTGTTCAAGTGGTAGACTTGCTCTTCTACACTTGTTGAGGTGTCATTACATTTGCTTCTGCCCATTGGATGCGTGCCAGTCGGTATGTGTGGGGCGGCGGTGATTCCATGAAGACTGCACAGAGTGTAACGCTAAGCAAATAACAAAGTTATTTCAGGATGTCGGCCTTCACCTCTATTTTTGTAAACACTCAAGTATTAAATATAAATGAATGTTTCAAGGATACGTGTTTTCTTCAGGGTGCCTGTTTACTTCATCATTGTTATAGGAAAGCTTGTTCTCTTGGGCTCTGGAAAGTAAGAAAGATAATATCTTTTCCTCTTCTCCCCCAGCTCCCTCTTCCACTTCCACGCTTTCCTCTTCCTTTTTTCTTGCTTCCTTCACTGAATAGTTATAGTGCAATGACCCTTCCTAAGCAAGAGTGCCTTTACATATGCAATGCAAGTGAAATCTTAAGCACGTTATAACCCTCAGCAGCTGTCCTTTTCACATAGGAGCTTTGCCTGACTCCGGGTAACTACCCTGCTCCTAGTACTTGATGACAGCCTGTTTAACAGGGCACAAAGACTGAGATCAGAGCTTGCAGGTCGTTGTCCATCTTCTGACTACAGTTCTGTAGCAAGCTGGATGTGTGTTTTCACTAGCTTCAGCTAGTTGCTTCAGATTAAAAATTGGCTCCACTGTTACTTCAGATCAGTGGTACAAATTAAGTAATGTCACTGGACACATCATCTTGTTGGCTGCTTTATTTTTATAAGGTGTGTTGCCTTACAGTAGAAGCAAGCCATCGTTGGCTGAACTGCAAGTGTAAGATCATTACTGAATATATTATCTTAATTATATCACACGGGTGTCATGTCCACTGTAAAGTACCGATGAGATAATCCTAAACCATACCAGCTGTCAGCAAGAGGAAAAGAGATAGGTTAGGGATGCATTTAATTTTTGTACACTTGGCTATTTTGTATAAACAAGCCATTGCATCAGTATTAGTTTGAAAAACATGCAGATTAATTCTTGTGCACCTACTAGCCAAACTATTTTTAAGTCCCTTATGGCATCCAGGATACTGGACACATCATTTTTCTTTTCTTTTTTTTTTTTTTTTTTTTCTTTTCTTTTCTTTTTGTTTTTTTTTTTTTTTCAGTAGGGAGCTCACAGCTACTCCACTCATAGCCTCTTGCAGCAGGGAGCTGGCTAAACTAGCAGCTGTAGCATGCTCCGGTCCCAGATGGATGAAGCACATATGCCACAGTATGAGAAGCCGTGTCGCTAGGGAAGTGATCAAAGCTCTGCTATTTATAACTACTGCATTTATAGTCTCCTTCTGCTTTAGATCCACGAGCACAGCTCTTCCACGAGCACAGCTCTTCCCTATCCCAGCCGCTTCCAGGAGAAGGTGCGATCAGGAACTGTAGAAAATCACTAGCACCCACAGCCAGTTCTTCCAGTCACCTTCCAGTGTCTTCCAGTTTTCAGCACAGGCAGTGTCAGCAAACACACAGCAGTTCTTTTTGCGAACAGGATTTGGCAAAATAAATGAGCTGAAACTCTGCAAGGGGATTATTCATCATAACAGAAGCTTGAGCTGCTGCAGTGTTTGTCATCTGTACTGCCTTTGTTATCAATTCCATCACCAAAGCCAGCACACCATGTCATGTGGTAAAGCCCAAACCACTAGCCAGGGGCCTTTCTCCTCCTCTTTTTGCAGCTAAGAGGCAAGGTAGAGGTAAGTGAAAACAGTTCATGCTTGCACATCATGTTTGGGACAGAGACACTGCAGCTTACAGGTTGGGAGTACATGTTTCTCCAGTGTTTGTTTTAGCTCTAGGGAGCAGCCTTTTTTTGTCACTTCTTTCCTTTGCTCCAGTGCGTAAATGAGAGTTCAGGGGTGTCTCTTTCCGTACAAAGAGGGAATTGTTGCATCAATCTCTTTGGGAAGGGTTGAAAGAGAAGATTTTAGTGAAATGGAGGAGAGAAAGATGACAGAGCTAGAAATTAATGGAGGACAGGCTGAATGACGGATAACCCGTGTGCCTTTCTTACATATTTCCTCTGCACCTCTCTTCAGTCATGCTCATGCACTCACTCTCACTCACTCACATAAAAACATACATAAACCGTCATCTAAACTCTTTGATTTCCCTCCCTGCCCTTTTTTCCTCTTTCTTATTCTCTTCCTCATGCTCCTTAATTTCCTCTGTTGCATGTTTTCAAGGGGAGATATAAAAATACTTAAGATTCAGTATGGCATGGGAAGGAGGCCTGCAGTTATATGAGAGAGTTGGTGTGGAGGAGAAGAGGAAATTCAGATAACATGCCAAACCTTGAAAACGCCATTATTTCTGGGCCCTGCTGAGGGTAAGTGTATGTCCTCATATGAGGAAGAGCAGCCCTAAGGCTGCTCTTCTTTATAGCAACTTTCCCATGTTCTGCTCTACAGCTCTAGGTAATTTCCACAGGATCAGTATTCTGGACGCTGTCCTGCCCCAAGAAAAACCCTGGGGGTGGTCACCTTTGCTCTAGGAGGTCACCATGGCCATGAGGGAAAGAGACTTGACAGCACTGAAGAAGTGGGCGCACTTGAAGTGGCCTGTAATTTTGGATGTCTTGCTCTCTGCTCATCATTTGAGACTGGAAGGATTCAGATGCTCAGGACACCTCAAGTTGGCCCCCCCAGAGATGACCTCAACTCTTATAACATCGCTTCTTTTCTAACATGCACACATGGATAGACTTGTTTGGAGAGTATGGTCTGTAGAAAGAAAATGGGCCTTTTTGTGGCTTTTGTAACCCTATCTTGTCTGCCTCTAGCTCCCTCCTCCTTTCAAGTTGCTGTTTTGAAGGCTCAAGAAAGAGAGCCAAAAAAAGTGCAAAAGGGATGTGCACGCAGACATTTTTATCTTCACTTCTAAGGAAGACCTGTCCTTTGTCCCTTTTTCCCAAATAACCAAAATTAATCAGGTAACCTCTTAAGACCATGCCTAAAGCAAAATCAATCTCCAAAGGAAGTAGCAATTGCCGTTGTTCAGACAGGAAGCAGAACGTGAAATCCATATTGGCTTATTAAAAGCACAGGCTTTGCCTTGCTCATCCTTAATGATGACAAGTAGCAATTATTTTTATTACACGCACACGTAGGTAAAATACAGACTGTTTTAAAGGCAGAGGCTTCCTGAGGGCGCTTGTAGTGATTCTCATCACTTCCATGGCAGAGGGCGGGTGAATCCTCTTTCCTGATCAATGTCCTGTCTTAGTGTTTGAATAAAGTGCTCTGATTTATCTGTTTCCCTCTGGATTTTCTTATCTATTCTGGTTCCTTGCAAGGGCTGAATTTGGAGGGGAAATGTATGGAGGTAAGACAAGCAAGTACTGTGGACCCAGCAGATGTACAGCCACAGGTTTTTAAAAATTGGTGAGATAATAGCATTCTATTGGTCCCTAAAAAGAAGGATGCTGCAAGTAGAGGTTTTCTTCTGGGCAAGCTGAAAGGCTCCTAATTACTAGAAATCAAGAGAAGAGTCAGTCAAGCATGAGATAGAAACCTCACAGTGGGGAGAGAGCTCAGTGGGAAATGCCTGGTGAGCAAAGTTCCTCAGCCCTTCATAAACGTAGAAAATTATTATTGTCAAACTTTTGCCTTCTCCCTCTCTTGCTTCTCTGTGGAAATAAAACTAGCTCTGCCTCTCCCCCTCAGTCACTTTGGAGTCCCTGCAGTCACGCAGGGCACCCTCCCTCTGCTTCTGCTGCAGCGCTTTGTGCTGGCACCCAGCAGACCACCCCTCACTAGTGGGATAGGGTTAATGAGCTGGCAGAGGCTGCTTGGTGCCTTTCTGGTTCCTCATGTTATACTTCTCATTTCAAGTTTATCTTTCCTCTTTTTTCTCTTCTCACTCTGCTCCCCCATACGTCCATGATCAACCCAGCTGCATGAGTCAATTGTGTAGTGACCTGCTTTGGGCTGTTTCATAACCTGGAGGGCTTTGGTTAACAGAAAGAATCTGGTGTCAGGTGAAACCGGGATACTTTGTACTCACTCTGTGATAGCTGATTCCTTGGGAACACAAATTGAAGGGGAAAGCGAAGCAAATTAACTCCCTGATAGGATTGGGGAGGACCAGTCAGCTACTGCCTTGACAAATCTGCCTTGTCTTTGGGTTTTTCTGTCCCCATTTGTCACTGTGAAGATTTCCTCTGTTTTGTAGTTTCTCCCCTGTGGTTCAAGCACAGGCTTGGGAACCAGGAACTCTCTGTTTTCCCTAGATCCCTCAGAATTTCGTAGAGGCACTTATTTATTGAGGCCAAACAGAGTTGCGTGATCATCCTGTGTCACTCACACAGGAACTGTCTGGCCTCTTTCATGTGCCTGGCTTGGAGGTCTGTGTTTCTGCCTGTGGTCTTGACTCAAATTGTGATGCTGGATGCTTCTTCCTTTCTTTCGTTATGCAGTACTGTTGGTCATCTAGTAAGACCAATGTCTTATGGAGGTGGAGAGGGGTAGGTAAGGAAAGCCAGAAGGTACCTATGTTGTGTTTAGTTCCTTGGAAGTCTGATCAGAGCTTTTCATGACTGCAGTGTCACCTAAGACCTTTTTCTCTCATCTCCTCCATGCAGGCCTATGTGCAGCTGATGATCTGATCTTCTGCTCGGTTGTTGACAGAAACTGCTACTGCAGTTTCCTATGAGAACGTGTCACACTCTATTTTGGCTGGACAAATAACACCTCACAATTGTGGCTACAGCCGTTGTACTGTTAGGCCTGTAGATCTATAGAACCGGGGTGGACCTGACACCTTTTGTCTGCAGTAGCATTGAGGACAGCCCTGTCTTGCTGAGTTCCTTTGGAGTTTGGCTTTTGGCTTGGACTCTCCCTGTTTGTTGCCTTGCCAGGGGCAGCACCCCAATTCAGGAGAAGGGACAGCCAGTTCAGGCTAGCGGAGGAAGAAAGCAAAATATCCCCTTTGCTTCTTTGGGAAGTTGTGAGAAAGCGAGGAGGGGGAACAAGCAGCCCAGCAAGTCCTCGCTCAATCTTCCCATGACCAGTGACTCAGCCTTAGCTCTCCCTGTGAACTCTGATCACATCTCCAGAACGTGCATGGAAAGCAATACTGAGGCAGGAACGTGTAGGTCTGGGGTCACAGAATTAACAAATGGATGTTTTAGCTACAAACACTACAAGATCCAGTGAAAGTCCCTGAGGCTGGAGTTCAAATCACTTTGCATCTGTACAGTATGAACAGCTCTATCGACAGCACTTAGCTTGTAGGCTGTTTTTTAACTCCTGTGCTCCAGAGGAATGGAATTCCCCTAATCCCCATTTTATAGGTGAGATGAGGAATGGGCAGGTGAAACAGAGTCAGCAACTTAGCAAGAAATACAGCACTTACCCTGGGATCCACAATACGTTCGTGCAGTGCCTGGACACTTGAATATTCTAGATGATAAAATCAAGGTTGTCTTTCACTGATAGGGTGGTGGCCTGTGGGGGTCTGGGCTGGCACTTCTGTGGAAACAGATGTGCTTGATCCTTTTCCAGCAATCCTTGCTATATGCTGTTGCTGCTGTGACTTAGTGTCCACCAAGTTGTGCACAGTCATCTTGTGCACAGTTCATTTTATGCAATTTGTTTGGGATTCTTCCAGCCTTTGAGGTTATTCCAAAGAGGATATCTCTATTACAACCTTTTTCTCTTTTTTGGATATTGTAATTATAAGGCACAGGTATGTTAATGTAGAATAAACCTGTTCTTTACTGCATACAGCCTTCATTGCCCCAGGAGGTCATTGAGTCAATTATTGTAAAAGGATTTCAAAAAGGGCCTGGATAATTTTATGACCATTTGTAATTATGTGTTAAGATAGGGGTAATCAAATCTTATGCTTTGTGGCAGATGATAACCACAGGGACCATGAAATGGCTCATTTTCTCTCTTGTGCACCAGTTGACCGTTAGGGTGGAGTTTTCACCTTCCTCTGGATCACTTTAAATTAATTGCTGCTGAGCACAGGAGACGGAAGGCCCTTAACCTTCTAATCTCATCAGGCAGGTGGAAAGCTGCTAGATTTTGGCCTGCTTCTTTGTGCCTTGTTTCTGGGGAAAGGTTAGGGAAGATGGGTCCAGTAGAAACCAGGAGTGGTGTGGGGTGGTGGGAGCAGTAACCGGGTGCCCTGTGCTTTCTGTGACAGATAAAACTCACACATGAATACTTGGTCACAGGGGCTGCAGAGTGTGAACGGTGGAATAGCATCACAGCCACATGGTGCGTGTTTTCTGGCCACAACGGCACAACCAGAGCAGCTGCCACGTTGCCTTGCCTCTAGGCAGTGTTTGCATAAGCAGCGTCTCCTGGCGAATTGTTGCATTGGATTTTGGATGAGAAAGAACTCTTCTTGTTTATTCCAGGCTTCAGCTGTAGTGCTCATGTTGGCTCATCTTTAAGATGAGCTTTGGACAGGGGAAGCCGGGCCAAGGGGGGTTGGGAAGAGGAGGTAATATGAGGAATTCTTCGTTCTGTAGCTCTGCTGTGCTGGCTCCATCATGATCTATGCCTCTCTGCTCTGTTCATTTCATAGCATGGTGAAAATGGATGAAACATTTCACTGAATAATGAATTGTGGCCTTTGAGGCAGCAGTCCGCGTAGGTCCTTTGAACCATTTGTGACTATGAAGAAAGTGATGTTTTTGCCAGCAGCTGCTCCAGCTTATGCAGTTCCTTGTGCAATTTCCTCATCAGTTTTCTGTATAAAACTGTAATTTCAGCTGTGTCCAGTTTCAGTCACTGTTAGACAAACTGTTTTCCTTCTCCAATCTTTTTAACCTCTTGGCTTGCAGGTAGCCAGAGACCAAAATGCAAGGCATCTCAGATACAGCAGAGGTGAATAAAATAAAGCCAGTCAGAGGTTTTATCTAAACCCTCTACCTTTAGTCCTCGGCATCTGAAAGATACTGTGTGTATGCAGCTACTTTGGGGAATCAGCTGGGGCTGGATGTGGTGGTGGCTTGTACACAGCAACGTTAACCATTATTCTGGGGCAACAAATAAAGTGAAAGAACTCTCTATCAAGTAAAGGAAGATGGAAATCGTATGCCTCCATCTTATCTGAGCTAGAAGACTGCAAATGTTTCTGCAGCCGTAGGTAAGAGTCTCTTCTGTGCCTCCTGCTTCAGTCAGTTACGCTCTGAACTGGTGAATCCAACACTCTGAGATGCTGTTTTGTAGTGTTACACTGTCCATCTCTTACCAATGGGAATCCTAAATACTTGATGGAAAGAAATGAAATCAAATGGAGAAAAACTGCAGGATGGTTGGCAAAGGAGAATAAGAGATGCTGTCAGGAGAGGAACTGAACTGAGAAGGGGAGTAAATGAGGCAGATAGATGCAAGAAGGCTCTTCAAAAGACAGGCTGCACAGAGGAGAGGCTTTCAGAGCAACAGCAATGAAAAGGCTACCACGCAAGGTGGTGCACAGTGAGGAGAGCAGTGGTTAGATAATGCGAGAGCTCTGTCTATTTAGGTTTATGTCTTGACATCCATCAGATCCCTCCCTTCACACCTGATGCTCCTCTCCAGCCCCCCCCCTCCCCCCCCCATCCCTTCACTTTGTGTTGTATCGTGTTGCTTTCCTTCCAATTCCTCAGGCTCCAAGGCTTGGAAGATAACCTGTTGATAACTCTTCCCAGCTGTCATAGGCTAATCCAGAAGAGGATTACATGATCCCATGATGCTTCAAGATGGATTTTTCTGCACCTATAGTAAGAGGCACTTTAGTTTTCCTAGAAAACACAGCGTCTTCCCCTTGTCTCAGCTCAGTCAGCTTGGTGGCTCTGCACCTCTTCAGTCAATGTGCGTATCGTGATGTTCGATGTTCTCCCACAAATTGGGCATAGGAGTCCTCGGGTCACAGGGCTGTATGTTTTAGTGAGCTTGGCTTTCTCATTATCTGCTGTAATTGGGGAAAGCTTTAACTTCATGGGACAGAAACTGTCAAAACTGTTTCTCTAATATGCCCATAACTGCAGGAATTTGTAAATAGAGAGCACCAGAGCAGCAAAGCGCTGATTGGAGCTCACAGCAGAGTTTACCAACAGCCACTAATTGCCAGCTCTGTTTGGATGAATTGTAAATGACCAAGATAATACAAATTAGGAAGACACTCTCTTGGCAGAATTTTAGTAACTTCTGGGAGCAGGGGAAGTCATGTGGCTCCCTCTGTTACTGGGAGCAAAGTCCAATTTGTTGTGGCTTCTGCAATGCTTCCTTAGGCTGGGAGTGAGTCAGTGGAGCCCAACTGGATCATGGGCTGCCCTCCAGGGGTTTGTGGCTAGTTAATGCCATGCAGCCTTGAGGTGTCTATTTTTTCTTTTTTTTTAGACTACCTATTCATTGTGCATTTAAAAAAAAAAACAACAAACCACAAACTTGAAATCTGCCCAATGATTCTCTTGATTCAGAACTTGCAGGGCAATAACTCTTGGTCCAATAACGCACAATTTGTTACAAGGATATGAAAGCAGTTTGAGGCCTCAGGATGCCTTTCATGGCATCCCATTTGGGGAATAAAATCAGAGGAGCAAACTGCCAGAGCAACTACTGGTGGGCTCTGGAATTTGCTCTCTGTTGTGTGTCCTGTGGTAATTGATGTTTCCAGGAATGAACTTGTAAAGAGTTTACTCATCAGAATATTCATGGAAAGCAGACACATCAGGGGCATGAGCACAGCCAAAGCACAATTGGTTTTAAAGCTTTGAAAAATTATTTATTGAAAATGTTTGTAGGTTTTTTTGGGTTTTGTTTTGTTTTTTACTATCCACTCAGCTTTTGGAAAAAAGACTGGATGGGAGTGTGTGTGTGTACATAGGATCACAGTGTTCATAGTGGCTAGTGTGAGCACACTTGTAAGACCTGCAGGGAGTGAGAATTCTGAGACTGGTGGTGTAATTATTTTGAATTTAGTTTGTTCAGACTTAAGACTCGAAAGAAAATGAGGAAAGCCTGAACCTGTGATGGTAGAGGAGGTGCACAGGAAAGGCTTTGACTTTAGCAATGGAGGAGAATGGGTGCCCGAAGTGAGAATCCAGAGGCTCAAACCCTCTGTGTCTCTGCTTCCCCTTACTCTCTAAGTGCTGCGCTTCTGTTAAGCAATCCCCATTCACAATGAAAGCCGGTGTACTTTATTTAATAACTGTGTCGCGGGGCTCCTCTGGGAGCTGGAGTGCCAGAATTGGTTGGCTTTTTAATGGGGCCTGTCAGGGGAACTGGCTACAGATGGGGAAATGAGACACATTCACTCATCTCTGGTTTTAACCTCCCAACACTGGAGTAGAGGGTGGGTTTTGTTAAGTGCACTTTGTGGCTCTTTCTCCTCTCTAGCAGCCGACTACTTAATGCAAAATGCTGCTTCTCAGCTTTAACTCAGCAAGGCAAAGTGGTGTGTTACAAAAGCACTGTGGGAGGGGAGAGAACGGGGAGGAAAGCACGCATGTTTATTTGCTCCCATTACGACACTGCTGCTGTGAACACAGATCGAAGCTTTCCTTCCAAAAGGCCCCTTGGTACAGGTTATTTGCACATAAATGGCCGCAGGTGATTTATTTATTTGGCACAGCTGGGTTCTGCAAAAGAAACTGTGGGCTATACCTGCCAATATGCTAATAGGCCTCCCTGCAGCCTCGGAGGGCATGTGGAATTTACTCTGCTGTGGGAGGCCGGAGAGTCAAAAGACCATGGCTGAAATTTTCAAGGGTCTGGGATAATTTTATAGATGTCCCGTCCTTTTTGCTCACTTGTTTGCTTGTTTTGCTTTGACTGCAGCCCAAACTAGTGCGTAGGGACTTGTGCACAGGGTTACAAGGAAGATTATTAGGGAAGGATTCAGGAAAGAAAGGCTTGCATTGCATAACCAGGCTAGCGTGTTACGCTGTTGTAGGGAAACAAGCGTTTGTGTGTGAGGGAGCATCAGTCACAGACTGCTGTGTGGTTGTTCATTGGGCAGAATTGGCATTTTAAGTCCCTATGATGAATGCTATGTGGCTGTAGAAAAGTGATTCCTTATCATGAGATGTTTTATACCTGTATCAGAATTATCTATATACGTGGCCAAGTCTAAATCTTGATGACTGAGTGTTGTTCCTTGAATACCACCCAAACTGGTTTTGTGTCCTTTGAGGCTGTTAGCGACCACCATTCTGTAGCCAGCCATCATGCTCTGTGTATTTTCATAACTCATTAGAGAGGGAAGCGAGTTTGCCACAAAGACCAGATTCAAAACTTCATAAATACAGGGTAATCCATATTTATGTCTGCTGACTTCCAGGGTGAAAAGGACTTACTGCATAGAGTACCTGGATCCTGGAAGTTGGATACCCAGGAATGTGCAATAGAGTTGTTGGGGGGGGGGGGGGGGGGAGCAGGNGGTGGGGGGGGGGGGGGGGCAGTATGGCCAGGTGGGATTGTAGGGATGGGTTGGTTATATACTTCAGTGGAGTGAACTAAGGATGCTGTGGCGAGGAATTTGTTTTAGAAAGCACCTTGTAAAAATTGGGGTCCTCAGAGCCAACGGTAGAGAAAGCAGTCTGAAAATCTCTCACATCTAACTTCAAAGGTGCCCAAAGACTTTCAAGTGCAAATGTTTAGAAGCTCAAACATCAGCTGAGAGCAGAGAGGATGGCTTGTTTTCCCTCTCCCCTCTTTTCCCTCCCCCCCCCAGGGGAATTATCCACTCTGATAGTTCCATAAAGGTTTTCCACTAGGGAAACCTGTTTCCATTAGACAGTATATTTGCATGAAAGGCCAAAAGGCCCAAACCCTGCAGCACTGGAACCCCAAAGCATTTCTGTCTTTAGACATCTTTCTTCAATGAAAACCTTATTTGTTCCCCACTAGCCTGATCCATTGCGTCTGGGCTGTGACTCCTGTCATATAAAATCTTAAGATGGGGAAGCTCTACCTCTTCCTCCTCCACCACATATTTGAATTGAATTAAAATTTGACATCCACTCAGCAAACAAGAAAGGAGCTGAAGAGAAGATATATTAAATGTATAGGCAGTTGCTGTCAGTGCCCATCTGGTGTAAGGGTGTGCTTATACAAGATTTTGCATAGTGGTGTGGGAGAGTATGGCGTTTAGGGCGTGAACTGAGATTTGAAGACCTGGATTCATACACTCTCAGTTCTCGAATGAGTCCTTTACTCTTTCAGTATTTCAGCTTCCAGTATGCAAAATGAAAATTGTAACATTCCCTTGAATCAGAAGACGTGTTGCAAGCATATACATGCTATTGAGCCTAACATCCTGAGGACTCTGTAAATGTGTAAGTTTCAACCATTAAAATGAGCCAGTGAGGCCCTGGTTGAAGGGTGTGGAAGGTAATTGAGGATGAAGTTCTGTTCTGGATTCACACTCCTCCAAACCTTGCACACAGGAAGTTGAAACAAATCTGCTGGAACCTGACATCCAGTTTCTTCCATCTCTAAAGAAGCAGAAAATATCATCTAGAATGTATACTCGAAGTCAGCACATGTCAATTTTTAACAGGGCTGAGGTTATTTAATCTTTGTCTGTCTGTATTTTTTCAATGCCGTTAGAGGAAATAGGACAATTTCCCAAGTCTTTTTTTGCCCCGCTTTTTTTCTACGACAAAACCCTATCTACTTAGGGTTAGCTCTATTATAAAATTTTCCATTTAACAAATCCAATACTATGAAAATGTCATGTGAAATGCTTCTCTACTATTACTGAACAATAAATCTAAATGTAGAAACTGGAGTTCTCAGTGGAAAAAGGTCTAATTTTTTTCATTCTCTTTTGTTTTATCCCTATTTCTACCCTTGAAAATATATTCTCATGTAAAGTAAAACAGCTTCAACTTTATTGAGATGATGGAACAGCTTTTATTTACACCAGTTTAAAAGTCTTGGATGGAGGACCAAAATGTGAATGCATATAATGTCCAGCTATTTCTTAAGTGACCATACTTTTGAACAATCTCATTCAACAGTTTGTCTGAGGAGAAGAGGGTAGCTGTGATGGTCTCATGAAGAATATGGAGAGGTTTAGAGCACAGGAGAGGAATCAGGATCTCACTGGGCTACATGATTCACAAAAATAGGATAATACTGTCCAAGAAAGCTGGAGTCAAGCCTTCTGCGAAGAGTTCAGAGAGACCCAAATATATCCCATTTCTGTTCATGTAATGACAGCTTATTAATGTTCTTTAACTACATACCCATCAGATACTCTGTGAAACAATCTTCTTATACCAACTATAAGAACAGCGCCTGTGTGTGAATACAGTAGCCTAGTCTAGCACTCAAGAGTAGCATTTGGCTCCGTATTTTCAGAGGCTTCCTAGGTGTACTTGAGTAAGCTGCTAAGGGAGTTGCAGATGTTGTAACATCCCTTTAAAGGCTGCATGTTGTCTCTCACCATTCTTGGCCATTTCTTAGATTGCAAAGCCATTTAGGTCCCTAAGCCAGATCTATTGTTTCCTCTTTTTTTTTTTTTTTTTTTTTTTTTTTTAAAGAGGGTGGGTGCAGGATGGAGGATCACAGGAAGACTGTTTTGCATGCCCTTTACTCCTTCCACCTGCTGAATAGCTAGAAGACTGCTTATTCCTCAGGAGGTGGCTTTGATTTAAATACTACTGCTAATTAAGCAAAGGAGGGATTTGAAACTGCGTCTGTTCTGTCCCAGATTATGGCTTTGAGTACTGCTGTGCTGGAGAGAGGGTTCTCCTTACCTCCTTTACTGAGGAGGAGGGGATGAGGAGGAATGAAGGGATGTGTTAAGACACTAGAAACACACTGCCTGTGTAAGACCTAGCAGATGAGTCAGAGTATGGCTGTGAAGGAAGTTCTGAACATCTGCCAGATTTAAATGGTTATACGTGTGCTTAATTGCAGAAATATAGGTGCCTCAATAATGTATGAGCATAAAGATTACCAACAGAATTACCTTAGGTGCTAAGTGGGTTTGGAGCATAAGCCAGGTGGAGGCTTTATGAGCACCGGTAGCACCTACATGTTCAAGGTCTGTTTAGGAATCTAGCAGGTGGATCTCCAGTAATGATCACTTAGCTCTGCCCTGCCTGCCAGAGATGTCATGAGGATCAGTACGTAATTGCTGGGATGCCAGAGGTTGTGAGTACCTACAAAAATGAGACCAGGTTGGCTCCTCAGGGGTGTGTGCAAAGGTGAGACTGGAACTTCATTTTTATGAAGGAAATCAGAGCAGAAATCCTGTTAGTTTTTTGTAGTAGGCTGTTGCTGGCCTGAATAGTGCATTTGAGTTCACGTGATGAGGAAGGGAACGTTTTCATGGCGTGGCTGGAGGTAACGAAGTAGGATTTTGATGCTGAAGTGTGTTCTGCAGTCCCAGATGAAGAAACAGGGTGCTTCTCTTAGGACACATGTGAGGCAGGGTGAGACTAGAAGCACCGCCGGGAGAAGTGCAACAGGAGAAGTTGTAATATGGCAGCAGCGAAGCTTTGCAAGATTCGCTTAGCCTTTGCATTTCACTCAAGCCTGGAAACCTGTAAAGGTCAAGGCAAATTCTGTACTTCCCCAGAATTACAGGGAAGGCTGAGTTCCTGGTGGCTTGGGGTTTTTACACTTTTTGTTTGCTTCTCTTCCTCCTGTGGTTTGTGCACGTGTTTTTTGCAGGTTATTGGGAATCAACAGGGGAAAAAAAAGTTTTAGTGTTAAGAAAAAATAGCCAGTGCCCCTCACACATGCATGGCTCCCACACATGCTTCCTGCGTTTGACAGCAAAATCAATTAATCATTAGGCATCTCCTTCTGGTATCAGCACAGAAAGGTTTCTACTCTGTAGCAGGCAAAAAGTGTACAGAAAAAGGGAGAAAGTAATAACGTTTTTCCTCTCCTGTTTCCCTTTCCTTTCACATAGCCACATGCTCGCACTTGCAGATGTTGACACAGCAGTCTAGCTAGCCAGAGCTGCCAGTCAGTGCAAACATTGTGGGAAGGCAGTAAATATCACTCTGAGGAATAAATGCCCCACATCAGTCCCACTTGGGAGGAATGTATATTATAGGTCTTTCTCTACCCCCTGCTCTTTGTTCTCTGTTGAGAGAGTGTCCATGGGGCTCCCCTCAGATTTCCTAAGAGACACAAGTGTCCCTTCCTGCAGGGAAGGGGAGCCTGCAGAAAGCTCTCTGAAAATTTGACCAAGAAGTTTTTCCACTGATGGAGAGCGTTAGTCCCCTCTCTGACTTCTGGGATACTTGTCCCAGAAGTTTGCTTCTGATTTAGTGCAGTGCTGAGAATGAGCTGTATTCCCAGGCTGCTGCATGGAAAGACTGGCAAATATGTCATCTCTGCTAGCTGAAATCTTCAAGGTGAGAGAAAGGATCAAACATAAAGCAGGAGGTACTCTACATGAAGGTGACCTGGTGGTCATGGGATTTTCATTTGTTTGCAGAGCAACCCTGTGGATATATGTGTATACTGCTGTACAGAGAGCAATGCTACTGCAGAACAAAACATTACATTCATGGTACTTTGGTCCTACAGATCACTAGCACAGCTCCAGCACAGGTTGATCTTAGCCAAATATGATTTGCCATAGCTGGCCACTGGGTATTTCCTGCTGGATGTGTGCATGGTCTGGCACTTCTTCCTGCTGCAGTGAGGGCCCATTTTCCCTTCTTATAAGGAACACTGGCAAATGGATCCCTCCCTGACAATCCTTAGCAGGCACCAAGCAAACAGATTTCAGGTTTCCCATCTCTTCTTAGAAGAACGCAAAATCACGCAGAGGGACAATGTTGAGATTAAATGAGAAAAACTTAGGTCACAAAGGTGACTTGAGACTTTGCATCTGCAGAGAGAGACCTTTCTTTGATTTGTAGGCAAAACTCAAATTCACAGCAGTTCCACAGTGGTTCTTCCCACTTAATGGACGCCCAACGCTGCCATCACTAGCTCTTCAGCTCAAGTAGTGGGGGCCAGAACACTTCTCCTGTTTGCCCAGCCAGTTATGAGCATGCATTTCTGCATCCTTCCACAGGAAACAACATTGTCCATTGGGATAAAAGGCAAGAGAGAGCACAGCTAGTGTCCCTTTTTCTTCCCGTACCTCAACTCAGTCTCTGTGGCCTTAGTGCTATAACTGAGCCATTAGTTCACTAAAATGTCTAAATAAAAATTCCAGTTAGCCCTCATCCTTGGAAGACTTTTAAAGTTCAAGATCCCAGTTAAAAAAAAAAATAAAAAAATTAAGGAGACATGCTGATATGAGCATTAAAATTCTGTGGCAATAACTGCCGCATGTTTGAATTGGAAATTATTTGCTTTCTCTAATCCTCAAAATAAGCCAAATAAACCCAAACCGCCTCACTGCAAAGGTGACTCTCACTTTTTTTGTCTGTTTGGAGTTGGCTGTGATGATCCTGAATATTTTTCCATGACTGAAAGGAAATAAAATCCAGCCTTCTGTGACTGCAGCTCTGAAAGGGTTTGGTTTGTTCCAGCAGGTGCAGTGGCTTTAGTAGCTCTATAAGGAAAACACTCTGTGGTTGAAAATACAAGAGGGAATTAAGAGAGATGAGGCACAAATCTGCTTCTGACTTGGTGAGGGATATTAGTCAAGTTATGAAAAGTTGGATTTTTTTTTTTCCTTTCAGTTCAAACCTGACTTGCAGGCATGCTGCACAAATACACTCATCGATACAGATTTTCCACTCTGGCCAGAGTCTGCAGCTGAGGATGGTGTTAACAAAGAAGCTACTGGTTGTCTCCTTGGCTTAGGAGTCAATGGTACGCTAACCTCCATGTATAATTTAAAAGCAGCTTGAGGGAATACTAGCCCGTGAGTTCCTTTAAACTCTACCATCTGGCCAGGACCGCAGGGCCCCTGGTGACAAACGAGCTGAGCCAAAGAGTGGTAGCGTTCCAGCTGCACCCTGTCTCACCCCCCGCGCTCCCCTTACCCTGCGGACTGCAGAGGGAATCCACTGACATCGGATTCAACTCTGTACCAGCTGGAAGCATCCCTACAACGAGGGTCTCCTCCATCTGAGGACATTTGGCAACTCCTTGCCCTGCCAGCATGGCCTAATTATTTTCAAGAAGATCTGTAGATAGCGATGAGAATACAGATATTTCAGATTAATTTTTCAAGTCAATGCCACAAGGAAAAATACTGCTTTTTGTTCTTAAAAAAAAATATGGGTTTTGGGTTGTCTGTTTGTTTGTTTGTTTGTTTTTTTTAATATTATTGTCTCCTGATAAATCATCTCCATTTGAATTTCAGGGAAGAATATTTTTATTTTCTGTAAGTCCGAAATGTACATTTTTATAAATCAGTAAAGAAAGCGCTAGATCTCTGTTCTGCTTGGTTCCATGTAAAACTCTGCACTCTGATTTAATACAAGAGTTGTCTGTCACTGACAATGGATGACTCTACCTAACAGAATTGTTGACGCACAAAAGTTATTTCCACCGCATCTACAAGCTTAAAGAATGTGTTTTGCAGATACAATTAATTTGAAACAAATCCTGTGTATCCTGTAGAAAAATTAGGACACAGCAAATCCAGGCAAAAAAGAATGGCAGCTAAGCCTTTTCCCCTGTCAGAATTGCACACAGGGCAGAGTGTTTCAGAAGCAGGCACTGGGCCTATTCCACCCCCAGCATTGCAAAGTCCGTTACAAAATGCAGGAGTTGGATGGAGCCATGTTGACTTGGATGGGTCATTGCACCTCAAATCCCCAATCTAGTGAATAGCTGTTGTAAAGGATAATAGGGAGGCCTTTGGCTATAATGTCCTCTTAGAAAGCACCTAAAATGCATGTGAAGTTGGAGGAGAGTATCCTAGTGCCAGCTGCCCTGTTAATCATCTGGACTGGTGCTGGGAGGAGGAAGGAAGGGCGGTGAGCTCTCCTGCTGCATCGGGACCGAGGTAGGCACCATTCCCTCTGCTGCAATTTGGGCTTCTCTGATGTGCGTTGCTCAATGGGCTTCTCTGATGTACATAGCTTGACACCTGAACCTTGGTGCAGAACAGAAAGAATATATCTGATGGGCTTTCTGTAGTCTGTGCCCTGCAGGAGAGCACACCTGATGCGATTGCCTGGCCTTTAGTAGCATCATGTATGATGAGTATGTTAGTATTACCTCTACAGGAAGGAGGCTAGGCAGGTGCCAGGACCCATTTGTGCTAGGCAGCATGCAGACTACAACACAAAGAAGATGGTCCACCGTCTTGCAGAACTGCAGGGCTGTTCTTCTATTGCACTGGTTTACCTTTATTTTATTTGCCTTCCTCTCTGGGAAGGGACAAAGGTCTGATCTGATCTATGGCTTGGTCTTCATAAAGGTCAGTGAGTTTTCAGGCCTGACCAGTTTGCATGTTAGAAGTGATGCCTGACTGTGTTCGTTACTGGGAGACTGGATACATGAGAGTGTTGGGGCTTAACGTGGGAGGATGCTTGGCAGCAAGTTCAGGCAGCGGCAAGGCGAATAATAGGATTTATTAAATACCTGTTCACAGCCTAATCAACAAACTTGCCAGGCAGCATGCGGTGTCCAAATAGATGCACGGGAGCTTGGGCCCACCAAGGCTGACCTCCAGCACTTGGACAAGCAGGAGAGCATTGTTAGATGTTAGTAAGAATAGGCACCATATTCTCCCTTGAGACCCAGCCATCAGTGTGCCGCACATGCACAGTAGCAGAACATTTGCAGAGTGTCTGTAATGCTTCATGACAACTGAATATCAAAGGTTTCCATACCAATGCACTTACCATTAGGTTTCCTTATTCATGTTCCCACCTATCCTGGCTTCTCCCCAGAGCTGGAGTGGGAGGACACTGTCAATTATTCTATTTGTGCTCTGTCCACAGTCTGAAACTCTGCCCATTATTCTAGGGAAGACAGCTGGTTTTGTTGAAATGAATGGCTGAAAACAAGTTAACAATGCCGACACTTAAATTGACATAATTAGGCTTCAGAGTCAATACCCACAGAGACCTGTGAGAGGAGCTGGTATTTATCATAGCTGTTGTTTCAGTTCTTTTGCAAAGGGATAAGGTAGAGCTGCACTGGGGTATAATAAAAAAAGGATGAAAAAGAAAAAACCCAAAGAAAAACCCCAAACTGGTTTGTAACCATAAGGATTATTACAGCTAAATAAAGAGCTGAAGAGTCCTGTAGTCTCAGCTGGGTGCTGCTAGAAGATGTGCTCCAGTGCATTGTTAGCTGTTTATGCAGTCTCACCTTTCTACTTTCTGAAACATTTTCCACATAATCTCTTGGTTTAATTGTTGTGTGTTTTCGATGTATATCCCAACTGGCTTTGCTTTGTTCCCTCTTGTTCTCTTTTTCAAATCCTGTTGCAGCTCCTTCCCTTTGTTACGCACCCTAGATTGTGATGCAAAATTTTAGGTCCAGGCATGCAGCTCTGTACCTTCTTATGCGAAATCTGCAGCAGTGCCCTTTTGTGCCTTCTGCTGCTCTTGTGATGTTCACAGGTAAGGTGTTATTGTGTTACTCCCTGCACATGTAGTGTTATTGAGTGGTAATTTTGTTTACAATATACTAACTAGAACGATAAAATGAGTTGTTGTAGAGGAAAAGGAAAAATCTTTTTGATAAATACTGTAACCCCTTTCCTGGTTTACCTGGAACCAGCTCTGAGCAGCCTGATACAAGTAGAAATGCTTGAAGGGTTTGGGTTTTTTTTTGTTTCTGTGCAGCAATTGTAGAACAGTGCAGAAGCCCAAGCTCTTTACCTCTGTTTGTGTAATGAAGCCACTGGAGGTAGAAGTTGAGATGCAGACAGAGTTGCTCATGGAAGATGCTGAAATGCTCTTAAAACAGACCTACATAATTAAAGCACTTCACATTTTCCTGGAACGCTGGCTTTGTCCTATTAGTTTCCTGACAAGGAAATCTGTTTAATGTGTTAGATTTATTTTATTTTATTTTTTAGCACTGCTGGAGCCAGGGTGTAGTATATCCAGAAGCAATAGAACTTTTATAGGAATCTGTGTCTTTCAAGCTGGCATTTGCCCTTTGCAAGCAAAAAAGAAATGCTGAAGTCTTTACAATGCCTAGTGAATCCCCAAAGTCAGCCACAGAAGTCTGAAGGCCTATAGTGCAAGGCATGCCATAGATCCATGCTCTCCTCCAGGACCATTGTTTGAAAACAATGAAAAGGACTCAAGTTGCAGAAGTCAGAGAAAACTTCAGTACTCTCCAAAGACAAAAGATACCAAAGGATACTTACGCTGGGAGCTGCCCTGAAGTGAAGAGCCAGGGGGTAAGGTTTGCCTTTGCCCCTTCCTACAGTTCTAGGTTGCTTGGATCCAACCTTGTAGTTGGCTTAGGTTCTTCCAGAAAAACCTATAAAATTTCTTTTATCTCTTTTCCTTACAAAGGAAAAAACTAGAATAAAAAGTTAGTGCGTGAGGAGAAAAGCAGTAAGGTAATGATAAAAATGCAGCATTCAGCTTCCCTAAGGCCGCTCTGGACTGCAGTGGTCACCATTGCCTCAGGCAGCCTGCACAGAGCTGAAGGAGTTTGAAACTTCCTTTCCCGTTACAGAGAAGTGCTTTCCCAGAATGCTGTCTCTGAGCCTAATTCCCGTGGGCCAACTTCTACTTCCAGGCTATTTGCCACGTGCCTAGCAAGTGTGGACTCTGCAAGTCCACTTCTCCGCACTGGCCGCTAATGCCTCTGTGCTCAAAACAAGGACTTTCAGTCCAAAATAGCATTTATTATAGATTAAAGAAATCATCGAGAAAGAGGAAAAAGGAAAAGAGAGCACAGCATGTTTATCTTGAGTTTCTTAACATGAGAAATGATTCCAACCTCTTGCAAATTAGCTAGCAAACCCAATTCATAGAGTAAAGAGGCTGGCTGGCTTTCAAAGAAAGTATTGGAGAAAGAGCCTAGCAAAGAGAAACCATTCATTACTGCATGGTCACAAAGACAAAGAGTATTTTAAGCCTCTGTTCTGCCAGTTGTTTTATGTGGGTAGATCTGTTTCGCTAGTCCAAAATTAAAAAGGAAAAAAAAAAGTTTTTAAAAAAGTGAAGACTCATGGTGGCTAGGCTGGGAGGAGCTGCTCAAATTTGATTCAGACCAAATATGAGCAAAGCCTTGACCTCCAAGATGAGCTATGGTTTTCTCCCCACCACGCTCTACATCTGGGCTTTAGAGACTTATCTGAAGCTAACTTCCAACTTTGTATAAGCTGTCTTATACAAACTTCAGACATAAAGTATCCAGTTTAGGAGGGCTGTCTTTGAGAGCATCTTTAATGGTAACAGTGACAGAGTCATCCTTCTGTCTCTTCGTTCTTGAATCATCTAAAGCGCCTAGACTCTCAGCTGAGGTAAGCCTGAGCGTAAGTGATAGACATCACTTACGCTATTGTCTTGTAGGGAAAAAGCGTGCTCTCAAATTAGCATAAAATGGATGTATGTAGAGCTCTGGTTTACTTGAGGTTATCTGAATATCATGGGTGATTGAACTAGACCTTTTAGGGATGCCTAGTCCACATGGCTCCCTGTACTAATGGCTGCTCAGGGATATTATTGGAGGACCCGCCAAAATACCTAAATAGAGAGTATACACCTGCTAAATGTCTTTGTTTGGCATCTCTATGCAATTGCTAAATGAACTCAAGTGACAGGTCTCCCATTCCATTATCCTGCAGTTGAGACATGAGTTTTTAGCTCTTGGATGAGATGACTGCACAGACAAAAACAGCTGGCTGGGAGTTGAAAATGAGCAAGGGACCAGACAAAAGCTACATCTCAAATCACAAATCTCACAAGGTTCCATTCAAAGTGCAGTATACACTTCCTCTGCCTTTCCTTCTTTAATATGAGTATTATTAGCATGTATACAATCAGTGAAACACATAAAAGAGCTGCTAAGGGGAGAAAAAAAGAAAAGGCAAAACAAGCAGCCCTTCTTCTTCCCCCTCAAATGTACCACAGTTGATTGAGAGGAACAAATGAGGAGAAGAAAAAATGATCCATGACAGATGTTAGTTGCATCATTGCCTTGCTACTGGAAGGTGCTTTGATTTTCCCAGTGAAAGGGTAGGGAAGAACTAGCACAGAAACAGCACCCAATACTTTTCAACTAAAGCGTATTTACATTTTAGATATTGAATGCCTATGAGCCACACTCTGTATGCTACAGACCTAGAGGATAAGCAGGTTTTTGATGCAGAAGTCAAACTACTGGCTAAAAAAAACCCCTCCAAATGTGTATCTAACTATTTTCATCAGGTTGCTTTGAACTTCATGCCATTTTAAGAATGTCAAGTGCTTTTCAGTTTCAAACTCCTCATGTATCTTTGAATGAATTTTTAATTGCTGTGAAAGATGAGTGAATATTATCCTCCCTTCATATTTGAGGAAGACTAGGACTGACGCGACTTGCTGAAAGCGGTGGGAGGTAAGCCTTCTGTTCAGGCTAGTTGGACTCACCTTTTTTGAAATCTTAACTAGAGCACAGGTGAATTTGTTGTAAAGGCTATTTTTTATTGGTTGCCAAGATTATAATTTTGTTGGTCTAATTGACAGCACATAACCTATCACAGAGGCTGTACAAATGGGATCTATGCTATGGATGCTCTCTAAAGAGTGGCCTGGGAAGACTTAGCCTGCCAAAAGCACTAGTATTGGCATTTTGCTCAGTAATATCCTTGGCTTCTTCTACCATTTATGAATGAAAAAAACACTTGTCTGTCATTTAAAAAAAAAAAAAATTAAAAAAAATTAAGAATTGTTAATGGTTAGTGCTCAAGCAGACAGCAGAGGAGACCTCTTAATTCCAGGAAAACCTGGTAGTGGGATGGTACCATATGTTCAGAACATATGGACTGATGAAATAAAATGCTTCTGGAGGGAGGGCACCCAAGGCATTACACCTTGCATGGCAGTATTTGAAACAAAAATGTAAAAAAATCCATGGTGGGGGGTGGGACAGCACTACCTGCTCCACAGACATGTTAATGAGGCAAGTGGAGAGCTAATGGACTACTGATTAAGCACGTTTTAGACATTCAGTTAACTAAAGGAAATATTATTGTGCTGTGGTTACCCAGGAGGTCAGAGATTTCACAGTTTAAAGCCATAAGAAGCATCCCTGAGGGTTATTAAGCCATAACCTTTCAGATCTCCCAGGAATGAGCATTCAGCAATGTACCATTAGTCTGTGAAATCACGTGGTGGTCTTACCCTCCCTTCCTCCAATTTTTGTTACATTCACCTGCTGGGTCTTGTCTTAAATTAGACTGCGAGCTCTTCCTGGCTGTCTTTGTATTTGCATAGAGACTAGCACAATGGGGCCCTGATACTGAATGAGGCTTTTGGATCCTACTATAATACCAATATATGAGTAATGAATAGCTAATAATAATAATAGTGTCTGCTTTGTGTATTGGCTTCTTTTTTTTTTTTTTATTCTTTCCTGCTCTCATTTGTGTGAGTTACCTCACCCTCAGTGGCTTAGGCCCACAATTTCTTTTCTTATTTTGCTTTTGTAAATTGGAGTGCCTCCAGTCTAGCAAGTAGACTTATGCTGACGTGCTGCAGAAGAGAAGAGCACAGGGCCCTTACGGGAAGAAGAGGGCATATGACAGGTAGCATAGGCGTTCGGTCAGGTCAAATAACAATGTTGTACCTTGGGTCTCAAACTCTATCTGAGCTGCCTTTATAGATGTTTCAGTAGCCTCTCTCCTGTGGTTTATTCTGATTCTTGTGACCTTTCCAGCTCTGTTTCTTGCTTCCCAGTTACAAAGGGAAGATGCCAAGGGCAGCTCTACGCGGAAGCCCGTGCTACAAACAAGAAGGCTTCTCTAAGGGAAAATTGCCTCTACTCAGAAGAGATTTCTCTAGAGACATATCACACTTCCCTCAGAGGGAAAAGACTGGCAAAGCACAGAAGGCAGCCTGTGTAAAAGGAAAAACAACTTTCTACCAAAATTGTGTATATCAGAATTAAAACATTAAGAGAAAGAATAGGGTACATTTAGTTACCTGTGAGCTGCCATGGTCTAGCACTGATTACAGCTCTGTTTAAGTGCTTGGTCACTTCTAAAGGCTACCTAATCCAGCACTGTCTTGATTATCTAACCCTTTGAATTTGAAGAAAACAAATTTCTTTAGTGGATGGGGGTTTTTTTGGTGTTGTTTTTTTTTTTCTTAGCCTGTGTAGCTGCACGCACCTTCCCTTTGAGTTATCAATTATTTTTGGATTTCTGTATTGCCTGTTGAGTTTTCTTTCTTTCCCCTTATGCCTGCAAAGGTGACCCATTGTTACTGAGCAGATATGGATAACAGAGTAATGCTTTGCTTGAGGTTGTAATTCCCAGACCAGGTGAAAATGAGGGCACAGTGGAGTCCTTACAGGGAAGCCTTACACTGGAAAGGCCAATTCTATAATAGGCTTTTTGTAGCCCCTTTTGTCCCTCACACCCTAGCCTTACATCGTTTTCAAGTGATTTCCCTGCTGCTGCTTTGGGGCCAAAGAGTACCCCAGCATTCCCTTACTTAACTGTTTGAAGTTGGAGGAGACGGAGCGCTGCTGACAGGTTACTCTGTCCCTCATATACACATGCATCAACTGTAGATCAGAATGTGATCTCAGAGAAACAGTGTGGACCTTATATTTGGAGAGGTGCACCCGTGAGTATGTGCCCTGTTTTAAGGGGGAGATGATGCTTTGGGAAGACTGTAGTTTTCCAGAAGAATCAAAGGCTGCACAGCACATTGCTGTTTCTTGTTTTCAGAGGTGCGCACGCTCCATTGACTGCCTTGGTGTATATTCTGAAGATAGCCATGAGTTAGTCTGCCTGTCTGTCTGAAGGGGATACAGTGTAAGGATGGGTCTTTCCCAGTATAGTTTTTGGCTGGAAGGAGACTCTGAGAGGGGTGTAGAAAAGGAAAGAGATAACCCCCAGGAAAGTCAAACTATCTATTTATTTAGTTATGTGTTTTGAGTTGCGTTTTGCATTAATCGCTGCCACACACAGGAGCCCTGTAATTTATTATTGGTGATAAGTGTGGACAGTAGCTATTATTTTTGCTCCCTGTTCTAAAACGTGGCAAGCAGGGACACTTAGATTTATGGAACATGCATTATTCAAATCTCAGGGCCTGATGGCTCAGCATGAACAATCCCAGCTATTTCCAGAACCTTTCAGTCTTTCCTCCTTTATTCCTCCTTGTTTTTCCCTTACCTTCCTTTTTATTTTCTTGCTGTTTTGTTAGGCTGGATTAAGAGAAAGGGAATTTATTTAGGCCAGGGTAGCTCCAGTGAAACTTGTGGTTCCACATCAGTGACAGGACAGAGGTCACGGGCACTTCACAGGCTTATACAGAGGGGCCTGATTAGTGCCCATTATGCAGAGCCAGAGGAAAAGGGGGGTGTGTTTGGATAGATATCCAACTGTTAGAAAATGCTGATGTGGTAAAGTAAAAGCTGGGTGAATAGTTTCCTGGGTCAGAATCTTCTTTCTTCAGCTTTTAGTGTCTGGCTGCTTCTGGAGCTGTTGTAGGACTGGAGCAAAGGCTGTATGTCTACCTAGGCTAGTGCTCAAGGCACTAAAACTACTTCACCTGTCATCGTCAGGAGAGAACCACCTCTAAATATGCCTGAAATCACTCTCACATCTGCACTCATCATGTTAACAGGTGGATTTCACATTGAGGATCTAGATACCTCCACTCTCTTCTTTGGATGTAAGCTGCAGGGTACAAATTGTGGGGTCTGAGGGGGTTCCCCTGGCAGATGTTCCCTCTAGCTAGTGCATGCATTTTAGCTAGTTTCTCCCTCTGACTGGTTGCACCGCTGCTTAAAGAATAGCAAAGAATGTCTGCAGGAAGGCAAAATGAGTTGGTTTCTAGGAAACTCCTACTTGTGTGCAGTTAGAAGCAAAAGAAAAAAGAAATCTGCTGTGGAGCCATGGGAAAGCTAGTAAATTCTGAGGAGCCTTCAGACCAGGCGATAAAATCCAATGGTGGCAGCAAAACTGGAAATGAAATCTTTATCACTAAGAATAATGTATGGGGGCCTAAACAGGACCACGGCTTAGAAAGGCAAGAATAGTGAAGGAGTCATGCTCAAAGCAGGAGCAAAATTTCAGCAAAATGAAATTGAGTGACTTTAGCAGTGACTTGATACCACATGGGGAAGTCCAAATAACACCTAGTCTACACACACTCTGCTGAAGTGTACCAAACCTCTACATGAGCACATCTGTGCCATCTGGGGCATGGTTGTATTGGAATGCCTTCCTTTTGTGCAGGAATGGAAATGGTCTGTACTAGTATAACCTTCTTTTCTATCAATGTAGGTACATCTGCTCTGGGCTTGTAGGGTAAAACCACTACATTTTCACGCACGTAACCCTTGTCTCAAATTACATGCTGCCTTTTAATAATGCTGTTGGAAAAAAGTTGTCAGAAACCTGCAAAACACAGGAGATGGTGGAGAACTGAAGGAGTAGGCCGAGCTATGGGGGCTCAGAAAACTGGAGTCTGAGAGTTTCTCTGCCCTGCATTAGTTCACATAGGTTTTATCTGCCTTCCTGTCAAATTGTAGAGCAGGGAGCCAGGGGGCCCTAGTTATATTCATGAAAATATAATATATGGATAAGAATATGCTCCCTTACCCAACATGATAGTATTTGCTCAGCCTGTTTGTGTACCTAACGATGAGCCCTGGTATTCTCATTATTCCCATACTAAATCACAGCAGAAGAAAACTTTATTTTTTCTTCTTTCTATTGAGATTGCTAGGATATGCTCCCAGGGCTAAGTATCTTTTAAAGAAATAAGTGAGGCAGAATTGAGGAAAAAAAGATAAATACACAACAGGGTAAATGGCAATTCTGAGTCAAAATGGATTGGGAAAAAATCAATGGGATACCATAAATTCTGTCTCTGTGTGGGGAAAAATGTGGTAAGGTCACAGACAAGCATTCTGCATAGGTTTGTGTGGGCTCTATCAAAATACCAGTTCTGACAGAGCCTTTAGTGAGACAGATTTCAGGTCTTGAAGACATAAGCATGTTAACTGTTTGTCAGCCTCTGAAATACCACAGTGAGGAGGCACTCAAAGCCATGCTTTTGATACTTTAAGAACAAACTGAAATCTGTACTAATTCAGAATTGGACCAAAGTGAGAAGTCCTGATTGCGAGTGCCACTGAACTTTGACATGTCATCTGGAACAGAACTTTGTGGCTTGTGCCTTTCTATAATAGGATTACTCTGAATTATCCAAACTGAAATTGAACACACATAGCAGCAGCACATGGACTGGAGAAACAGTTTATCAGACTCAAGCAAATGTTGTTTGTAGCAGCTAATTTCTTGAATGTACAATAAGGAGTACTGGCTCCCATTTTAGGTACTCTGGATGTTAGTTCTGAAACAGAATATTGTACCTGGTTGGAGTTTTGGTTTGTTGTGGGTTTTTGTTTGTTTGTTTTCTTCTCTAGAAAAAAAAAAAACCAACACTGTTTTGGCTTTTTTTTTTAAGTATAAAAATAAAAATTAGTCACAAATCAAGATGGAAGGTTGGAAAGGCAAGAACAAATAGATGATGGGAAATTAATTTCTAGGAAAATTTCTGAGGAAATTGAGTATGATACTGTCCAGAGCTTTGGTGAGATTGACACATACTTGCAGAACACTTTGATTTCCACAAACTGGCATTTTTATAGATTTTTTCCAAAAGAGGTTTTTCCGACCAGCGTTGCTTATTGTGGCTGAGTCAATATGAGTGACTCGAATAAACCAAGTCTGTTGTCTTCCCAGGGGAATCACTTGAAGAGTGACATGACAAAAAACTTCAAGTAGATTATTAAAAACTGAGATGATAGTTTTAAGACTCTAGAGGGAAAAGTAAGGATATTGAAATCCTTACAATGCTTTGTATATTATTTATAGTGTTATGATAATGCCTAGAGGTGAAATACATTTCCTGTCCCAAATTCGGCATGTTCTGAACAGCAAAGGCTTGAAAGTGTGTTAACGGGCTGCTATCAAGTATCTGCAAAGTATTTGCTCAGTCTGCAAATAAAGGTGAGAACATGAAACTGGGTGGATATAAAAGAGGTGGCAAGGAGAACAGACTAGCCAGAAAACCACAAATTATAAATGGTCTCAAAACTTGGAACCAAGTCTTGCAGATTGTGTTTTTATGAAAAGAGGGGGAGAAAGACAAGACGATGAAGAGCAATCATACACTAAGTGTATATGCCAGTAGCATATGCCAGAGGTTTTTGGCAATAGGTATAAAGAAGAGTTTAGTGGACCTATCAGGAAATGAGAATAATTAGTGCAATGTATAAAGACAATTAAAGTATTATTCATAATGTGGTGGTTCTCTGAAAAGTGTCTGAAAAATGTGTTGTTGGTAGGTTCTCGTTGGCATCTGTGAGGGTTGAATTTGATCCTTCCTGATTCAGGCAGTGGGGTGTGGGGAAAGATCTGCTGTTTCTGGCAGTAGCTGGGATACCTAGTGCTGCCTATGTACTTATGTTGTGAGAGGCACCTTCCTTGAAAGCACAGCCCATATTTTTAGGAATGTATTAGTTAAATCCAGCATCTCGGTCTTTGCTCAGAAATTGAGCTGCTAGATTCCCAAGATCTGTCCCTTTCTCTGCTTGTTTCTGATCCTTACGTGATATAGCTGTTGCGTTTTGCTTGTTTGTTTGTTTTATTCTTCAGCTATGAGTGATGTTGCTAGGGTAAGGTTTCTTTTACTTCTTCCCTACAGCCCTCTCTGTCACCTTAACTTTCAAGACATTGCTAACCTAATCTCAGAGTCCCTGGTTTTGACTGGGTCCTTCAGTAGGCTAGTCCAGTGGAGATGTTAGTACCCACCAAGTTCTGGTAGAGTCCAACAGGCAACATGCCCGGTATTTGGGGCTCTACTCTGGATTCTCCCTCGCTATTAATAGGTATGATTTGTTTCATCTATCGCTGCCTCAGTTTCTCCATTTGTAGAATGAGTATAATGATAAAGCCTAAGCTTACCTAGAGCTGGAGTTGACATAGTGAGAGTCTTAAATATGTGGTACTGGCAGATGTGGAAGGAAGGACATGTTGGATGCTGAAGTAAAGAATGCTTAATATATTAAGTTTCTCTTAGTATCCCTCACGGATTCCTCTAGAATTTTCTTGTTTTCATCCTGAACTGTGATTAGAAGAGTTCCCATCTAGCACACGTAAATTTTTGCAAGCACTGGTGCCAAACATCCACTATCTCAGACAAATGTTATGGACCTTCCCATGCTGACAACTTTTTAGAAGCTGTCAGGTAGAAGGAAGGAGAAGAGCAATCTTATTTAATTATTTATCAATTCCCTCTTTTATTAGGGTGCTTGCTGTTTAGATAATTGTAGCAGGGCTGAAGAATGTCAGTGGGTTTTTCTAGAATGAAGGGGAGAGGATCAGATGCCTCTGTAACCCCCATGACTTGCACATTAGTAATGTCAGTGTATGTAATAAAAGCATCTCAATGGGTAGAGGCATGATTTCTGTATTCCACCCCACTTGGTGCCTCCTTGACTGCGTTTTGCCACTCATCTATTCCATATTGAAGTTCTCCTCAGAAGACCAGTCATCATTTTGGGTTTTGGATATTTTAGTTCCCTTTCAGGGTTCTGATGTTGCTGTTAAAAAGCATGACATTGACATACATTTTTGCAACTGCAAGGAGTTGGGTTGGTTCCATCATTTGATCTTCAAAGTCATAGCATGACTATCATGTCTTATAAAACAAAACAGGACTTAGGAGAAACACACAATAGGGGCTCTACCATATCTGCATGGGTCAAGCGTGGAAAAAATGGCAGATATTGCTCTATAATTCTTACCTAAAGAGTTGCTTGAGGCGCTCCTTGTTCTTCCAAACTACTGAAGTTAGATAAGCTCCTAAGTGTAATTTTGAGACGAGATACAAAAAAACCTACGTAAGGGGGATGCTAACCAACTGCAGCTTATCTTTCTGCTTACTAAAAGCAACACCATAACTGTTCTTCAAATCTTTGTGAGGATTTGGCACTTAGAGTAAAGCCTCTGGCTAGAGCTAAGCTTGAGCAAGGAAGCAGCTGTGCTGCTGGAGACCGTGCTCCCACAATATTGCCACCTTCAATCATTAGCAACTGCCTCTGTGTTTACTTGGGCTCTTTTACTGCACTCGAGGAAAATACTTTCCCTTACGTCTGTTGTCATGGGCAGAACAGTTTCAACTTGGGAAATTTAACTGAATTTTACTTTATTGCCAGCTAACATAGACTTTTAATTACTGGTTTGTGCATGGAGAAACAAAGAAAGGAAACAATTAAACACAGGGGAAAAAACCTTTTCCTCCCCTTCCCCAGGTACAGATTCAGTCCAACACCATCCCTTTCTCCCTCGCCTTGTTTTTGCCCCACCTTACGCCCAGTCCCTGCCAGTCCCTTGCACAAGGTGACAGTTGGCACAGGAGCTTGGGTTGGTGCATGATGGTTTCTTGCTGTGGCTCCTGCTTTCTTGCCTTTTTTTGTTTCCTGGCTCCTTCCTCCTCAGTCCCTTGGTTCTGCGCAGCCATGGTCCCTCAGGGGTATCCCTGCTTTGTTGCTGGTCCCCCCATAGCTGCAGTTGCCTCAGAGGTGTACCTCCTCTTATAAAAATCTCCTTTTGTCTGTCTTCCTGTGTCTCCTCCTGTGTTTCCTCACATGTCCTCTCCAGAGGCCCCCTGCCCCCCATACTGCCACCTTCCCTTACCCTTGCTGGGGCAGTGGAGCCAGGGCCCCCTCCAACTGGCCACAGCATAGTGGCAGCATGGATTGGTACTGACCAGGGACCAGCACGAGGCACCTCTCCCACACAGGGCACTCTGCGCCCCTGCTACCAAAGGCCTGACAGTGGTCCTGTGTGCTCACCAGGGGTAAACTGAGACATGGTCATTAAAAGGAAAGAGGTCTAGCACCACGTACTAAATCATATATAGTTACTAGTCATCACACACTGGTTGTGTTGAGGTGCCAAGTATTTCAAGCATGCTGAGTAACCATGGAGTAACATGGTAGTAAGACCAGTTGTTCTTGGGGTACCCAGCCCCTTGAGCTGGAAGACAGGGAAGGGGAGCAGAATGAAGCCCTCATAATCCAAGAGGAAATGGTCAGCAACCTGCTAGACCACTTAGACATACACAAGTCTATGAGGCTGGATGGGATCCACCCAAGGATACTGAGGGAGCTGGTGGAAGTGCTCACCAAGCCACTTGCCATCACTTATCAGCAGTACTGGCTAACCGGGGAGGTCCCTGTTGCCTGGAGGTTAGCCAATGTGACACTCATCTACAGGAAGGGCCAGGAGGGGGATCCAGGGAACTGCAGGCCTCTCAGCCTGACCTTGGTGCCAGGGAGGGTTATGGAGCAGGTCATCTTGAGTGCCATCACGTGGCATGTACACTACAACCAGGTGATCAGGGCCAGTCAGTATGGGTTTATGAAAGCAGGTCCTGCTTGATTAACCTGATCTCCTTCTATGACAAGGTGGTCCACTCCGTGGACTAGGAAAAGGCTGTATATGTTGTTTACCTGGACTTTAGTATAGCCTTTAACACTGTTTTCCACAGCATTCTGCTGGAGAAACTGTCTGCTCACAGCTTGGACGGGTATACTATTCACTGGGTAAAAACCTGGCTGGATGGTTGGGCCCAAAGAGTTGCAGTGAACAGAGTTAAATCCAGTTGGTGGCCAGTCACAAGTGGTGTTCTGCAGTGCTCAGTATTGGGACAAATTCTCTTTAATATCTTTATCCATGATCTGGATGAGGGGATTAAGCGCACCTTCAGTCAGTTTGTAGACAACACCAAGTTGGGTGGGAATGTTGACCTGCTTGAGGGTCAGAAGGTTCTGTAGAGGTATCTGGACAGGCTGGATTAATGGGTTGGGGCCAGCTCTATGAGGTTCAACAAGGCCCAAGTGCCAGGTCCTGCACTTGGGTCACAACAACCCCATGCAACGCTACGTGGTTGGGGAAGAGTGGCTGGAAAGCTGCCTGGTAGAAAAGGACCGGGGGGTGCTGGTTGATAGCTGGTTGAATATGAGCCAGCAGTGTGCCCAGGTGGCCAAGAAGGCCAATAGCATCCTGGCTTGCATCAGAAATAGTGTGTCCAGCAGGACTAGGGAAGTGATTGTACCCTTGTACTTGGCACTGGTGTTCAGTTTTGGGCGCCTTCAGTTTATCTAGCATCTCAATGTCTTTCTGGTAGAGCCTGTCCAAAGAAGAGCACCAGAGTTGGTGAAGGGTCTAGAGCACAAGTCCTACGAGGAGAGGCTGAGAGAACTGGGGTTGTTTAGTCTGGAGAAAAGGAGGCTGAGGGGAGAATTTATTGCTCTCTACAACTTCCTGAAAGGAGGTTGTAGCCAGGTGGTTGTTGGTCTCTTCTCCCAAGCAACAAGTGCTAGGACAAGAGAAAATGACCTCAAGTTGTGCCAGGGGAGGTTTAGATTAGATATTAGGAAAAATTTCTTCAGTGAAAGGGTTGTCAAGCATTGGAACAGGCTGCCCAGGGAAGTGGTTGAGTCACCATCTCAGATAAGGTATCTAAAAGACGTGTAGATGTGGTGCTTAGGGACATGGTTTAGTGGTGGACTTGGCAGTGCTAGGTAATGATTCAACTTGATGATCTTAAAGGTCTTTTCTAACCTAAATGATTCTATGAGAAGATAAATGTAGCTGCTGTGCTGTTTTGAATGAATGCAGATGTGGTTGGGCTCTAAAAGTCTCAGTGCAGGGTAGCTCCTTCAGCTGTTTTGCTTTGCAGTTTTACCCAGTTTCCTTAATTTTCGCATGTGTCATTATCAAGACCAGTATGGAAAGATGAGGAACTTGCCTTTGCTCTGTAAAATCTAAATTGAAGGCATGTGACACAGGGTTCCTTCAGCTCTCACCCTGAGATTTATTGGAGGGTGTCTGCACACATATGCTTTGCAAATCCATTTAGGAGGGGCTAAAAGAAAAAGGAGGATCAAAAAAGTCAAGAAAGTTGGTGTATTTGACATTGGATGAGGAGATCTCCCCTTGAAGGTATCCCAAGACCAGCCTGAATAACGAGGCCTGTCATGGGTAGACAGATAAAGACCAAGTGCCTGATAATGGCAGCAATAACATTTTATCACTGGTAGAAATATTCCATGAGGGGTTGATAACACAGCCAAGGAACATGTATGACTTATTCACATGATGCCAACATCACCCCTTCAAAATAGTTTCTGTGGACAACACAATACAGACTAGCAAAGTGTTTTGGCCTGATCTGCAGAGCACAAGCTGGGTCTGGGTTCCCTTTGCCGACAACAGAAGGAGCAACCAGCAACATCCCTGGGACTTCTTTCTAGTGTCATCTGGACTTTAAAGTGAGCTGAGAAAAGATGTCCTAGTACTATGTAACTAAGAGCTCACTTTAGAGGTATTTCTGCAATGAGGAATTACTTTACTTGTTTTGCCAGCGTTCTTTAAGAGAGAGGAACCTTTTTTTGACAGTCTGCCCTTTTCACAGTCTGTTTGTGTTTGTCAGCCCAATTTGAGCTTTTAAAAAAAGAATTTTGCACCAGTGTGAGTATCACAGTGGGAACCAGAGGAAGCTGGAGATGCTTGAGTATCTGTCAGGTAAAGGTTGTTTGCATTCCTCACCAAATGGAGTGTGCACAGTTTGGGATCGTTGGGTATCGCTTCTTTCTTTGGGAAAGCCTAGGACTGGGATACCAGAGGGAGCAACACGTCAGCTCTGAGTTCCATCAGGGCAGTTCTTGGGGCCTTTTGACCAGAAGAGCAGCTGGTAGTAGAGGTAAAGATGAAAATGCCCCAGCCAGGCTGTTATTCAGAAAGGGAGCAAGAGGCTTTACAAGACATCCTGCTGATAGCTGGAGCAGCTACCTGAAAGTGTAGAGGGACACCATCCAAAATCTAAATAATCTCTCTCTCTTTGATCACATTATGCATGTGGCCAATATACATTTAAGATTTGCTAGTGCTCTTCTTTCAACTCTATTTTCCCTGTTCTGTACAGCCTATTTATTTTAGCGACTGCTTCTCTGTAATTTAAACCCCTGTGAAACAGCCTGTGTTTGCCCCTCAGAAATCCCTTAATTGTGGAAGCTGCTTTCCTGCAGTAAACTTGGCCCTGGAACACACCAGCATGCACACACTGTCGTGTGCTACAGCTGGCAGATCCAGAGACCCCTTTGAGCTAAACGTGTATAGAGTTTAAATTTCTTCTTTTTTTCTCTTTTACCAGTATGTCTTCTAATACCACTGTGAAAAATGCTTCACCAGTCTGCACTGAGTATTTCACCTAATCCCATCCCATTGCAGCAGTTGGGGTGTGAGCCACTATGTGTTTGACATAAAATACAAATTATCATTTTTCTTCCATCCAAGCCCTCTTCTGTGAGTTGATCTTTATGACCGTTGCAATCCAGCGGTACTGTCGCTGAAGATCAGGTGCTTGCACTAGGAATGTGCAGGGAAAGAATTTCTCTATAACTTCCAGCCGACCATTACAGCTATTGAAATAACCTATGTTTTGATCTCTGGCGTGTTTGCTTCTCTCACCATTCGGGCAGGGCTCAAAGGTGACAGAAAAAGCAGTTTGTCCTTTACTTTAATAGGTTGCACTGCTGTTTTCTGATGCAGAGATCCTTGGCTTAATTTATTGCTGGAATGGATTGCTTCCAAATAAGGATAATCCTCCTCATGCTGTTTCTTCACTTGGTTACCTTCCTGTTCTTTTCACTGGCAACATCAGCCTCTGCAATTCTGGTTTATTCTTGCCAGGAGACTCTTACTCATTTGCTGTGTTTATTGTAGTTATGGTCCTAAACCCGCTATCTTCAGTAGCTTAAAACTTTCCAAGACAATTGCTTCAGGGGCTCGAACTTTTTGCTCGTGTTTTCAACCCAAAAGTGAGTTCCAGAAGAAGAATCTGCTTGGCTGTGTTGGTAGTGAGGATTTTAAAGTCATGCCTTTTTTTCTGGCTAAACACATTGAAAATAATGACTTTGTGCTAGATCAACTCCTGCTTGTGCAACGGAGAGGAAGTGCCAGGAGTTTGCTATCATGAAATGCCTGTGGGAAAGCTGCATACAATGCAAAGGCATCTCTCACAGCTGCTCTTTAATAAAATGAGATGTTTAATCTGGCTTAATGAATGTCCTTGGCCCTTGAGGCTGGACCCTGGCTTTCACTAGGATGCCTGTGTCAGTAAAAGGTAAGGACCACTTCCAAAAGAAATGATTGGGTTTTACCTTCAAAACATCAAGTCCTCTCAGATCTAAAGTGGCTTTGGCACTCTCTACTCCCTTCTGTCCCACTGCTGCACTTCTCTGTACTCACGTGACTGCAGAAAAGAAGATACTGGAGATGAAAGAGGTGGAACTCCTATTTCAGTATGAATGATCGCATAGCTCAGCTCAATCTGATCTCGTTCCTCCTTTCCTGCAAAGACAAAAGGAATAGTATGGGATTGTCTCCGCCCCTCTCCAATTTGTGGGAACTTCACATCCGTTCTTCCTCTCTTTTTTTTTTTTTTGGGTGGGGTGGGTGGTGTAGAGGGAAGGGTGGCAAGGGAGTTGGGAGGGAAGTTAGAGTTCTAGCAACATTCAGATTCAAGCAAACTTGGGGAAGTCAAATATTACTTCTCCATACAACCTCTTTTCAGGTTCACAGGATAACCAGCAATGATTCTCACCAGAAGTCTATAACTCAGTCTTGTAGCGCTGGGAAAGAGCACTGTAACTTAATTTCAACTTAATTTATCAGCAGCAATTCATTTATGCCAGTAATTTTCAACAGGAAGCTCCTCTTCCAAAGAGAGGCTGAAAAGAGAGCGTGAGAATGCATTTATGACAGAGACAACTTGCTGTCTAACCTCAAGAAATGTTTGTATTCAAACATCTCGTGCATGGAGCGTCGTGCTCTAATTGCCCCTCACCTCCCTCTGCAAGGGGCCTGAGATAACGTTGCTTTGTGAACCTTGGAAGAATGAATTTCTCAGCTCCTGCATGATTAACATCTCAGCTGGAAAGTTGCATCAATAGAGCTATTTGGTGCTAGGCTAATTACCGGGTATTGACAAGGGGGTAGATGTTTTCGCACACTCGACCTCTGCTAATGTTCTGCTGGGCAGCAGCTGCAGTAGCGTGACAGTGGGCTTTCCTGCTTTAAAACCAGTGAAGGGTGCTCTGCGTCAGACGTGCACACGGGTTGTTGGAGGACTGATTGAAATTTGAAGTTGTGCTCTTCCTGTCTGGCCTTCTGACAGAATGGTTTTAAAATCTGAGCGTTGCCCTGTCACCAAGGGACAACGCAAGGTTGCAGCAGGTCCTGGATAGGAAAGCACTGAGGAATGGGAAGTCGACTACTCACCTGTAGTGCAAAACAACCTCATTGATACGCAGGAGACTTCAGTCTGTGACTTTCAATGTCTTCCACAGCATCAAACTGATATTTCAAAGAGATTAAGAACTGAAGGGAACATATGATATCCATTTAAAGCCAAGACTTCAGATTTAATGAAGGCTGTATCAGAATGAGATATGATTCAGATATCAAATTACATTTGTTTAGCCCAACACAGCTTAATAAATCACAGCAACATTTAATAAATATTTATCTTCTTTTAATCACCAGTTAGTGCTTTTTCTGGTCTCCCCATTCCCTTAATGGCTCACTCCTGTATTTATTAAATGTGATTTCCATTTCTCAAATAATCAATACATCTTTTTATTTTTTTTATAATTTGGGCAGCTTTACTGAACTTTTGTGAGATTTAATTAAGATTAAGGTTTAATCTTTAATTTCAATATATAAATTACCCCGCATTCGCTATTAAGTCATTATTTGGTAACCTCATTTGGTATGAAATCTTGACTGGAAATGTGGCAAGCTCAACAGTAGTTACAGTACAAATGTTAATGAACTTCAGGGGAATCTTTGGATCGGAGGAGGAACTTGGCTGCAATTACATCTCTTTAGCTGATGTGGGTATGTAATTAATAATGTGAAATGGGCGATAAGGAAGGTAGGTTCTGTGTGGCTGACGAAGCTTTTGTTTGCATGGGTATCTGGTGCAGCAGTAGGAGTCAGGGTGAGGTCAGTTGGAAAACAGCAGCCTGTGGAAGTGATAACACTTGTAAATGATGACTCAGCCGCCAGCACAATGTGCGGCACGTGGGGATGCTGTGAGTAGGTTTGAGTCTTCCAGGGTATTTCCTATGCCACATGCCCATCCCTGCTAGAGCCATGCCAGACCCACAGATGCAGCTGTGGCCAGTAATTGGAGGGGAGACCCCAAGGCTGGCCCAGGTGCTCCCAGTGGGAATGACTCTTCAGCTCTTGACTAAGAGCTTGACTGCCCCCTAAATCTACTCAAAGCTGACGCTGTGCTGCTGTTCTACACTGTCTTCTCCATCATGATCTGCTCCCTAACTTAAAATAATAATCTGTAAAGTGCTGGAGGTGGTTGTCAAAGTCTAATTTATGTTTCAGAGTACATCCATTCTGTGGCCCTCTGCTTGTCTCAGGCACACCATGGGTCTCATCTGCCTGCTTGCCTGGCTGTCCTTGCTGTGAAAAAAAGGGTGAACTAACAAAAAAATCAGACAGAGGAAAGCAAAATGGTATGTCTGTATCTTGTCACTACTTGGGCATGCACCTGGATCTTGGGGAATACTCTCAGGTTCCACAGTGCAGGTACAGCTTCCATCCTCAAAGAGACTCTAGCAGGGAGTCCAAGTCAGACGTGTTTGAGTCAGGCCAGGAGTCATTGTTTCACGACTTTGGCATTGTTGGTTCTCTTGATATAGGTCAGAAGTTAAATGACTTTTTACTTTTTTTTTTTTTCTTTTTCCACTGGCAGGTTTGCATTAAGTCCCCTACAGGGTGTCTTAGCATGCGCAGAAAACATTTGATTTACTTATAGAGCCAAGCATATAATCACTATAAATGCCATAAGGATGCTTGTAATATTTATAAAGTTAATGCACCAGTCTTTGAATATTCCATGCTTCCATAACATCTGTCACGTATCAATATAATACTCTCTGAATTTTGTATGACTCCAGAACATCACATCTGCCACGGCCCTGTCTAGCAACCTGCTGCCTGGAATGGTCGAAGTGCCCCTTTTCCCGGTTTGCATCTAATATAACTCCCCCCTGGGTGGATAAAGACCTTCCTGACTCCAACAGGGGTGTCACTTTTGCACAAAATGTTGTCGACTGATTCAGAGTTTTCACTTGACTGCTGGACAAACGTTTAATCCTTGTAAAATTACCTAGCCCTTAAATGCTACTCAACTAGGTTTTAACTGGGCTTTGACTGTTTCAGCCTTTGCTTGACATGTTGTCTTGATGTTCCCTTCTCTAGCTGTATGAATGTTGCAAGGTAAAATACATACTCAGGCACTTCATACTGCTTTTTATGGACTTTGGCAGCACAGCCATTTTATATCTCATTTGGGAAACACCCACTGCTTTTAATTAGTGATGGGCTATCTCCTCTCTCTGGTTCTATCAGTGTGACTACTGCAGCATAATTCTCTACTTAAGCTTACTTTGATTGTTGCTCCCTTTTTGGCGCCATTTTCCTTCCACTAATGTCTAGGCACAAGCACTATTGGAAGTGGAGGAGATTATCTGAGAAACTTTGCTTTAGGTTTTTTTGTGTGTCAGGTGGCCACAGCCCCTGTTGGCATTGTACAGAGACATCCTTCAGGTTGGAAACAGGGGTTGAGAAAAGTAGACTAGGGTACAGGGAAGAATCCTTGGTGTTGCTACATGAGCTGTTTTTGACAAACAGCATCCCAAACTACCTACTCTGTTGGCTATTCTATCAGAAGGCAACAGTGCACCTATTACATGAGAAAGGAGCAAGATTTATTTCCTCTAACTCCTCTCAGTTCTCCAGTTTGCTACCTGTCAAAGGTTTTGAAAACATCTGTGATAAAATTGTTTGGAGTAGCAAGGAGCTAGACTTAATCCAGAGGTCCTTTAAAGACCAAAACTCGTTTAGACCAAGACATTGCTTTCTTGTGTAGACAGCAACACTACAATCAGTAGGAAAAAAAAAAAAAAAAACCAAACACGTATGGCTGCATCAGATTCAACAGATTAGATGGATTAATCCAAGACACAGGGTAGGGTTCATGTTGAATATTCCAGATGATTTCTTTTCAGTCTGCTCACTACTGCCTCCTGCCTTCTCTCTGCCTTGAGGCTCCTCAGTGGTGACTTGCAGGGCGTTAGAAAGGCCATTGAGTTGTCTTGCAAATGGCAAACTTGAGTCCCAATGTGTGATAGTGTCTGGCTGTGATCAGCCTGTTGAACCATTTGTGACTTTTGCGTTGTGAAGCCCTGCAGTGTGAAGAATGATGTGTTGGGGCGTGTTTGCTGGGTAGCAGGCTGAACATTTGGAAGTATCAAACCTACGATACCCACATTAAAGTCCTTTATTAATGCCATCTACCTTCTTTGTTTGAAAGAGACACTCTGGCAATCTTACTGGCCTGCTCTAACAATAGTGCAAGTACAGGATATGAATAAGGTATGTCATCACTCTTGCCTCATTGCTGACACCAAGATGCTATTTGGCTTTGGGTGGGTCTGTTGTGACCTAGTAGCAAGAGCTCTGAGTTAGTTTCTGTGTATTCTTGCCTTAGTTTACTTCTCTGTACCACAGAAGTTGTGAGTCCCTGCAGTCTTGGGGAGGCTACAAGAACAATAAATTACAGCAAGGATGAATGCTTCTTTCACTAACATGTCTCTAAATTATTAGTACTCATCACTTTCAAAATAGGGGGCCAGGAGGTTAACATCTGTCCTCTGTCACCAGAATGCACTATGTGGTCTTAGGGAGTTTTGCTGTAAGTTCTGTAGACCAAACAGTTCAGAGAAAATCCAAAAGTTTAAAGAGGAGGAGATGGCTGCCTAAGTGGGGGAAAACCAGTAAAAGCAATTAAGGTGCAGAAAGAGTAGTTCATCAACAGCAAAGCAAGTGAAGTCCTGGCTGGCCAGCCAGCTGCCTGCATCGATCACTGCTCAGCACCTGCAGACAGACATTTTGTTGTGCATATCCTGTAGCTATCCAGCGCTAAAGTGAGGATGCTTGGGAAGGAGGAGAGACAGAGAAGAGCAGACACTTGAAGGGAATTTTGGGTAGGCACAGGAAAAAAAATCGCACCTTCTGGCAAAGGTGAAAAATGAGGTGGGAGCACCAGGGACTGGGCATGGGGAAGAGCCTTCCTCCCCATTAGATCACTCGGAGAGGAAAGGAGGCAAGCAGTGGTACTGCAGGAGCGTCCTTCCCTTTCCCACCCCTATGCTGGGCTGAGGATGGATAGCCTTGCCTTCTACATGGATGATTGCTGCTATGCTATGCCACGTGAGTTGGGTGGCTGCCAACCTCTTCTAATTTACATGTAATGTATGGCAAAGCCATAATGTCGTTTCATTGCATAGATCTTGCCAGAGACCACATTCAACAGCCCACTATGCAGTTTCTGGCTCTGACTCCACAACATTAGTTGCACCATCAGACATTTTGGCATTGAGTTTCCAAAATTGAGTCCAGATGCCAATTACTTCAATGAAGCTTCAGATTCTAAAAAGGACTCCTCACACACATCCCTTGCCCCTGGCTACTGTTTTCCCTGGGAGGAGGCAGGGACAGTTTTGACAGACACTTATTTTTTTGCAATGAAGTGTGCAAGAACATCTGGGGAAAGAGAGGGACTTTGCAGTTGCCTGTAGTTAAGAAGAAAAAGGCATCTTGGCACAACTGACTTGGATGCCTTTGGCTGACAGATACCGTGTGAGTTGTGCCTTGTGAAGGCAGAACAGCTTGGCGCCTTCAAAGTACATCAGATCCAGAGATATGACTTTCCTGGATGCATTGCTATTGTTCTCCTTCCTTCTTGTTATTAATGTTACAGCCTCAGCAGGAAAGCTGGATGTGAGATAGGGCCACAGGTAGGAAAGATTTGAGTTGGGCATGCTGGTTATCTAAAAGAAGGGTTCACAGCCAAGCCTGTGACTGCCTGGAAGGAACTTGGTGTGGACTAGCCAGGATTTTGTGGTGCTAAGGCTCTACCAGAGGTAAAGCCCTCCACACGCTGCTCGCAAGGGCTTACAAATAGTTTTTTGCTGTATTTTGTGCCACCTTCAGTTCCCACAACTATGGGTCTCACCCCCTTAAGCTGAACAGAAAATTGCTCAGCTTGGAGGAGGTAGCTCAGCCTGTGTGCTCTTCCCTAGGTTCAATCACTAGAATGCAACATATCCCCCCAACATTAGAGAAAACTCACCCCAGCCGTCATGGTCCTCAAATCTGTGAGGATTGCCAGATAGTAACAGATCCATGCTTTCCAGGCACAATTACCATGTCAACTACAAAGGGATGCACTCTTGTCTCCGTTGCAAACTCTGGGACAGGGAAATCCCTTTTTGTTCGGCTCTTTCAAGTTGTTTAGTGTGGCACCTGGCACAAGAGGACCCTGGCCCATAATCACAGAGCCCAAGTGCTACTGCAATCCATCTGTTGAGATGATGACAGCGATGTGTAAAACAAAAGAACCCCAACTGAAGTCGGTGGAGTAGTTTCTGCTCTGATGAGATGGAGCCCAAGGTGAGAACAGGGATCAAAGTTACGCCGTGACTGCAGACCCATTCACTTCCTCTGCTTGTGCCTCAGTTTCTCCATCTGTGAACTTGTTGGTGGCGTACTTTCATTATGTTACATTGTGCATTTGAGATTGCTGTATTGTCTGCAAAGGTGGTTGTAATCCCCAGATGTTGTGGGAGTGGAAAGGATTATCATCATTATTTTTGACAGGCAGCTATAATTTATCTTTGCTTACCAGACCCCTGTGGTAGTTTTACTGTGAAATGAGTAAAGGTTGTTTCAGTGTGGGAATCATGTGAGCTTATTTGTTGTTGAGCTTGGTAATAAATTGGCCTCAGACAGTGTTGCCTGAGCTGCGCGAACAGGGAAAATTTTATGATTGTTAATTTAATTTGTGTTTTCTATTTCCCACTATTTGTATTCTCTCAAAGTCTGAAAACACTTCTTCACCGTTTGATCTGGACTTTTCCCATTTGATGAATGCTGATTATTTCCTTTTCTCCTTTCCTGACTTTTTTTTTTTTTTGTATAAAGTACAAAACGATGGCTTAATTAAGTCAGTCTGTCTCTTGAAAGTAAAGCTTTTTTTAGTTATTTTAAGCTCCCTCCACTGGAGGTTTCTGCAACAGCATTGGAGAATGAAGCAACCTGGGATAAATACAATTTGACTTGGTTTTATGCTGTGCATTCCTATAAGAAGTATGCGTAAGGGAGGCGGTGTTTGTTTGTTGTTAAGTCCAGCATTTTCTGTGAGGGGATCTTAAAGCATTTGTCATACACTAAGGGCTTAACCCTTATCGCAGACCTCTGGGAAGCAAGTGGAGTGCTTTCAGAGCAAAATACATGGATCCAGTTAATAAGCAACCTTAAATGATGTTCTAAGGAATAGGATGGGAGGAGGAGGAGGGATGCAGGATCATGGTGAGAGCTGCAGAGGAGAAGGTTCTCGCACCATTTTGAATGGACAGCAAATGTAGTAGCAGAAGGGAAGATGATGTTGTGCAAACAGAGCAAGCTAGGAAAGGAATCAAATGAAAGGCTCACAGGATTGACTGCAATAAGTTTACAGAGTGAGAACTCCACAAGTGTACTTCCCACAACCCTTCCTCATAAGTGTCACCACACATTCTTCTATCCCTTGCCTTCTGCTCAGAATGATTTTCTAAATCCTGTTGCACACTCACCACAATCAAATCACCCAGAAACCTGCTGCTTGCAGCATTGCCTGCAGTAACATCACTGCACGCTACCCAGGCCCTCCTCACCTCTGCAGGATGCCTGGGGGACTCCCCCTTATCAGGAGGCCCCGTGCACATGTTTACTTTGCAAAGGTGTGGGTGACAGTGCAGGGAAAAAGCTGTTTGGCATGGTGTTTTTTCTTCATTTTTGCATACGGCTTTTTAATAGCTGTGTAATAAACCAGTATTGATGAAAGAGGTCATTTACCATCAACTTATTTGGTTTTCTGCAATGAGCTGATGTTTAATTAATGTGCAATAACTTCTGCAACCAAATGTATCCCTTTAGATTTACTATAGGGGACAGTTTGAACATCAACTTAAATGGCCAATGACTGCAAATGTATTTATTAAGGTTTAAACATGTGTAAATGAGTTTGTGTCTATTTGCAGAGCTGTTAAACTACAGTAAATATGTTCTTTGTCAATTGGTGGTTAATTAACATCCATTAGTTCTCCATTAAGAGCACAGTTTGGTGTCTGAATTTCCTTGCTTAGTACTAACTTTGAATTAGGGCTGTATTTCTTCCTCTTTCTACACAACAGAGTTTTCAAAATCTGCTTTCTTGGTAGCATTGGAGCGCTAGGAGCAAGAAGATGTGCCAGTTCTTGGAATTCACCTTGCAAGGCAGGGGATTTGCAAAGGGACAAGTGGAATTTTATTGCTCAGCCTTACAGCTCCTATTTATGAACTCAGCGGCTTCCTTCCTCGCACATCTCTGCCTCCCAGACTTCTGTAGCCAGCACAAGTTGTGGAGTCGGCTCAGGTGTTTAATGCCTTCGTATCTCTGTGAGGCTTTTGGGATGCATTAATGTAAAGGCTGCTAACACCTGCATGGAGGATGCACACTGGGCAGATCATGGAGGTCCTGTTTTACCCCAGAGGAAGTTTTTAAGGTTGACATTTCTGAGTGAAGGCTTTTGGGGGTGAGGGTGTTAGGTATAGGGAGTATCCCCTCAGTTGGCCGCTATGTCAGCAAACAACCACAAGGTGACACTGTCCCAGTACATTATTTATATTTTGACAGAGGAACGTATATTAATACATTTCGCATAAAAGATGGTTCTATGCATCTGCTCCTTGTTTCTTAACTGAGAATTGAAGGCCTGAGCCTGACATGGTGCACTTGTTAAATCTAGAAATTAAGGAGATTTTCAACTTACCTTCAATACATGTAAGCACTGCCTTTTTACAGACCCTTAAACAGTAACAATCCTCCCCTACTTACAAAGTTGTCTGAGAACTTTGTCCTACAACTGAAAAATGCCAGGCTAGCCTGCATTACTGTCCCAAGTCATCAGAGAAGTTATGTCTTTCTCTTCTGTTCCTTTGCAGCTCATCAGCATTTGAGATGGTAGAGTATGTTGCTTACAGGTAAAGTTGGGGAGAGTCCTGTTTCTTTCTTCAGTTCTGCAAATACGCAAGTAGGGAAATACTGACCTGAGAGGCCAAGTATGAGCTAGACTTTTACCTAGAAAGCTCCTGTATCCTTATGTGCTAGGTAAAAGAGTTTGTTTGTTTGTTTGAATAGAAAAATGCTTTAATTGTTTGCTAGAATCATTTTTGGATGGTAACACCGAGTGAGGTTAAGCTGTGCTATGTGTGTAGCTCGGGTGTTGAGTTAATAATCACTGGTGTAGATCTGACATGTAAATAGCTAATAGGATAAGCATCTGGGAATAAGGGACTGTAATGTATGTCAGGTTTTACAGTCAGACACAGTATCAGAAGCATCTGGGGGGAAAAAAAATAATCTGTAAAATACACTAAAATACAGGTAAAAGGCATGTTTGTAAGAGTAGAGTTTGGACCTGATTTTCCCCAGGGTGATGTCTGGTCACATCTGACCATCTTGTTCTACCAGGTCAGGTATAAAGAGTTAACTGGGTTGTAGTGTGATCATGACTAATAGGCTGAACCTGATACTATTCAGTTGCCTCATGCTCTGTTCCTGCAAACATCTACTTTGGTTTTAGTAACATTAGCTAAATTGGTAGCAACGTTAACTGCTTCCCCTTGATTTCTCCCTCATGAACCTGCTGTCTCCCTGTGGTTTGTTGCTCTGAAATTATTAAAGGAACAGTCAGAGAAAACAACAAAAGTTTAATCAGCTCAGTCTTGTTCAATTAGTCAACAAAGTCCCCCTTTCAGTATCCTAGTAGTTGGGACCACTGAGAGAAATTGCCCCAGTGTGTGTGTGTGGGGACTGCAAGTGAAGTGTTGAAACACTCAGGCTAGTTTTGGAAATGGGCTTTCCTAGAAAAGCACCCGCTTGTTCTGGCTCCCTCTGGTCCTGCGCACATTTCCCACCTCACTGGAGAGGAAGCTCTTCGTGGTACCTGACCTGGTAGTGGAGTCCTGTGCCATTACCAGTATTAAAACTATGCAACCTACAGAGGAAGGGCGCCTATCAGTAAGCATCTGGGTATGTAACCCATCACAAGCTTTTGTCAAGTTACATTAGCACCTTTGGCTTGAGGTGAGACATCTGTAAAGCAATCATGACTTGTCCTCCTCTTCCCCGCCAATTCTAGACAAGGCAGGTCCTTGCAAGAACAAATCTGTAAGCCACAAACAAGTGGACATGATGACCATATTAGTTGCGGGCATAAACCCAGGGTGGCGGCAGCAGCAGAAATTTGCTCCCTCAGCTTCTTGGACACAGGCTTGACCTGAAAAAACTTATTCCAAAAGAGCAGTAATCCAAAAAGTCAGGTCTACTGTAGGATGCTTTACTGACTCATAGGAGGAGAGCTGGGCTGGCTTTTAAAGCATGAAATTGTCCATTGTGGCTGTTGGGTTTTATCTTTACTTCCTCCCTAAATTGTCCGGCCCTCCTTGCTGCAGTCAGTGCTTCCTGTCACGAGCTCAGGAGAGGCAGTAAGGAATAGTTTGATGATGTTTTTCTGCAGAACAGTAGGCCCAGCCTTAGGGGAGGATGGGGACAGGCAGTGCCTAACTAATAGAGTTATCAAGTTCAGTGGGGAAACCTGAACTACAGCTCTCAGGAGGCATTCCCTTCCCAGAGGCAGATGCAGTGTATTGTTGAGAGACTCAAAACAAAATGCACTAAATTCAGAATGGCAAAACGTTTTGGTTCCATTGAGAACACTGCAATTTCCTGAGCAACATTGGCTTTCTTCTTTTTTTTTTTAAGCACTCTTCATTTTGGAAATTTTGTAAAAAATATTTCAACTCTCAACACTAATTTAGAATGAAAACTGGTGATGAAGTTGTTGGAATTTTCCACAAGCAAAAAATTCTGATTTGTTTTTTTCCTGAGCTCATCTTTAAAAATTGAGGTAGCTGCACTTGTTTCTGTGAAGTGCTTTGATATCCATGGATGAAAAGAACTATAGAAGTGCTAATTATTGTCATACTGGTTTTAATTATTCTGTCATACTGACGGAGCGACTGCCAGTTTTCAGCCAGCAATGTTTTTTTACAAGATGTTGTCCAGTCTACAGTTTTTGTAGAAACAGTAAGATCCTTCTTTTAATTGTTTTAAAAGAAAGAAAAAAAGAAAATCCTCTCCGCGCTCAGCAGCTGCTACAATTCTCTCATGGAAGTTCAAATCTGCCTGCATTTGTACAGGATGTTAGTATCAGGACGGTAATGAAGACAGGAGATTGAAAGCTTCAATTGCTACATACTAGGGAGAAAACAGTGGGAATTGCTAGCAAGGGTGAGATGCTCTGAAATTTGCTGTATACAATAATTTAAAATGGAAAATGCGGTTTTCAAAAATTTGGCAAAGGTGTGATTTTCATCTCTTTTATTATTGCTGTTCTTGTTATTTATTTGCAGTACGTTTTATTCTTTCTCTTGGAAGGTCTAAATGAAGTACCGTATTTCCAGTCAGCTCAAACCAACTCAGCTGAACTGTTTTAATTCAAACAGTTCAGGGATAAACTTTGTTTACCCGGCAGTATCGCTATCTCTCACGGGAGCTGTAGTTTACAGGGCTCGGCGCTCTCCTCTCTTTTCAGCCATTCAGCCTGGCTGTGCTACAACCCCCTTAGGGCATCACTGCCTTATCCAAGGCCAGTGCCATGTCAGTGGAGTCCCACTGCTGCACTAGAGGTATGTGTTTATCCCTACAAAACTACCCAGCAAAAATCTGGGTGGTTTGCCTAAGGTACTCCAGCAAAGACGGAGTACCTGGCGAGACACAGCCAGAGCAGCGTTAAGTACTGACTGGAGCTTAACGCATATCCTAAGGGAAGATTTAGGACTAGGGAAACAATGCGCACAAGCTTACCTAGGGTGGAATTAGCAGTGCCGTGATTTCACTGAAGGAAAGGAAACATACAGGACCAGGAGAGGCCAACTGTTAGTGACCTCAGCTATAGACCCAGTATGAACCAGGACATCTGTGGAAATCGGCTATAGTTATTCATATTACACAGCTATCCCCCATGGGACAAGAAGCTGCCACGCAGAAGGGACATCAGTGGATGTGAGTGGGTAACTCAGCTCCGGAGGTGTTGCAATTTGGTGCAGGCACCTTCTGTCTGTGCACTTTCTGGGAATAAGATGGAGCTGTGCAGAATTCTTCATAATTGCATTATGCCCTCTAGAGAAAAAGCACTTGCAGAAGATGCAACTGGCATTGGCAGGTCACTCCCTCACTGTCATGGCTTTGTGTCCTCCTGTATCAGCAAACAGTTATCTAGGGCAAGCAGTGACTCTTCAAGACTGACACTGGGCAGTTGGTCTCCTTAAAAAGATGACAGTGATACTCCTTTTGGAGAAGAGACTTTTTCCCCGGTCTGGCAAATGATCTGTCAGATTGTTAAAACACAGAGGTGACTTGCTTTTTTCCCCACTTGCACTCTTTGCTAGCTTTCTGTTTATTTCCAGTGAAGTAGTCTAGTTCCTCAATGCCAACATGATGTGGCAAATGGAAACCTAAGCAAAGTCTTAAACATCCAAGTCCTTCCACATATGTATTCTTCATTTGGGAGGGGGGGAAAAAAAAAAAAGGTTACGTATGTAAAAGCTTTTCATGCAGTAAGCAGCAATATTGTATTGGTTTTTATTAATACGAAGCGGAAGATTTGCCCTATCACTGCAGTTACTACTCAGTTGTTGCCTAAGGATTAGGAGGCTTTTAAACAGATAATATACAGTTATTTCTCCTGTCCTGGAGAGAGCCTGGTGGTTCTCCTTGTGAGTCGGCTGTAAAGCAGAGGAAGCACACACAGTGAAAGTGTCACCAGAGCCTCGAGAGCCTCTTTTAGACTCTGGGACAGTGATTTGGTGCCTGACAACTAGACCTGTGGCCTGGTGACGTCCAGGTGACTGTCCTGCCTGAGCAAGGAAATAGGCAGAAGCAAGAATGTAACTTCTTGCTCAGCAAGTTGCACAGAGAAACAATGCAAAGGAAGTGAAGAATATATGGGGATCGGTCTGTACCCTGAAAGGGGCAACGGGTATATTTAAAGTGTTATTGTTCAGCAGAGGTGAGAAATTTTCCTTTGGAATCCACGTTGAAAGCTATATTTTGAGTCTGGTAAAGGCAGCTTGCAGATTTGGGGAAATCCTACCAAATGCTTTCATTTAGGAAAGAAAAAACAGACTGGATTCACCAAGGTACTGGAACAGATAGTGTTTTCTTTCCTACTGTATGGTCAGAAGTTAGGAACCAAAGCAAGACAATTTCTGGATGTGCCTCGATTTGTCTGTGTGAATTGACACGCAGCAGTTGAAAACCTGCCAGCCTGCCGGCAGGCCTCCACTTTCCTGCGTCCAGGATCAGGTCCACGCTATCAACTTTTGTTACTCTAACCGTGGGCACGGAGAAACGTGATGCTGAATGTGACTCTACAGGAGCCAAACTGCAGGTGCAGCTCTCTGGCCTTGCAGTCTTTTTGCCAAGACCGTTTACTGGAGGAATGAAGAGATAGAAAGTACGTTATAGCCACATCAGCAGTATGTCAACTTCAGGTGGGTTTGCCAACATAGCTAAACCTTTAGATCTTTCTCTTGGGAGCTTTAAGGTGAAGCTGTCTTTGGGGGGCATGTATTACCAGCCTAATGAAAACAAGGCAGTGCGGTTTTAACGTATGTTAAGTGTAATGGCAAGAAGTAGCCTAAGGTTTAACCGATTTTTAATACATCATGGAAGCATACTGCCTTATTTGTGCTAAGCTGTTAATACACTTTAGCTAGTTAAGTACATGTTCTTTGCACTTCCTAAATCCCGCTATGGACAGGGCCAGTAAGAGTAATTTTCTTAAAAGAAATCTATACCAAGTTAAAATCCTAAATGCGGTTCTTGATTAGAGGTTTCCTTTCTTTTGAAGAATCTAAGTCTTACTGAGGGCTTCCTCTATTTCCTTCTGAGGAGGTTGGATGAGGGAATAATAAGAATTTTTTTTACATCGGGTTTTCTTTATTTCTCATTGCTTATATTCCAAGTATTGTTAAGAAATAATCAGAAAGCATTACTTGTTTTTCTGACTGGCCTAAGAAAAAAGGAGAGAATCTACAAATAATACTAAATGTTTTGGGTTTTTTTCTGAAACACTTCCTAGTCTTAAACTTTTATTTCCCTTTACCTTAATTTTCCGAAGTTTTCTATTCCGACTCAGTATCAATGTGACTTAGTTGCTGTGGTTGCCAGATGAATCATCAAAACAGCTTTGCATCTTTCAGGGGATGCTACTGTTTGGCATTCTCTTCCATGCTGGCAAAATAGTCAGGGGAGATGAGAACTATAACCTGCTGGGGAAAGTTGTCCTGAACTGCTGGATTCAGGGAATCAGATAAAGTGGAGCAGCTTGCACATCCTTTTGGGTTTGCCATTACAACTTCATTAGCTCCACAACCATATTCCAGTCACAAAATATATCTCTCTATATACCCAACCCCATACAGCTATCGAAACACGTGGCAGCTTTATGGAAAGATACTACAGGAACTAGAAACAAGGGACTCTCGCTTCACTTTATAAAAGCTCTTGAATGTGGAGCTAAGCAAAGAGTCATCTGTCCAATACTGGTGACATCTTGAATCTTTCTGTTTACTAGATGTATTCAACTCCCAACAGAACATTGCACATTCCCCAGTCATCAAGACATTGACTCTATCCTAGCCAAGGTGTTCAAACAGTGTGTTTTAAGATTGGCTCCTGGGAGTGAGGAGATCTTTGGAAAACTTAAGAACCATACTGGAAGTTACACGGAAGACTTGATCTCCAGATGAAACAGGATTTTTCTGTCCTTTCTATCTGGGCTGTTTTGTTTTACTCTCTTGTTGTAAGCATTATTCCCTGACAAAAAGAGCACAGAGCTTAAAACTTTATCTTTTTCCTACTCAGTCATCCCAGTAGGTTGGAATATCCCATATGCTCGCTCACACACACGCATGCACACACAGAGCATGATGGCGTCATACGCCCCTTTCCACAAAGGACTGTACCCTGACCCTCCCTCACTGGAGTTTCCTTATGGACTTGCAGCACCTGGTATATCACCCGCAGCTCTGTTGTGCTCTGTAAGTGGAGTGGGGAGAGTTCACCCTGTGTGAAACCTAAATCCTTTGTGCAATTCTCTGTGCCAGCAAGAGCAAACCATCTTTTTGATCCAAACATTTAAGCTGTAACACATTCCCACAAAGAAAACTGCTTCATGGAGCTTTCTTATTGGAAAGCTTTGAGGGACTACAACCACGTTACATACTAAGTGTTGATTTTTTTGCAGTTTCCTTTAGACATTTTTGAGTGCTCATGGTCTTTCTCTGCTGCAATCAACAGTGCTTCATTAGCACAGTGGCACAGAAAGCTGTCCACTACAGAGCCCTCGTCAGAGTCTGGCTCGGAAGAACATAAAAGCAGCAGGGGACATTTGGAGTCTTTCTGTTACCTCTGTAAACATCTGCATGACTGCTGTCAGCATTCACTTACAGACATCATGTTTACAAAAATGCTTAAATTTCACTTCAACTTCAGATGTGGTTCTCTTGACTTTGCTTTTATGATATTGGTGCAAATTTGTTGGCATGATGCCTTTCAGTGAGTAGTCATGAGTCCTGTATTATCAGCAGTGTGACTCAATGCACAAATATTTTTGCATGGGTATCCTTACTACTTGCTGAACCTTGGCCCTTGCTTACAAATATCTCAGTCTTTCAGCCATGGAACAGAGGCTGAAAATTTCGGTTGGTATGAGCAATGCATCCTCAAGCACCATCAGAGGTATAAAGTGAACAAGGCATCGAGGTTTTATGAAGCACTCATCAAACACCAGCAGTGGACAGATTTGTTTCAGAAGTTCTTGAGCAGTGGCAGGGGTGATCTGTGTGCGATACGTTGCTTGTGGCTAGGAGTTTGATCAGTTTGGCCTCTTGGTGTCTGAGTTTTATTGTGGATTGAGTGATGGCGATAAGACAGAGCAATTTGTAATTACAGCATATTCAGCTAGTGCAGGTATTTCCCAGGGAAATATTTTCATGTGTCCATATTTGTCAGGGATATGCAGAGAGTTTGTCTGAAATCAGAGGAAGAAGCTTTTCAAAAGCTTACATTATTGTATATACTCCATTTTGTCCTTTAGTAGAGGGGAGGAAGGGAAGGATCCAGAATTAATCCGGACTTCCAGAGAGCCAAATCTGTTTGAACCCCAGTATCCTCTTTCCTGCTAGCTAGAAATTCCCTTTCTCCTCACGGGGTGCTTAACAGATCTTCCTGTAAGGTCTTCATCTGCTTCTCGGCACTGAAGGGTTGGCCCGGCTAGTGACAGGACAGAGACAGGGCACGTCAGCGCTTTCTGGCATTACGTTCTCTCAGGTGGCTGCTTGGTATGTCCCAAACACACAGTCAGTACAGAAGTAATAGCTGGGTTAGAGAACATGGGAACCTAGAGCTAGCTGCACCCTAGTCCTACTAGCAGCTGACTTTTGTTACGTAGCCTTTTTTCCTGTCATCCCCTGGGAGTTCTATTTAACAAATAGCAGTGACAGTAGAGACCTGAAATGTAGCTCTTTCTGTGGTATATTATCCCTTTAGACTTGAGTCTTACTGCTGGACATACAAATCCTTTTGGGTGTTGTGAAGCATTCAGAGGTAAGTGGAGGTGTCCTATCGAACATTATGTGTGTGACAAGAGGAGACTGGTTTAAGGTACCTGCTCCGCTCTTTCTGTCATGTAATTCCCTGCAGATACACATGGGCAGAAAGATTCTGTAAGGAGATGGGCTTCCTGCTGGCTTTGGTTCTTGCATTCTCCTCTGCAGAAGTGTTTCATGAATAGGGACTTTAGTCTGAACACTGCTTTCACTTCGTATTGTGTTCTAATAATATCACACAAGTGACATGAAATGGCTTTGATCATAGGGAGTAAATGCTACCAAATATTCTTCTTCCTGCAGCCTTTTCCTTGGTACATTAAAAATTCATGGGCAATAGCAGCAGCTTTTCAGGACTTTGCTACATCAGCAGATGGGGAGAGTGGGCAGGAATACCAGGGCACGTTGATGGACAGAACAGGGGTATCCTGACAGAGCTGGGAATGGGAGAAATGTGCACTTAATTTGCTTATGCTGAGTCTGTCTGAGGCCAGTCAGATTGACTGTTTGTTCCTCACTTTGATGAGCAATGAACTTACTGGAAAATTGTTGTAATTCAGTTAAATGGATGTCAATTTGAAGGCATGCCTTAATTTCCATGTTTGCTTTGTTCTTTGTGTTGCGCTCATTCTCCAGCCACGAGGCAGACTCAAGAGGGGAAATCATAGCCCCACTGAAATAGGTGGCAAAGCTCCACATGATTGTATCAGGGCCAGGATTCATCCAAGGGGCCTCTGCCTATCAGGATTGCCTTTGACATCTCAGATACTCATAGATACTTCAATGGGAAAATTCTTTGACCTTTAGGCTCCGTCCTCATCAGATCAGTAGATTGCAAGGGGTTACTTGAGCAGATACCTCCCTGCATTTGGCCAGCAGTGTTTTACCATCCAAAGCCTGTAAAAAGCTTTCCTGCCACCTCTTTCATGCTACATACTCACTAGCCAAAAAGCACCTCTGGCAAACCATTATCATTGTTTCTCGTGACTGTATGTGAAAGTCGTAGTCCTACCAAAAGCTCAGAAGCAGACGTTTGAGTGACTCAAAGCCCTCTGATTCACAATTTCAGGCTCTCCCTGGCTTCCCACTTATGTCTGGCAAACACAGGATGATTCTTTGCAGACAGAAAAAATAGGGTGAAAATGTCTTACGGACGATGACTTTGACTTGAAAGTAACCAGTGATAGGTATTCCCTAAGGACACTTGAGGTAGCCTCACCCACAAGTGCTGTAGATTTGGTATCTGGAGTTCATCTTCCAGTCCATTCCTGTATCAGTGGACAAGTAATGAAGTGCGAAAGTGCCTTACTTATAGCTCCATCTCATCATCAAAGGTTTTCTTTGGGCTTTTCTTTGTTACTCTGCTCCAGTCTGATGCAACTATAGTGATTTTTTCACATTCTCTGCCTTTGTTCGGCCAGCTGCCAGGGTGCTCTGACCAACCTGCTCTTTGTCCTTCCTTGATCTTTGCCTGCTGGAAGAAGCCAGCAGGCTCATTACAGTATTCAAAAAATACTGGTGTGTTGTATAAATTAGGAAGGTAATGAAGTGTTACTGAAGACCAGGACTATGCACAAGTCCCCAGGGGTTTTACAGGAAGCAATGCTTCCGTTCCTGTTTGGGTTGTTGGCTCTTTGTTTCATAAAGCCCTGCAAGCTGCTGGATCTAACAGGTTGCTGGAGCTGAGTAAATTATCAGTAGAGGGGATGCATGACCTCTGCTTTAGGGAGCTATTTCAGGATGTGTGCATAACTCATCCAGCCTAGCATTAGCAATGTTGTAAGCAGGGGTTCAGAGAAGGATTTCTGTTCCTCAACAGTTTACTGCTTTGTGTGATAGATATTGCTTTGTCTGAGCAGCTTGCAATTATGTCCACACGCAAGTTTGTTTTGCCTTATCCAAGTTGATTTAAACATGAGTTGGGATGAGACGGAATCAGGGCAGTTCTGAAACAGGGTTCTGCTGCTGCAGCAAGCAGTGAAGCCCCCTGGCCATAGAGCTGCACTGCCTCTGCATCCAAGCACAGGACTGTGCTGGAGGCTTCTTGGTCCCGTCTAACAGAACAAGCTCCTGGAATCACCTCCAGCAAAATCCCTCCTCTCCCTGAAAAGCCACCTTATTCCTGCATCTCTTGGTGGGCAGGTCCTCCATCCTTCCTTCCTCCAAACTCCTACTTCCCCCTTCCTCCTGCTTAGGCTTGGACCTAAAGTTCCCACTCCTGGCCCTACTTCTGTGTTATCTGGCCTCATCCCAGGACAGTCCTATTAATCTGGCATCTGCCAGCTCTCTTAGAGGCTGGTGAAAATACCCTGTTACCCTCTCTGGCATTAGGTGTTGGGCGTTTGTGGCAAAGTGTTGGGCTAGAAACAAAAGCAGTACAAAGTGAGACTCAAACAGGTACAGCGTAATTTCTCAAGGAGATGGTATCTAACAACAGATGACCATTTAATCTAAGCAGACAAAATCACAATTCAATTCAGCAGCTGGATGATAAAGGAAATAACGCTTGGGCTTAAAACAACATGAAAAATTCTTAACCTGAGGTGGTAATTAATCATTAAACCCACTGACGTAGGGCAGATCTCTGCAGATGGGGCTGCTTAAACCAAAGCGGAGAGCCTTTCTTTCACAAGGTGGTCTGGCTGAGCCGCTGGTTGTGGCTTCTTACCAGAAGTGGGTGAGTTTCTGTGGCTTGGGGCAGGCAGCGGGACAGGATGATCTGAGAAGTCCCTCCTAGCTTTAAAATGTATGAGTATGACAGGACCTGACAGAAGCAGGGCATGGGGGAGCAACCTAGGAAAGGAAAAGAAACTTGAAAATACCAGAGTGAGAAGATTGGAGAAAGGAGCAGAGAAGTAGTGTGGGAAAGGGGAGAAGAAAAGCTGAAACATTGGAAAGTAATGTTGAAAGAGTAGGCAGGCACTAATTCCAAATGCTGTTGCAGAGATGTCCCTGACCTGTAGCCTGAAAGAATGGTAGCATCCGAGGCTGTGTCTGTGAGACAGTTCTCTTAGCTTGTCATCTCGAAAATCTGGACAAGTTAAAGATGAGTTTTCCTCATTTTCAGATCTGAACACAGTGAAATGATTGGATGTGTTTTCAGAAGCGTGAATTCAGGCAGGTCATAGTTTCAAAGGGACCCTTCTCCAAATTTCTGCATACAAATTTCTTTTTCAGCTTGTTGTGTGTGAGGATTTCTGACAGTGCCTGGTTTCCTGATAGCATCACAAATCTTGAGAATCTTTCCTGTCTTGCTGAAGGCCTCAGTTTAAGTTTCATAAAAAGCTATGTGGGAGCTTCTGTAATGGACAAGAAAATGCACAGCACAACAGCCTGCCGCACTCTATTCTTCACAATAAAATTAATTCTCTGGTGAGGATGAATGTGTAGCATGTATCATTTCAGCAAGACTTTGGAGCTCTCTTCTGAATCATCACTGTCAGAATGATTATTCTCATCCATTAGCATTGTACTGAGAACTCCACGCCAGAGCAGGTCATTGAATGTACAGCAAGGCTCAGCAGAATGGGTTTGACCACCTCTTCCTGTCTGCGGTGCTCCTAACATCACTTGCGACTGCCAGGCAGCTGGTTTGGGGCCTGTTAATGAGTACATTAGAAATAGATCACACCTGGCATGTTCTGTAGATTGCATCTTGCGGGGGATTTCTGTATTGTAGTGTCAGATCACCCCGCAGCCTTTGGTGCTTCATCCTTTGATTACTATTGGAAGCTAAGGGATCTCCACCACGTAGCTGGAAACTCTGACATGCCCTGAGAGACAGGACAATTTTAAACGGTTAAATTAGGCGTCTGCTCTGAAGTGCCCTCAAGAGAAGATTATCTCTCTGAGGGCAGAGGAAGCCTCGGGAGATTAGCTTTTTACACCTTTGTGAATGCCTCATTAAGTGATTTACCCAAATTCACTGCGGAAATTGGGACTGGATATCCCCCAAGTCCTCCTAGAACATCCCAACCTCTGGGTCGTCCCTCTGCTTGTGTGTTGGGTGGGACTGTTAACTATTCTAGCCTCCTTCTGTGAAGTCAATCCTAATTACTTGTGCTGAGGGCTGTAAATACTCACCACCATTGGGAGGAAAGTTTTTGGAGGCTAGTAAGTCTAAGCAGATAGAGCTTATTGCCTTCCTGTGGGGAAGTGAATTGTTTAAAGACCTGTAGGATTGAACCCTGACTTACAAATATTACTTGACATTGGTGAACCAATGATCTCACTCCCAAATATGAAAAGAAAGATCTTGAAGCTGTCCTTAGTAGGAGGTATGGATTGCTTGTCTAGATTTGCATGCCTGACTCATATAGCCATGTTTGGAAAATACAAGTCAACATAATACCTTGTCCCAGTGAGAAACGTCAGAACTGGGATCACTTCTTTCCCTGCTTCCGATGCCATGAGCCGGCCTTCCTTGGGAGAACAGGTCACGCGGTTTCCCACTGGGGCTGCCAGCTGAGCCGGGAGATGGCAGGCAGCTCGGCTCCCGGTCACGCAGCAGCAGTCGCTGAGCAGCGTGGCCTCCCTTGTTTTCGAAGCGATTTGACACCCTCTGACAAACAGCAGCTGCAGAGCCCAGCTCTGAGATGTTGGTAAGGAAGTCGCTAATGATAACGTGATCTTTCAGGGCAGCACCACGCTCTCGATACTACTGATTGCTTTTATGCTTGTTGCATTTGTAAGGGCGGAAGGGCAACTTTTGTTTTAACTAAAAGGCAAGCGCTCTCTGTTTCTTGTTCCTCTCAAGTGGGAAGGACCTGTTGCCAATTACTTTGTAGTTCCACAAGCACTTGCTGTGGTAGCAACCAGTAATTAAGGCCACAGACCAGTTGCAGTGCTAATTCTTTAATCCCACTTGGTCCTATCCTGATGAAAAAAGGGCATCTTCAGGCTGCTATTTTCGTCCTGCCTGAGCTTCAGATTTGGTCTTTAACTAAAGGTGAAACTTTCTGAAAAGTCTGAATACAAAATCTCCTTATCCAGTCGAACAAGGTTTTCTCTTTCAAAGGTGATAACGCACTTTCCTACCCACATAGCCAGAAGTAGATGAACTTCAAGACTCAAGGCCAGGTGTTTAGCCATTGGAAATCAGCATAGCTCTTTTGACAGCGGTGGTGACATGTCAGCTTACAGCAATTGAGAACCTGGCCCTTGTCCTTGAAATTGTCCACAGCAAGGTGATCAATTGTGAAGGCAGATCAATTGCATAGTAACAAGGTTACAAACTGGTGAAAATCAGCTATTGTTCTTCTACAGGAGGAAGTTCTGTTACAGCTCAGTGACTGCACTAAGAAAGAGGTGTTGTGCATGCATGTTATCACCCACAGTTATGACCTATCTGAGTGGTCTCAATGCAGTAAGTCTTTCTACCTAATGAGGTCCTTACTTCAGAGGAAGCTCGGGCGCGTTGCAGTACATGTCTGGATGTGAGTCTCAGACCTAAGCTGACTCTGTTTTTCAGCATCAAAAGCCGGTTTAATTTATAGACTTGCAAAATATTCATAAAAACCATGTCTTTCTTAAAATAAAGCACATGCTGGAATGGTTTCTTCTAGTATTAGAGTCATCATACACATATATTTTTCTCAAACTGCACAATTTTTCCTTTAACGTCTCCTCTGTAAGTGCCTTGGGGATATGAGTAAGTGGCATCAATGTTCCAGTCAGCACAGGATCAAGTTTGGTAGACAGCATCGTGTCCTTAGTAGAGTTACTTCTTTTCAGTTGTCTCATGGACATTATTTCTCCACTCCTTCCAGCAGGCTCTGGCCTGGTGTAGATGGAGGCTGCTTTATGAGGCAGGTGTAGCTGAAGAAATGGGCAGAGCATGGCCTACGTGACCTCTCCTCTCTTTGAGGAGAAGGGCATTTACCACTGAAAGCCCACCTCCTCTTCACTTTGTTGCTGGAGGCACCTGCTGCATTCAAAGGATTTTCCACCTCTCTCCTAGCCCTGCCTTTTCTCCCTCTCTTCTCCTGTGGCTCCCTGAATCCCAGGAACCAAAGGAGAGTGAAATGTAGCTGCTCATTAAAATGGAGTGGGATGCTGCCCTTGCACAGCAGGGTAGAAATGTGTGCATGTAAGAGCTGCAGGTACAGGAAGGAAGAGAGGAAGGAGAGATCACCACTCCCCTGTCACAGTCCCTTAATCTTCCTCCCCATGTGCTGAAACCCCTTTGGCTCTTCCCCGTTCCTCTCCATAACTCCTCTGCCAATGCAACAAAATTGCATTTTCTCTGCATGGCTGAGAAGCTTTGAGCAGGCTCTGCTGCTGAGTACAGACAGCAGTGTATCTTGACTAAACACGTTATAGCTCACAAAACATCATACGTTTTCCCTCATCATTGCAGATACCCTGAATAAAGTCCCTAGATGCTTGGACTCTGCTGGCAGAGCAGGTATACAGTCCCCTTAAAACAATGATGTGGGTCATGAAAGGGTCTAGAGACTTGTGTGAGCAGGTCTCCTATATTTTTCAGAAATGTCTTTTCCCTGATATCAGCGAGATTTGGGAACAAGTCACCAGTTTTGCTGTGGTTGGTAGTGAAAGAAAGTCAAGTAACAACAGTTTCCAGTTTGTGGTGTGAGCTGGTGAACTTCATTTCAGCTCCTAGAGGGCAGCCATCCACATCATGCAGATGGCTGTTGCAGTTGGCATTGCGTGAAGTTTCCATGGATTGCTCTTTGCTTTTAGCCACCTCAAATGCAAAAAAATCATCCCTATTTGTGGCCAGAGTCCATGCCTGAAGCTTCTGTTGGCTCTCCATGAAAAGCTGATGGCACTTCAGGCTTGTACAATGTCAGTTCCTGAGTATCTCTAAAACTGATCTGCCACACAGGTAGGCAGAGGAGACCCTGAGTAGCCATCCCAGAGCATCTCAGCACCGTGTATCTCGGTGGAGGCTACCTACCCAGGGGCAGCATTGAGGGTCTCTCCTTTGGCCAGCTTAGATGTCTAGGCTGCGATGTCTTCAGCATATTTCCCTCAAAGCCAGGGAGAGTAAGGCGAGCCAGGCTGTGTCTGCTCGTGCTGCTGTTTTCCTTCCAGCTTGCATGCAGAGCCATCCTGTACCCCCCGTGTGAAAACGCAGACACCTTCCTAAGCCTGTCACCCAAGTGTTTCTGTGTGTCTTCGGTGGTGCCATACAGCCTGCACTCATCAAAGGGTGTTGCTCTAGGCCATGTTCCCTTTGAACACGGTGTAAATGTTTTGATTTGGAGGAGGGTGATGTGGTACCTGTAGGGCTGGGCTCACGCTGCTCCATCCTTTGCTGATCTGCATAGTGACAAAATTTGGTCAGTCAGGCTGGCCCTGCCAGTCCTGCACCTACCTGGGCGTATTGGGAAATGGCATTAAAGATGGCAGTGTGGATTTGTGATGTCTGCGCTCAGATTGTTTACCTGACTTTTTCCTCAAGTTTTTAGAAGGTAGGAAAGTTAGAAAGCAGACCTGCTGTTCCGTTATCTGCTTCCAGCAGGGGGAGATGGGTCCAGAGAGTTATTTCTTCTGGGAACACGTACAAAAATAACATTATTTATTTTACTCATGAGACTCTCTCTTAGGATTTGTGTGATTTCTGCTTGTTTAGCCTTTTATGCCCAGGCAACGTCTTCCTTTTGCTTCTGTACGCTTCTAAAAGCAAATAAGACCTATCAGCTTTAGGTTTTGGTTTTGTTTTAGTTTGGTTCTTTCCTGAGGTTTACGAGACCCGCAAGGGAATTTCTTCCTTGTCTCTCTGTTTATTATGATTATTATTATTAAATAGTTATGCTACAGTGGTTCTAATAAGGGTTGTATAAATGTGTAAGAAAATGACGACTTCCCCTGTACTTCCATCTCAGCAGAGGGGGACCTCTGAGACCACTGTGACGCACCCCACTTTGTAGGGAGACACGGCCATGTGCAATCCCACCTTGAGTCAGGATGTTACCGGGGACAGGATTCCTTCCTTTTCCCTCCCTGAAACCCCTTCTGTCGTTCTCTGTATAAAACATATTGGTGCCACTTTCCATGAACTATATTTAACTAAGCATTAAATTTAGATTTAACTGGATAGTTATTGCCTCCTAAGTAAATACTCTGCGATAAGGAAATATTTAGTGAGCTCTAGCAGTTGGGTGGCAGATGCTTCTTGCATTGCATAATAGTTAATCTTTGACAAATATGTTTTCCTTACTCCACTGGCATTTAATTAACATACAATAGCTCTTATTAAACGTAGACGAAACATATGTGAGAGACCCTTGTAAAAAGGATCCATGCAACACTCTGACTTGCAAGAGGGGTGCGTTTCTACCATTGGTAACTTCATATGGGACCAACCTTTTAGTTGTACTCAAACTCTGTCACAAGAGTGCAGGGGTTTCCTCTTGGTGATGCCTATCACCTGGGATGACAGCACCCTGATGGCATCTCTCTGTCCCTTGTGCTGTCTGTCACCCTAGAGCAGTGGCTGCTAGTCTGTTAGCAGCATGGTCTTCTTCAGAGCAATACCCTTGTCAGGTGAAATCTCTCTCTGCGATAGCTTGGGAACCTCCAGTGTGTGGATTAACCCCTTAGCTCCTTCTCATTGCTCCCCTTCTCTGGTACCATCTGTGTTAAGTCTCCTGCAGGGAGAAATGTCTGAATCGGCTCACTCCTTGGCTTGAATACAAAGCAGTCATCTCTCTTGCTGCTGCATGCGTGGCACTGGAGCAGTGGTGTCATGACCTCAGCCCTTAATTTGTGGGCCTTTAACACATGCAGGGATTGTTTAAGTACTCATAGACAGCACGGCCTTTCCATACCAAGGCTGCAGGGGCCAGTTTCTGGGGGTTCAGAAAGCAACTGGACACATTCCTGGAAGAAGAAAATCAATCAAGGGCTATTAACTACAAAGACACTGCCACTGGCTGGGGACATGCCTTAGCCACAAATCATGGGAAATTAGAGAAGTGCTCTGGGGCAGAACCACTGCACGCTTGCCTTGTGCTTGTGCTCTACCCTAGGCATTGGCTTTAGGCTGAGCTCAGAGACAGGACGCAGGGTTAGAGGGACCTTTGATCTGAACCCATGTAGCCATTCGTATGACACAGAGCTATTCCTCATGTCTCTTCAGTTTGGTGCCACCGTATCCCCGTAAGGCACTGGGGGCAGAGGTGAAGCACGCAGCGTACAAGATCTGTTTTTTCCCTTCCTGCACACGCATGCAGCAGCACTGTGACCATGCAGGACAGCAACTACCTCACAGCGGAGTTTGCCTTGGCTTCTCTTGCACCTGCTTCTCTGGACTCCCCTCAAACCATCTCTTCCCTCTTTGCTTCCCCCTCCCAGCCCTGCCGTGCTTTCTCTCTGTTTGGGTTACACTGGCGAAACGTCCCTAGGAGCAGCTCTCCTCATCCCTCCTGCAAGCAGAGGAGAACGGGCTGGGGGAATGGCAGGCAGGCATCAGCAGTAAAACGTATGGCTTATTCCTCTCCATTAATTTAATCTCCCTTCTCTTGTGCCGGTGCCGGTGATGGTATGTGAGCTGTGGGAGCGTTCCCGGGTGGGCAGCGCTGCTGCCGGGCTCAGGCTCAGCTGCGGGCGCTGGCAGTAGGGGAGGACAGGCCGAGTATTCACACTGCGGGCAGCTCAATACCAGCATTGTCTCCGGTCCATCCCTCAAAGGCTGGGAAAGGGGGTGGGGGGCGGGAAGGGCTGAGTGGAGGGAGGTGGAGGGAGGGATGTACAACTGTTTATCTGGTGAGAGGAAAGTCTGAGAGGGGAAAAAGCAAGGCTGGAGGCTGCAGAGGCAGTTGCTAAGAATGCTGCTCTGTAAATGAGCTAGCTCGTGGCTTTGGGCCGCAAAGACAAGTTGTTTGCACTTTTGGCCGCAGCTTCTTTGCCGCCC